>JAZDUA010000906.1:0-382500 GCA_038098605.1 Gryllus longicercus | reverse complement strand
GTTTTAACGACCCGCGAGCAGTTTTAATACAGTAAAAACAGAAAAAAAGGTACCAAATACACGATTATATTTTATTTCTTTATATTTTACTTATAAACAGTAAAGTTGTACGTACTCTACATTACACAAAATTACCCAACATTAGGCCAAACAGTAATTGAACGAAGTTAGGAATCGAAATTATTATTTTTTCGTTACGAAATTACTCATTCGTATTCAGACCTCCGATTAAAATATACATTACGCATGTTTTACAAAAAAAATTCCTGTGCTCCTGTTTGAAGTGCGTCACAAGTAGAACAAGGGTTTTTTCATGGTTCTTCATCTTCTTGGAACATTTCATGGTTGTCTCACCACTTTTCTTTTCCTTAGTTGTAAGAATTAGAACTGACTGAGCTTTTCGGGTTCCATTCTAAGATAGTTGTGAGAAGTAACTAAATCAATTTAGATTTTGAATGTTGTTATTGGTATTAATGAATATTATTAAGATTTCGGGATCTGAACCTCGATTATATCATTAACAGAGGAAGAATTCAGACTGAAAAATCGTAAATTTGGTTTAGGAACTTGATCCGGCTCTTGGTAGGGTTCGGCACAAGTAGTATTCGTACTAGCGAAGAGGGTCGTTGTTTCGTCGAGGGTTTACGTCTTCTTGAAACTTATTATTTTTGCTTTGCACGCTTTCACTGGCGTACGCATAGGGTCGGCCAGAAAATTTATAATTAATAAAACACTTAATTAAATAATGGATATTATTAAATTAAAATGGATTTCATTTAAATTACATACTGTAGAAAAGCAATTTTAAGAAATCTTGGGAAGGAATACTCATTTATTTTCCCCTTGTGCCAATTTTGCATAAAAACGAATAAATTAATACAAATACTCTCGTTCTAATGAAATAAACAAAAGAGAGTTTGTGAACAACGTGGAAAAGAGTGTAACTATTGTGAGGGAACACTTTGTATAGAAAATAAGAGAAGAAATCCACATTTTCCATGTCGCAGTTTATAAAGAAGGTCCTCGTAGAATGCATAATAGGAATTATATAGTCTTTACAATTTTATTAATTTTAGTGATATCAAACCTTTGTTTATGTGAGGATATTGTAATAGGAGAGGTTTTATTTCGCCGATAACTGCTTTTGGCGATTAAAATATTTTGTTTTCTTTGTATAACAATCTTTATTTTCTTAATACAAGAAGTCTATACATACATTCGTGACATACGTAACATACTATAGATGAATTCTCATTTTATAAATTATGAAGTTATGGCATGCTAATTTCTATTTAAAATAGAGTATATCGGCCTGAAAAGCTGCAATTAATTGCTCAGCTTGAACGTCCATGGTAAACTTTTCTTTTCTTTCCTAATTCTTTATTTGTTTAACCTCTGCATGCTTCGATTGAGACACTAGTTTCAGCAGATTAATATTTGAACGTCATAAGATACGAGATTCTGATCCTTCATTTCTAAGGCGATACTACGACAATCAAGGCCAAATTTGAGATACGGGTTTTTGCTTCTTGAGCGGCACATGGTCATTTTTTGAGATATGAGGTTTTGCCATTTTAGCGATGATGTAGTTTAAGTTATATAGGGAAGATAAATAAAAAAACAAACAAACAAATAGCAGAACAAGTACAGGTGTCTTTGTTCGCGAGGTTCACTTTCAAAAGTTTAGTCATTAGAGTATTAGATGCCTCAAACAGAGGTCTTGAGAGAGCCAATGTAAATATTACGACATTTCTAAGAGAGTTGCCAATACTCATTATTGCGCAATTTCTGGTGAAACATTTCTCTATATTTACGTCTGAGACACCTCGACCTGACACAAGTAGCTGGCCTCAGTGAACCACCGCTATTTGCATGACTTAATCTTAAATCCATTTTTACTTACTAGAATCAGTATGTGGACAAGTTGAGAAAAGAAGTTCTATTTAATTTCTTGGTATGTATCCAGAAACGTCTCTTACATGTATCTTCTAGAATACTTTTGCACACAGGGAATTGCAACATACTGCATTACCCATCTTCAAAATTATATTTACTGGCGAGTATAGAGCATTTAATTAATTTTTTTATGTAAGCTTGCGATCTGATAAGAGAATAAAATTAAGAGGATCAGAAAAGCAAATGTAAAATAACAAACATTTCAGAAAATAGTAAAATTTTGCCCTCATTTGAAATGAATACTTAATATAAATTCGAAAAGGCACTTGAGGCTCAATTTGTAGACAGAATATATCTTTACAAACAGATTAGTACTCTCTAAATATAATAGCGTGCGCTATTGTTCGGGGCTTGAAACAAAAACGTAAGAGGTAATAGATCTGCATATCTCTCCTTTCCTTGATAAAAAAAATTTATTAGGAACTCGAAAAAAGCCGCCTGTCAGACATTTTAAATTAAGAAGTATTAGGAATGAACCCAACGGTTCAATTTGACTTCAAAACATGTCCTAAATTTATTTCTGAAGGAGTTCGAAACGTTTATAAAACAATGTATTGCCTGTCTTCAGGTTGTTGTAGCTATTAACACAGCTAGTAATGTTACGTTTGTTAATACTGCAGAGGTCAAAAGTTAAAAATCGAAGTGTGGGGTATTGATTGCGATATATCTATTTCAATTCACACTATTATCATTCCTACAATATTCGTAAACCGTGGTTCAAGAAAGACGGAGGCAAATAATTGTCCTGACTCTAAAGACACTTAAAGTACGACGTTCGTCGTGGCAACACCTTCACAACGTCAGTAAATATAATTACCCGAGAAGAATTTCATCTGGTGGAATGCCATGAAAATGGGGTTAACGAATACATTTTTCTAATTGTACTATTAATATTAAGATTAAAAATAATTACTCCCCATACTAATATGAATTACTTTTATTCTGAATTGTTTGAAGCTGTTTTTTTTTTACATCGCCATGTTCTTTTTTCTTAACAAACATTTGACTTGCGATGAATCGATGTTTGTTTATTTACATTGCTCAGGATGTTAAATTTCTTAACATACATGCAGGTTCAAATGCACTTAACAGACCAGTAGGGTTGCATGCTAAAAGGGGTTAAAGACGCATGTGATCGATAACATTTCTTACTGGATCACCACGCAGCCACCAAGAGTTACGACCAAAGGAGGGCGCAACCGGCAGCCAACACCGGCTATAAATATCGAGCTTGATTGGAGCACGGCAGAGGCCATCTGGCCAAACGTGAAATAAAAATCAAATCAAAACAAAACACACACAGCGCCAAAGCGCGCGTTCCCCGAAGGCTGGGAATGCCGGCGGCGCGACTCACGCGCGCTCTTTGGGAAAACAGCCGCGCATCGCGGCGCGCCGTGCCGTGCGCGCCGCGTCGACGGCAACAGCTGGCAGCGCGGGCGCCCCGATAGCCCCCGACGGAAACAACTGCAACCTTGTTCTTCTCCTGTAGCCTCGGCCGCCGCCCCCGCTGCCTCGCGGCGTATTTGGCTCCGCGCCGGCGCGTGCGACCCGCGCCACACCGCAGTGTCGGGAGCGGCCTGGACGGGACGGGACAGGACAGGACGGGACACGACAGGACGGGACAGGACAGGGCGGGACAGGACAGGACAGGGCGGGACCGTGGGTTTTTAAGGGCGAAAAAATCCTTCGTACGCCTTCCTTCGGAGGGGAAGTAAAGCCGGCTGTCCCATGCTAGTAGATTTACTTGCATGTAAAAGATCCTCAAGCCTAAATGACGCCTCTGAGCTAAATTCAGCCTGTTTCTCGCCCAAGAAATACCTCCTTTCTCTCCTAGTTGGTGAAAGGAGCGTAGCGAAATTTACGTGGTCAGACGGAAGAGCAGGCCTAATGGCCTGAGTCTCGCCACGTAAGATAAGGCATTAATTCAATTCAATTCAATTCAATTATTCAATGAAAAACCGGTACCGGTATAATAATAGCCGACTTGGATGGCAGAGTTGGCTAAGAGCGTGTACCGACTCACCGCTTCGGTCCGGAGGGTCGGGAATTCAAGTCCCGCTTTTGACATGGTTGTTTGTCTCTTGTCTCTCATGTAGGGCCTTACGTTCTGCTGACCTCAGATCAGAGGAGCCCGCAAGTCTGTTAACGGCTAGTTTATAATTGAATATGCCTCCCATCGAGACTTAAAAGGGTAAGCGGCAATCGGCTGCAAAACGGCCTAGGAAAGGGACGTCTGTGGTGGCTGGTAAACGATATATCTGCGGAACAGGCAATATGAGAATGGTCAAAATATCAACAAGAGTTTTCCGACTACACAGGTGTTAAGGTAGCGATAGTTTAATTTAGTTGTTCCACTTTTCGTGGCAGCGACGATACGTGCTGGCACCCGGGCTCAGCTCGGCGGACGGCAGATTAATATTTCGGATTTACGCTTCGAAATCTAATTCTGGTACATTGTGAAATCATGGAGCATTAAGGAACATGACCAGCAGAACAAAATTACTTGCTTTTCTTTGCTTCGCTATACTTATTTTAATGTTCCTCGGAACGCAAACGCGAACATTTATGTGTCGTGGTACTTTGTTCCCGTTTATCTGTTTATTTATATACAAATTGTAATATAATAATAATAATAATAATAATAATAGTTTAACTGAAATAAACCTGTTATGTAAAATGATCGACCCTTTATTACAATTTTGACACGAATAACAAATACGCTACTCGGTTTTGAAACTATCAGATTTTGGAAACATTGGTTCAGAGCAAACCAAACACTGCTTAAAAAACGTTATGAAGCTTACGATATATCAACAGCTAATGAAGCTTAATTGTTAACAAATTTTAAACATTTCTTTTAAAGTCGTTTTTTTAGTGAATGAAAACATTCTACTTCCAAAAATAGAAATAAGTAAAATACAGATTTTTTAGGAACCACTCTACAAGAATACTCTCACTATTCCTTCTGCTTCAGATTTTTCTTCGGTTGATGAAAGACGTGTCCAGACGTGGTGTCAACTCTCGAAATGCGCTTTTCCGTTACGGCTCGTCTAGATTCTCATCCCAGTGGTTCGAACTTACACAGTTTGTAACCGTACATTCGCCGTATACCCAGAGTTGTTGCTAGGCAAATATTTTGAAGTGATATGAATGTGAAGCGTCTCTAGGAAACGGATGTCCGTTGACCCAGAACACGTAGAAAAAGGACTGTCAATACTTCATTTACTAATATTTTCACCCTCTAAACTCTCTCACACTAAAACCATATTTATCTCTCTCTCCAGTCCTTATAAACATCTTGTCAGTGGTTGTGACATCTGTGGAAATACTAAAGAACGGAGTGGAGACAAGACGCATCGAGGGTAAATATTCGAGTGGCGTTCCTTACCTTCATTTGTTTCGAAATTCCAGTTTGTGATAATATTTGTAACTGTTATAAACTATATTAAGTAATAATATGTTTCTAGACCGTTGCTACTCTTCTTCCTTCTCCTGTCAACAAAACTCGTGTTTTTCATACGACCCCTTTACATGTGACCATACGTCTACTACCATGTGACCACAGTACGACCATGTAGTACATGTGACCACCTTATCTTGTACTATCGCCGCGCGCAATCCTAAAAGGTCTTCCTACCACAATCACTACGTAGCGTTATCAACATCGTCGTCACTATAGATACCACCTTCCGCCACCACTTCCACCTTCGATATCACCGCTGTGACGATTGTCATCCTACCATGGCAACTTGCACTCCCATACGTCATATTATACCACTGGCAACCGGATTTCGCTAATAGAATTACAAAACCGTGTCATGTCATGCTTAATTATTATTTCTGATCACATTGAACGTTTCAAAACATTTATTTCTACTACCTATGATCGACTACACACACTGTAGGTTCGGTTCAATTCAAATGTCTCATAAAGTACTGCCTTTGTGCAGAATTATCGCATGCAATGTTCCATGTGTGGGAACATCTCTACAATTCGAACAAATGAAATATTGTATCTTGATATATCTTTAAAAATCGTACATTGATATTGAACATCACTCAAAATAAAACTCCACTAGTGAATTTAAATAGTAGAAAGACATACAACAGTAATTGAGTTAGTGCATACTCACTACATTGTATTACGTTAAATCAACCATTTTATTATACATCATTATTGTTATTATTAGGGCTGTGATATGCATTTGCATTTTTTCTGTTAACTAAAACAAACACCCGTTTCAACAAATTGTATAACTTTTGATGCATTTAGAACCAATTTAAGCTATTTTTACTTCTCATATTTTCTCATTTATCACCATAATTGCATAGTTGAACTATGAAGAGTTACAGTGCCGTCGGCGTGTAAGCGACTCTGACAGTTCTCACTTGCTATGATACATCATGGGACCTTCTCTGAAGCAATGGGCTTCCGACTATTTGTTTACGTCACATAGCCACAGATCAGCGTTACCGCTCGCCTCACTTGTATGAAGCAAAGCCTTAGTATGAAGTCGCTCGAGAAGCACGCTAAGACCTGTCATCGGCAGTATCAGTGGAAATGAAATGTGCATCCGCCGAGCGCCTATGCGCACCCACACGGCGCAAACGCGCAGTGGTGTTAAAAGAGTCAGACCCGTGAATTTGTGATACACACGATCTGGGAGTCTGCGTCTTTTGTTCGCTATGTAATGAAGGAGACCTGACGCATTGTTTTGAACGCCTGAGTGAATGGCGATAAGGTTCGGTATTTCTTGCCGTCTTTCCCTACCGGTAGGTGTGAGCGAATTCATCAGTCTGGGGTGCATTTCGTGAACTCCGCTCTCTGGTAGTGTTGAAATTTTGAATTTTTAAAAATTTATTTATTTTTACACTTACACATTACATTACACCATTTTGCATATTTTCCTTTTTTGATTGCATATATTACCAAATAATATATATATATATATATATATATATATATATATATATATATATATATATATATATATATTAACGCTAATGTACTCCAGAGGTTTTATTTAGGAATACGTTGTTTTGATCTCGTATTCATTTAGTTTAGTGCGCGTACTTTTTAAACGCTATTTCTGTATACTATCGTACAAGTATCCAGTCTCTTACGAAATTCATGGGGATCGCCTACTTGTTGTGGCACTCGCTGTCACCCCGTCTGGAACCTTCGCCAGCGCAGCACTTGCGGCAGAAGACCACTTGCCAAAATCTGCGCCTAGCGATCGCGCGTTAAATTTCCTCCGGGAGCCTGAACCCATTCGGCCAGTGAGGTCAATATCCCAAATAGCACGCGGCGCAACTTCCCCGTGAGCGCGGCACGGCACGGCGCCATGCCAGTCCGCCGCTCCCCGGCGCCAGCCTCCCGGGACGCCACCGCCGCCGCCGCCGCCGCCTCGCCCGGCGCGCCGATAGTAAACATAAATAAGGAAGGGCGAAGGTCGCGCCGGGACGTTACATAAAGCAGGCTCCGACTCATGCGCTGCTTCTGGGCGGCGCGGTCACACGCTCCGCGGCGGCGTGGGCGGGCGCCCGACGCCGCCGCCACCGCCGCCGTGGTGCATCGCAATGAGAGGGCGAAGCCACGCGGGGCGGGACGAGACACGACGAGGCGAGGCGAGGCTAGGCAGAGCGAGGCTACACCGGGGGACGCGTTGGGACTGGAAGAAGCGGTGCGTAACCTGGCGGAGAAGAACGAGGCGGTGACGGGATGGGACGGGATGGGACGGGATGGGACGGGATGGGACGGGATGGGACGGAATGGGACGGGATGGGACGGGATGGGACGGGACGGGATGGGACGGGATGGGACGGGACGGGACGAGACGGGATGGGACGGAACGGGACGGGACAGGACGGGCCGGGCAAGACGGGACGGGACGGAACGGGACGGGGCGGAACAAGACGGAACGGGACAGAACAGAACGGAACGGGACGAGACGGGACGGGACGGGACGGGACGGGACGGGACGGGACGGGACGGGACGGGACGGGACGAGGCGAAGCACAGCAGCATGAGACGTGGTGCAGAGATGTAGGATGAAATGGGATGGGACGGGACGAGGAGAGGATCGAGAGACGGAATAACATGAGGCGGGACGAGGTGAGCCCAGACGAGGCAAGACCAAGCGGAGTGGAGCTCATCGGGGTGGAATAAAGCAGGGTAGAACCAATGGCGTGGGATGAGGCGAAGCCATGGGCGACTCCAGTTCATAATTTGGAGGGGGCATCGTAGATTTCTGTTAAATAATAAACATATTTGTTATTATATTATATATTGTTTATGCCTTGTAGACATGGTACTATACAATAATATTTTTTTAAATAATTACATAATTCGAACAAAAATATTTAAATCAATGTTGCCAAATGAAGGAAGGTAAACGAAAACTCTAGGACTTTTTTTTGGGGGGGGGACATGTCCCCCTCCGGATAAGCCAGTACGCGAGGCAGAGAAGAGAGAGACGGGAGGTGGATTAGAGTAGGAAGAAATGGGGTGAAATGAGGCGGGGCGGGGCGGAATGGGACGAAGCAGGATAAGACCTGGAGGAGGTGGGACGGGACGAGGGTTGTCAGAGCAGCGTGAGTCGCGGTGGAGTGGGCTGCAACGGGACGAGGCTGGACGGAGTGAGACGGGCGGGGACGAGGTGGGGAAAAGGCGAAAGTTCCGTATAGGCGTGAGATGGCGTGGAACTAACCGGGGATGGGTAGGAGGTGGGACGCTTCAAGTCTGCGACGTGCTTGAGGCGCGTCTCTGGTGCCGGACGTGGAGGCGGGGCGAGGCGGGGCGGGGGCCCGACGCTTCGCGGAACGAGACAAGCCGGTGCCCGCGCGCGCGCGCGCGCAGGCGCTAAATTTAGTGCTTGTCACTGCAGCAGCCAGTGATTCACCAATTGGTGTTCGCGACCCGACGCGGCGGGGCGGGGCGGGGCGGGCCGGGGAGGGGCGGGGCGGGGCGGGGCGGGGCGGGGCGGGGCGGGGCGGGGCGGGGCGGCTGAGGCTGCGGCAGGCAGCGCGACGTCACTGGGCGGAAGGCAGGGGCCGGATGGAGCGATGACGGTGGCGACAATCAGCGGCGACTGCTTATCGCGTGAGAAATGTGGATAGGAGTGGGAAGAGGAAAACCCCATTAGGGCTAGCCACACGTTCAGGGAAATGCGGAAATTCTCAACGAAAAAAAAAAAAAAGAAGGGCGGAAGGAAATTACCTGAAGGGCCCACTGGAAACAGGTGCATGGGGTGGGTGGGTGAAGAAACACCAATGATGGGAAAAAAACTGTCACGTCAGATCGAATGGCTCAACCGGCTCACGAAGCGCCCCACGTGCCTGGATAGACTGACACGATGAGACAGACAGCAACGAGACCCTTTGAAAAAGCAGGCACCCCGAACTTTTCGGCAGTTTTTTTTAAAATTGATAATAATGTAGTACATCCTTCCCGTACCAAATTAGTACAATCATTGTGTATTTCACTATTTTCAGATATTTCACACCCCATGAATAATATACGATGGGCATAATCACGATTAATTTATTACAATAAAATATTAAATGTACTTCACATTTAATTGTTTTCAGATAAAAGCAAATATAAATTACAAATTCGCTTCTCTTCTTTCCATTTCGTGTCCAATCTTAGTACTAGAGGTGTAGCTAAGTTGGTGAACTTGTGCACTGCACCGAAAGTAACGCACACTTCATAAGACTCCCGCGGACGGATATCGGCAAAGAATAAGCTCTCCATGCTTATTTTCTATACTCTCTTTTAATGTGCACTCAAAATTGATTAGAAACTCTTAATCTGTCGTTTATTGTTACATACACATTTCTATTTTCTTCATCGGGACACTCGAGAAACTGGCTATGCAACAGGTTTGGATACTTCGAAAACTCAACAAATTTAACTATGCGTTGTCAACGATAATTTATAGCAAAAGAAAATACTTCTGCAATACGTACTGCAGAAATGTTATGGGCTGATAAAACACACTCAACAATTTGTAACCAAGATACAACAATGTTGATCAATTCAGCTATTGAAAAGCGGAAATGTCTTCGCTAAATATTTACGATATATTTGGTGTTCAAAATTGTTATCTGTAAGACATTTATAGGCAATTATTTGTGTTATGATTATGTAGTATGTTATATTAAACAGAGTATCGTAAGGGGGCCGAAGAAGCCAACAATCCTTAAAAAGGGGTCGATGAACGAAAAAGGTTGGGAATCCCTGGTCTAGATAATTGAGAGACTGACGGTGCCAGTTTCACGGAAATCAAAGGGCTACGCGAAGGAAAACTGCGCGGCGGGCTCTGTCTGGCGTGTGAACGGACGCTTGAGGGCGGGGGCGGCGGCGGGGGCGGCGGCGGGGAAGGGGGAGGGGGAGGGGGAAGCGGTGGCAGCTGCGGCGGCGGCTGCCACTCCCTTCTCCACCCGCGCTACGCCGAGTCGGTCTGCGTCTGAATGGAGGCGTGAGCGAGTACGTCGGCGGCGCACGTGCTCGGAGGGGGGGTGAGTGACGTCACGGTGGACGCGTACAGCGTGCGGTGGCGGAGGCGGCGGCGGCGGCGGCGGCGGCGACGGGAGCGACGGTCGGGCGCCGCGAGATAAGGCGGCGCGAAATAGCTCGGGGTGTGTACCGGAAGTGGAAGGCTGCGGCCGGGAGCGGCGCAGGGCACGGCCACCGGATGAGCGCCGTTGCCACCACTGCCACTGGCACAGCCACAGCCAAGGTTTCTTTCGAAGGTCTTCGGCCTCCCTTGAAATATTAAAAACACTCCTCCTCCGGGAAAATCCTAATCATTCGTAAACTAAATTTATATGTTTTCTGTAGAAACCAAATATCAAATATCAATGTTGTTTTTCGAGACTATAATGAGTGAAGATTTCGTTTGGAGAAGACATTGCAAGTGCCGCAAATAAAAACAAAAGGGTCTGTCCATGCCACTGGCACTGGCACAGCCACAGCCAAGGTTTCTTTCGAAGGTCTTCGGCCTCCCTTGAAATATTAAAAACATTCCTCCTCCGGGAAAATCCTGATCACTCGTAAACTAAATTTATATGTTTTCTGTAGAAACCAAATATCAATATGTTGTTCGAAACTACAATGAGTGAAGATTTCGTTTGGAGAAGACATTGCAAGTGCCGGAAATAAAACAAAAGTATGCGTTATGCCATTAAAAGATAAAAATTAAAACCTTTAATCCGATCGAGCACCAAAATCATAGATAATTCTATTTTAGGTATTTTAATTTATATATTATTTTAATTTATATATTATTTAATTTTTAGTATTTAAATTTTAAGTTTTCTAGTTTGTGAATGCACATGATGTTGCAACTGAGTTTTTTTTGTCCCCACCATTCTTAAATTGGAAAAATTACCCCTTTTTTGGTGTGTGTGTGTGTGTGTGTGTGTAAGAGAAAACTTGAGGCGAGGAAGTACGTTCACCAAAATTTATTTCTTTAACCTCCTCTTCTGTTTCGTAACAAATATGTACATGTTCCGGTATAAGAACGTTCCTTTTTTACCACATTCTTTCCTAAATTAAATATTTTAAAAAATTTTTTAAATTGGAATAACTTTAGTTTATTGGACCGTTAGTCATATTTTGATTTTCATTTTCATGATTTTTTCAGAATTTCATGTTCAAAATTCCAATAAAATGTTCGCCATGTGAAATAAGATTTGTCACGCAGCAATATTATTAGTTGAATAAAAAAGTGAGAATGTTCAATTCTCCCCACTTTGTTTTCTACAAGTTTGAGGGAACCCTCAAACTTTATTTGAATGATATTCCCACGATGTCCGACCGCTGGGCTCTGCGGTAGAATTTCGGCTTCTCAGAGCTTCTTCACTCGCGGCCATGGTAACATTAAAACTCTTGATTTTATTTAATAAATTTTATTCGTTGAAAGAGTATTTAGAAAATATCCTTCCGACTTCATAATGTCGTCATTGAATATGCTGTAATCGTGTGACCTAGAATGATAGTTCAAAAATTATTTGATAATTATGTGGTTCTCGAATTTTAGCAAGATTAATATCGGAAATAAATTTCGAATATGAACAATAATTTATTTAAATAATGGTAATTAATACTCATTTGTATTAAATTAAAAATTAATTTTCATTTTTTAAAATTTCTGACATCTCTCCCATCTTAATTCTTAGAAAACCTCCAGGCCACAGGGGGAAACTCTACTCTCTGTGGTCTGTTGCTAAACTATTACCACCCCTACCAGTATGGTTCATATACGCGAGAAAGCGCTTCTTCCAGGCGCTTGCTGAAGCCCGTAGAACAAGTTCCGTGATGAACAGCTCGATTTCTTATCTGCGTTTCCTGAGGATACAGTGGATATTCAGGATACGGGGGAAATGGACAAACATCACAAAGGAAGAGTGACATGTCGCATTCACTTTTATGTGCCCTGCCTAATGAAGTCATCCGGCCTGACTAACATTACAGCATTATTTACGTCAAACGTTATGCAGCAGATCAGAGCTACACATAACGGAAGCACATGCGTCATAATTATTTGCACATACAAACCCGGATGCAACCAAAGGCTACGAAGCCATAATTAGGCGAACGAGTCTAGTTATAACTATGTTTACTGAACTAACTAAATTACGTTATCGTCTACTCTGCCACCGATCAACGAAGGGTCGGTACGAATTCCGAATGTGTTCATCTTATGATTATGAAATTGAAAATGATACATCGCGTTTCCCATAAAATTATCCACATTATTCATTTAATGATGTGAAATAATGTTTAAAGATGTTTAGGAGTGGTATAAATCGTGAACCGTCAGATGTCTGAAGAACCAAACAAATCTACTCAGCAAACAATATTATAATTTATTTTTCTACCTTGTTGAATAAGGTGAGAATAAAAACATCTAAACTCCTTTCAAACAGTATTCTATGTTCATTTGATTATTCACAAAGTATCCTTAAGCGTCTTCTTTATAATTTATTAATAATAATAATAATAATTATTATTATTTTTTCTTTTCTTTTTTTTCTCGCGAATAGGCCAACTTAGGACCACGCGTTCATACATCCTGCATTTACCGTGGCTCAGTATCATATATCGCGGTAGCAGGTGCATGTAATTCACCCTCAATTGGGGGGGGGGGATCAGTATTTTTACTGAATCCGATTTTTATCCCCCAGGGTTGTTAGCCGTGGGGGTATGAAAGATGAAATGATGATGATAATGAGGGGTGAGAGGGCGACACACTCATACAAACACACACAAATACACCCATGCCCGAGGCGGGACTCGAACCCGCGATCTTCTGGTCCGAGACCACTCCGGCACTACTGCCTTAGCGATCTCGGCCATCTGATCGGCTTATTATTATTATTATTATTATTATTATTATTATTATTATTATTATTATTATTATTATTATTATTATTATTATTTGTATTTAGCCATTATATGTCCCGTAAATAGCAATTGGCCTCGTCGCCGTTACTTCTGTGGGTGCCTAGTCGGTCACCCAACCAGGAAACCGCGATGTCTCGAATTCGCTTAACCTGCGTGTCTTCGCTCGTCGAAAGCTCTGGTCTGGATGGCCGGCACGGGGATTGAACCCGGGCCTCCCGAATGCGAAGTCAGCGCCAAACGCCCTGAGCCACTTCGCTCGGTTCGGTGTCATTACATCTCTTAAATAAGCTCAACAAAATACTACATTGCTGTTGAAACTCAAACACAGTAGCGGTCGATGAAAACGGGAGTTATTTAAGTCATAAACCATCCCCAACGAGCTGGAGAGTTGACGCTGCACTTCCGCTGGGGAGTTTAAACGCTCGTAAAAGCTGAGGCGTTTGGCGCCGGTGATAAAACATAGTTCCCGGTTATTAGCTCGCATCGCCCGCAATTAGCCGAGCGGAATTTCGTCGGCGCGGGTCCATTATGACGCGGGGGGAGGGGGAAGGGGCGGCGACGCGTGTCCCGAGCTCGCGCAGACGCACACGCTCGCACGCGCACGTGCACGCGAATGGGCGGGGCAGACACACTTAGTCATGGCAAATTTTAGCAAAACATCGATACATCAACAAAAGGTTTTCGATGTCGATGAAAACAACGAAAAAAACATCAATGTTTAAATATGGATTGTTTTCAAAAGGTCACTTTTTAACAACTAGGTCATTGTGATATTTGTGCCCACAGTGATTGTTTTAACTGTAGGAAAACACATACAAAAGTACACATGCCCGAGGAGGGATTCGAACTCGCAACCCGAGTCGAGGCAGCATCGGTCCTTCAGGCTTAGCGACCTCGAATATCTAGACGTGCCTGCCGGGTATATGTAAGTATTGATAAGAAGAGTAAAACACAACATAATCAGGTTTCACACGTTCTACCAATAAATCGCATACGTAGTCCAGCGGTAGAGTCGTCCAGCAGTTGCAGCGAAGTCGTAGTGAGATGTTGACCTCTTTTTAGGGTATGGTCAGAGCTCCAAAGTCAGTTGACATAGAGATCGTCCATTCTTTCTCACCCGCAGCGATATCGTACGCGGCTGTTTCCGTGGAAACAGCCAACACTTTAAAATAGACCTTCCGGAAATCAGTACTGTGTTTGGAAAATCCCCGGCTAATTTAAGAAATATTATTTTTTCATGGTCGGAGACCTCGTTACTTCACCAGTCACTAGAACTATTAGTAGATTCATGGAAGCACCACCTCTGAGCCTAATAATCCTCCCCTCGATCTCCCGTACGAATTACGTAACTTTCAGTTTTTTAATCTCATCCACTGCGTTCTGTCTACATTTTGCAAGGAATACTGATCAATTTAAAGCCCTAAATAAAAATTTCGTGTTGATGTCAATGAGCTGTTTCATTGTTGATTTGCGTCATTGTTAATTTATTTGTAATGCAATTTTGAGACGTTTCCGGTAAAATACAACATCCTTTACATTTGACATGGGATTCGTCTGACGTGAGTGACTTCAGTTTTTTAAAGAAAACAATGAGTGGTTTCTTCACACTACACAATAAAGGTGATCCTAATATCTCCGGATTTCCTACATACGTTTGTGATATGTTTCTTACATCATGTCACTTATTTCAAACCACTCAGTACTACCTCACACGGGAATCCCTAGCAATAAAGACGTTATACCCCACATGCACTGGGTAATGCAGCCTTCCTTGAGCGAAAACAGCAGTGAACTTCCTTACAGAAATCAGCCTCCCACCCGCTTCGGAAAATACATTCATGTCGTGTGTTTGGTGTACAGTCGTCGCCAAACACTCCTTTTAGTAAAATCGAGCAATATATTGAAATCTGAAAGACCCACCCCCAAATTCTAAATGAAACTAAAAACTAACCTCAGCAGTGGGGACCAGTGGCCCAACAGACTGGAGGAGGTTGCACCTCCATTCAATGACGGAAATGCAATTTCCAAAATTCAAAATACGAATATATAATAAAAATGTAAGCAATTCAAATTAATTAAAACTTAGATAAATAAAAGTCTATATTGAATCATTACTGATATAATTTTAAATTTTGTGAATCGTGACCGAGTCAGGTATATTATACAATATATATATATATATATATATATATATATATATATATATATATATATTGTGGCGTCACCGATTAATTAAATATAATTTTATTATGGCGTCGCCAATAACCGATAATTCCTGCAGCTGGGAATAGCTCGCGCCGCGGCACAGAATTGGGTCAAGAGGGGAGGCCCTCGCAGAAAAGGGTCCTTTCGTCACGCCGCCAGCCTCACCCGACCGCGCGCCGGCCTGTCCTACAAAGGCAGCTGGTTTACTGCAGTCATAAAAAAGCCATTCTTGTTTTCGGAGCCGTTCGCCGGCTTTCTCCTGGGACAAAAGAACGCCCCCGCGTCCGTTCTCCCGCCGCGCGACCAGGGAACGCCGGGCCCCGATGGGTTGGGCCGGGTGTCCATTAGGCGAGGAAGACACATTTACGACGCGTCATAATCGAAACCCCTTTCTCGGCCTCAGCCATCCCCTTCCGAACAAAGCCTGACGAAAGTGACACGCGCCCGGGAAGACACCAGAATCCTCGAAAGGGCTGCGTACAAATAAATACAGTAGGCTGTCGTTTAGCCCATGCCGGACGAGATGGTCCGTGAAATGCGCTTTTACAAGCTCACGTGTCCGGACAGCTGCGAGCAGCTTCTGGAACAACTAACAAAGGGAGGAGCGAGCGAGAGAAAGAATCCAGTATTAGACTGAGAACATCGACGGAAAAATACGGGAAAGTTGCCACATGATTGGCTAATCAAAATTCTGCGACGCAGCCACCCTTAGCCAATGGGAAGCTTCACCAGGGGGGAAGGGATAACCCAGAGCTAGGAACATTTTGGGGAAGGGGAAAGGGAATTTCTCATAAAACGTGATGCACAGTAGAAATCAGGAGACAGACACTTAAAGATTTTCAGAACTAAGGCACTTAAGTATTTTTGAGAGACTAGACTGGGAGACGAGAGCACGGGGGGACTTGAGCACTAGAGCACTTGAGAGGACTTCTCAAGCTTACTTCACTTACTTCTGAGAGACTTCGGTCACGTCAGTCACTTCAACTACTTCAGTTACTTACGATCGGGACGCGAGTTTGGGAAAGACTTTCCCAGAATCGAAATAATTAGGACAAGACTGTGGACTTGTCGCGGAGAAAATTCGGGCGGAAGACTACTTGATCCCGCGCTGTTTCCGCATCGGCCCAGTAGCCTTTGCCGCCTCACGCGCCGAGCCCAGTGACTGCTCACCGCGTTACATCAACGCCCGTGGCCATTCAACCCGCTGAGCCTGTTCGATTCGGCGGCCTGCAGAGAGACGCGCCGCTGAAGTTCAGCGACCTGGTACAGCCGACGCCTCCGCCCGAGGCCGCCACCCCGGCCCGCACTTGGGACGGCCTACGCCTCCGCCCGTGGCCGCCACCCCGGCCCGCCCGTGGAGACAGCACAACCACTGGTGAAAGAACTATGAGACGAATCCGTCTCGCCGAACGACCGTAACGACGAGAAATTATAAGTGGCCGCGCTCAGGCCCTGCAAACTTCAAGTGATGAATAGCACGCTTCATCAAAAAGTATGCATGATGTGTTAACTGTAAAAGAATTAGCAACTAGTAATTAGGACAATCAGTCCACAAAGTAAATTTAATTGAAAATTGCGTCGCCCATTGCGACATATAAGTTCCCTGGCAGCTTTTGGTGCCAGGAATAAATTGTTATTTTTCACAAATGACTCTGTGCTGATTCATTGACCTCCCAACTCTTCCATCCAGTTATATTTCAGGAGCTGAACCTGGCGCCCTCCCCCGAGCAGTCTTATGATTATTACAATATATATATATATATATATATATATATATATATATGTGTGTGTGTGTGTGTGTATATATAATTATTCCTTCCAGATCAGCCAACTTTAAACAAAGAATTCATCAAGTCTACAATTAAATCAGTACATCTAATATAAAATGAAAACAAATTCTCGAAACACCATTAATAATGCATTAAATGCCGTCAATAATTGACTGAACTTATGTACTCTCAATAAGAAGCGAAATTCATAAAATTACTTTGCAGCGAGGCAGATGAAGATATAATTTTGGTATTCCCCTGAGACTCTCTCCGTCGCTGCGCAGCGCTAGACAGCGCCACCAGTCTGGTTGCACAACCAAAAGGCTCTATGTTGCCTGTCGAAGAGCCAAAGAGTAAATACAGCAAACCCAGTAACACTGTCAAGAAGCGGTAGTACTCCCAGAAAATCATCAGGGAACCCATTCTGCATTTCGACATTTTACAAAGAGAGGAGAATTGAAATTACGATAACCAAATGTGTGAACGTATACTTTACACACGTGATCTGGACTCCAATGTAATGCACTGCACTCATTTATGTTTTACCAATTTTACTAAAGGAATCTTTAGGTTGTGTAGTGTAAATTAGTTGGTTTAGGCCTATAGAATTCACGTATGTTATTCGTCTGATCATAAAACGGAGGTCATTAATAATAAGTTCCAAACTAAGAAGCCTCTTCGCGGACGCCCTCTGGCCCCTGATTCCGCTGGCGCCACCGTCCATTCCCTCATCCCCTCCCCACTGCCGGGAGGCTGCGATCTCCACCTGCCGCCACGTCAACGGGCGCCGCTGAATCAGCCCGCAACCCCGCGCCCCGCACCCCCCTTCCCTCCCCGCGTCGCCCCGCCCCGCCCCGCACCACTCCGCCCCGCTCCGCCCCGCTCCGCCCCGCTTCGCCCCGCCCCGCCACGCCCCGCACTGCACCGCCCCGTCCCGCCGCGCCGCGCCAGGACACACCGCAAGAATGCCAGGAGCGCGTCCTTGGCCGCCCCGCCACGCCTCGTGGCGCCCAAACAAGAGGCGGCCCGACGGAGCGTCAGCACCCACCCACCCACGTTCCGCCTGCCGCACCGCTTGGGAGCCACGATCCCTCACGGTTTCACAGTACGCGAGCTTACGACCGCCTCCAGCACGCTCGCTGCCACAATAATCAAGAGAATCATGAATCTTTTGGCAGTGCGGGTGAGATAGCTCAGGGCATCAACTGATGTCACTGTAGTCCCTCTGATCGCGAGGTCCAAGGTTCGACTCCCGACGGTGGCGGTAGCGTGATAGCTAGGTCGAATCCAGTCGCTGTCTGGAGGAGAATTCTAGTGACCGGCAGCTCTGATCGGTAGTTTCCCGAGGTTTTTCCGATCAACACCAGACGAATGCAGTACTCTAACAAACGGGCCACGGACCGCGCGCGATCTCACCGTCCTCTTCCTTGTCCTACCCTCACCCCTTATGTGTACATTACGCTAACACGCACTACACTACCACACATGCCGGGACACCCGTCTGGAGCTAAGAGCTCGTTCTGGCTGGAGCGGAGCCCTGCTGGTGGGAGATATCTGGTTTTAGGAAAACCCCAATAGCCGATGGTAGGTTGGCGCTGGATCTCGTCGGCGGAAAGATCACCGACCTCTCCCGAGCAAAAAAACATGCATTACATTTACGGAACTAATTACTCCGGTAATTGGTTGCTCCGGTAGTTGACGTGCCCAGAATCACATAATCAATCAAATCTAAAGGTAACCGGAAACAATCCAACACTCATCAATCCAGATACCGCCTTCCAAATGTGATAAGAATTATTCAGGTGCATGCAGAAACGTTATTGTATAGTTACAGAGGTATATTTTAAGCTCCCTTAACGTAACAAATCATGATTTGAGAAGCAAACATTTCTCTTCCCAGCTTTTGATACTCGTCTTGACTGAGAATCAACTGTTGATGCGCAAGCCCTACCGATCAATTCAGGGAGTATCACGTTATGCTTCTCACAGAAGCCAACGAGCTAGACACTACACAGTCCAATCGTCTTTACAAGTCAAGTATTTTTTTTTAATCCATTTTTATCGCAGTATTTTTTTTATATCATGTTCATTATCACACAGAACAAGAGGATTTTGTAAGAGAGTAAATTAACTTATCAAAATTACTTGTGTTCAAGTCTATGGAAAATTCTGTTTGCATAGTTGTTATTTTTAGCCCATTGCCCCTCTTTTCATGAGAAATACTTAGGATTCAAAATGTTGATCATTTAAAATTCATGGGCGTGGCGTCGCCATGCAACTCGGACGCATCTTTTCCTGACTCATCGATCGTGTATCACTCCAAAATGGTGTTTAAAATGTGTTTTTGAGGCCAGAAAGTTCTCAAGATATTTCTACAAATACGTTTCTCAATCTATAAAATGAGAACTCATTTCACACAGATGTACATGGTATAAAATTTGAAATACGTTGCGAGCGATTCACTGAATCTTGCTATTCTTGAAAGCTATTTCGGAAACAGATCAGTGTAACCTGCAGGTAAATCACAATAAAAATATATAATATGAGGAAATAATCGTCTCCAAGTCACTTTCTAGCGAGTATCAGAACTCAGCGAAACAGTCTTCGTGAAGCCATTCTCTAGTTGAACTACTTTTTTAATACTTTTTAAATCGTACTGTACACTCGCGAAAAGGCATAAAGTTTTTTAAATATTTAAATTCAATAATAACTCTTACGGCGATATTAATGCCCACGCCACAATATGTTATAGATTTAATTAAGATTAAAACTTCGTGAATAAACTGAAAAATCAAGTTTTCTTTTTTCATTTTGGAAACTCTGCTAAATTTGAGCTCATTAATTCGAAACAACTTATAATGTTGAAAGTAGTTCATAAAGATGTTGCTTGTACATTATTAACCTTTCAACGTCTTCGTAAATGATGTGACCTAGTAAAGGCGCACGAAGAGCTTCTATGGTGAGCAGGTATGGAGATGAAGCCGAGTCGTCTGGTGCCAAGATTTTTTGTCTCTGCTGTTTACGTTCCGAACTTCGGGGTGCGTGGGTAACATAACCAGCCACCCTACGCACATTCCTGTGCTTGGTCTTGTCCTATATTACGTATTATTAGCATTCAAACCGAAAACACTTTCTGATTTATCACTCCAATTTAGATAATGGCTTACAATTGACGCAGTATAGCAACTGAGGAATGAGGGACCATTATGTAATTTTCATGCAGGTTATGTGGATCATAAACAGGGAGTGAGTCAGTGTCATATGTCGTACCTCATGTCTGCATTCGTTATTGAAAAGTTGTTCTTCGACATATTTCCAATGCAGTATTATAAACTATCATCTCGATTAATTAAAGGACTCCTTCAACAACTTTTCTCACTATTGGAGTTTATCCAAGATAGTGACCTATTCCAGTAGTTGTGGTTACCGCATTTCTGGAAAAAAATGTCTTAAATAATGGTTAAGTAATAATGACTTCAACAAATGCTTATGGTTACAATGCTTTCCTTTTATATGGCAACAGTTTGTATTAAAAATGTATTAACATCATTAAATTTTCACACATTTCACACACAAATTTTCAAACTTTCACAAATTGAACCGTTTAGGAAATTAATTTAGAGTATTACTACGTAAATGAGGGACTTAAATAAGAATAGTAGGTTATAGAGCGAAGCATACGTGATATATGTGGAGTGAGGTGTCGTGCATAGAGTAGAGAAATAATGAAGAAAGTGATTTAAGGGCCCTTGTGAAGTTAAATGCCAGTTTAGTATGGTCTTAATTGCACAAACATTCAGTGCGGAGTTAGATTATATAAGTTCTTTTTTCTTACACTACTTTAATGTTATATGAATTTATTATTATTATTATTATTATTATTATTATTATTATTATTATTATTAAATTGGTAAGTAAAGCATATTACTCGTAATTGTCAAAGCCACTGATTTATGACGATTTGCCGCACACGTTCGCAACGCGAAGCTCACTGCCAAATGGACCATGTGCTGCTCCTAAGGAGCCCATTTCTCAAGGCCTGATGGGCCCCATGACACGCTCGTAGATTTTAATTCGCACCGAGGCGCAGCGGCAGTGGTAGCTCTTTTCAGCGATGGCGTACTAACGCTAAACATTTTCCTCGATCGATCTTTTCCTGGAATGAATTTATTTTAACGTTAATGCATTTTATAGGTTGTGTAATATCACGAAACGGCATTTTCAAAAGTTTTTTTGCGAATAACCTTAAATTCAAATATTTTTCAGAATATGTAATTGAACCATTAAAAAAGTCTTTAAAACTCAATAGCTGTATAAAGTAATTTTAAAAAAATCAGTTGTTTCAGAGAAAGAGTAGAGAGTCCTCAACTTTTGGAAATGTCTTCATACTACACGAAGAATATTACTTACATAAAAATCTATGAACGAAGATAGTGAACGAAAGACTATTTGAACAAGACAAAATAGAAATGTAAGCACGAGTTAGCAACTTTCAACGCAGTTTTCCAAATATTACATTTTTTGTTTATCCTCTATGTTTAGTTTTTGGGCGGTAAATTAGCTATTTTAAACATCCTGAATAATATTTTCTTCAGAAGGGACTCCTTGTATTTTAAAGAACAAAACATTTATTGTAAAATAAAAAACGCAACCTAATTTGTGAGCTTTGAAAACACACTACATTAAAATTACAAATACGAACAGACATCCTTGGATATTACTTTCAGTGAGAATGGAATAGTTAGGTTGCGCCATAAATGCTAATATTTCATCTGAGTGAGTTCTGATAGCCTTTGAACAGCCAATAGCTCATTCCATTTTACTGCACTTTAATTACCATACGCAAGTTACTCTTCCTACAATCAGCCCTGCTTACATACATTACCGAAAGATTTGTTACCAGACAAGATATTATTCAACCCGATTTGCGTCGCTTACCATTTCGCCATACTACGGCCTTGTGTCGTGTGATGTGAATTTTCTATTTCTTTTTTTCGCGAAAAGGGGCGCGGAAAGTGAAAATATATTTTAACTCGCTTTGTAAATTTTCTTCAAAATGTTATGGAGTTTACGCAATTACATTGTAGAGTGAGTCAATCAGGAAAAATATGTCGAACACAATATTTGATGTGAATCATGATAAACTTCTTTCCTTATGTGACTGCCGCAAGAAAGTGCGCCTTAATGCAAATCAATACATTAAAAGCTTTAGAACATTTAGTGACTATGATCTACCCCTTTAAAAGTTCGTGCTGCAGAGACCAGAACAACAAAAATGTTTTCTTGATGAACATGGATTAAATACTTCCTTGACCATAAATGATTGACCAGCAATTTTTAACAATTTATATCTTTCAGTATTTACTTTTTATATTTTTAGTTTAGTTTTTCCTTTTGCGATTTTTTTTCTTATATTTTCTACAATGTAGGTATGCATTATCGAGAAGTGACATTACACGGGCAATAGTGTAAAAGCATCGTAAGCATCAAGAAAGCAATGATGATTCTTCTTTTTTCTTCCCTTCTTTCTTCTTCCCTTTCTTCATTATTCCCAGTCATGCGCGAATGAAAAAAATTCGAATATGGATTTTTTTGCTGTAATGTTGACTACAATTTCAATGAGCCTCTTGAGTTCCTGATTTTCGATGTTAAGAATAATGAATATGAATGAAAATATGTTTATCTATGCATAAAAAACTATTAATTTTTATTTAGATTACCCTCGAACTTTCTACTCAAACAACACTGTAGAACCTTCAGGTCCTAGATGTGTTATCATTTGCTCATATTAACGGGTAAACATTAAATATTAATACCTGAAAATAAATAAGAAAACACTTATCTGCCAAAATTTGTTCATTACGTGATGCGAATTGCATTGTACCGAAAGCAGTCATGATTTCGTCGAGTGGCTCGAGTAAGCGTGTAAGTATGAGGTTAAAGCGATGATAGCGAATTTTTAAATATGACGATCAATGTATGTTTGTAAATTGTCGATATAAAACGTCAAATTCGACGGGTTTTGAATTATTATTATTATTATTATTATTATTATTATTATTATTACATTATACATAACTGATTTTAATCGGATAATATCCGGATGGAGATATTTCGAGATCCAATGAGCTTCCTACCCAGGACAACCCTTCATTAAGTGTAGCTCTTCCGACGGTAGTCGGGGAGTGGTGGATTACCCTCCATCTCGAATCTCCGACCAAATCCCAGCGACAGCGACGACAGCGAAGACAGCGAAAAACATGAAACCTTCAACTCTACTGCGCACCCAAGAGCCCAAGCACGGGGGATCCCTTAACCCTATATCTTCACGCTTATTATTAACCAATTCCGCGAGCGCATGGCAGCACGTGTCGCCCAGCCGCCGCCCTTCTCCGGGGGAACTCCCTGCGCGGCGTGCGGGCGCTCTTTTTAGGCGTCCGGCCGCGCGCGCTCGCCTCTGAAACGGAAGCGCCGGCGCCGTTTCAGCGCCGTCCGGCGCGGCGCGGGGTAGGGGGGGGGGCAAGGGGGCAGGGGGGCAGGGGGGCAGGGGGGCAGGGCGGGGCGGCGCGGGGCGACGCGGGGAGGGCGGGGCGGGGTTGGGCGGGACGGGATGGGGCGGGGCGGGGCGGAGTGGAGTGGGACGGGGCGGAGTGGGACGGGACGGGACGGGACGGGACGGTGCGGTGCGGTGCGGGGGCGGGGCGGAGCGGGGCGGGGAGAGGGCGAGGCGGGTGGGGTGGGGTGGGGGCGGGGCGGAGCGGAGTGGGACGGGGCGGGGCGAGGCGAGCGGGGCGGGGCGGGGCGGGGCGGGGCGGAGCGGGACGGGGCGGGGCGGGGGCGGAGCGGGACGGGGCTGGGGCGGGACGGGACGCTGCGGAGCGGAGGCGGGACGGCGCGGGACGGAACGGAGCGGGGCGAGGGCGAGGCGAGTGGGGCAGGGCGGGGCGGGGCGGCGCGGGGAGGAGCGGGGCAGGGCGGGGCGAGGGCGAGGCGGGCGGGTCTGGGAGCAGGGCGCGTGACCACTAGGCGCCGCGGGCGCGCTCTTCCGCTTCGCTCTACTTGCGTAACTCGGTGACAAAACATCACTGTCACTTATCATTAGGGGGCGAATGTTGATGACCTAAAACATTGCAAAAATAATAACTAAAATTCTCTTAAAATGCTTTAAAAATCGCCTTAAAATGAAGGAAAATGATGTATAAAAGTTGATTAAAACCACTTCAGAAGGACAGATCTTGGATATGTTTCTGAGGTAATCGATTCCTCTTCCTTTTGTTCAAGTGTACTCAGCTCGCAAACGTTTGGTTTGGGCTGTTCTTTAAAAGAACATCTACGCCTTTATTTACGAAATCGGCCGAACTGATAATGGTGCCGAGAGGCGTTACAGAAACCTTGGATTATCAATGTACTCACAACGGCTCACATTTCAATATATGGACGAAGAAATCGAATATGCTACTCAGGAATTCTGTAGTGAACATTTGTTGCACCTCATAAATATTGTTTGAAGCAAGTACCATTAAAATAATATTAAAGTCGCTGAAGTCAGCGAAAAATGCATTAAAATGACGTTAAAGGCAACAAGTGATTTATTACTCAAAATTGACAAAAAATGAAAAATAAATAAATGAAGATCTATAAAAATAGTTATAACATAAAATGAATTTCCATACTAAACGGCATTGTCCTAAAGTGAAAAAAAAAATTTCATTAAAATCCGCCCCTACTTATCATCCATATTCAAAGTTAAAACATCGATGTTAATAATACATTGACCAAAAACCATCGATATTTTTAAACCATCGATGCTTGTTGTCCTATTGAGCTGTTCCCTGTCTAATGATCTGTACTAGTAAAATGAGTGTTTTCGACAATTGTTTGGAAACGCTTCAATATATTTCACAGGTTTCCATACCAATATCTCTATACTACTCGTATTAACTCCTGATCACACCCTTCGTAAATGTTCTCAAAAAATCTGAAAAAAGTAGTGTTGGTTCGTCCTAGTGGAAGTTAAAGAGTTTTATTCACGACCAGACGCGAAATATTTATTTTGATCTTAAATAAATCACATTTCACGTGCAAGCCCTAGGGCTCGAAGTGTGTTCTCGCCTTTTTTTGGGGGGGGGGGGTTAAGGTCTCATCAACTTCTAGGTCATTAGCGCCTCATTAGCGCCCACTATTGCGTGTAACGGTATGACAACTGTGAGGATGACATGATATGGTGATGATAGGGGGTGAAAGGACGAACACAAATACAACCATGCTCGAGGCGGGACTCGAACCCGCGATCCTACGATCCGAGATCACTACGGCACTACTGCTTTAGCGATCGCGTTCTCCGGATCGGCCAGTGTCCCTTGTTCAGCCTGTACAGCACACGCTCGTGTTCATCGCTTGAAGAGCAACCGAGTGGCACGGGACTTCCGCGAGATGCATGTGATTCGTCACGCGCACGCCTGGCGCACGAGACGCGGCTCTGCCACCACCAGACGTTCGGAATATTCCACCGCTAATCTCCCTACAACTCCGATAACGAATTCTCCGACTCCACTGCGGTGCCAGGTCTGATAAAAGGTGTTTACCAAGATCAGGGAAAAACAGAGCTTCTCTTTACGTATAATACAATATAATTTATGCGTGATCAGAAGGAAATTGCGACTGAATTGAACATTATCTCTATTATTTTTTTAAGATGTCGACATTTCTATGTCTTATTAACTACCAAGTCAAATCAAAGAAAGCAGATAATTTTTTTAAAAATAATAATAAAATAAATTTAATTTAGGACGCAGTCGGAATAGAGCTTGTGAAATGGTTCGTGCGCTCTGTAGACGGTGTACGAGCACTTTGGCTTGGAAATGATGGAACCAAATCACAACATACCTGATTCGTGCATTACAAATCCTACATGCTGAAATTACGTGACACCTAATGGAGATCTTATTGTCTAATCTGAAATCATTCTTGGACAAAACACTCTCGCTCGGACCGACAAACTCACTGCCGAGCTGCACGTTTATGGGGAGCTAAATTTAGCTCCGAATTTGTCATACTTTGAACGATAATAGCATCATTTACCATGCGATATGATTGAATCGTGATTCAGTAATGGCTTCTTTCAACTTCACATGCTACCAAATAAATGCACGAGCTTATTACAATTGTGCAGATAGAAAATAATAGTTATGAGTTCGTTACACACGGGGCAACATTTAGATCCGATAGCGTTACGTACGACACGGGAACAGTGCCGTCGGTTCAGGCTACCCAGTGATCGGGTAATCACTTCTTTCCTCTACACAAAGAATTAGGCAAAGGACCAGAATATTAAGTTTGTAAAGACATGAGAGATATTAATATTACATGGTCTCATGTTACGTAACATTGAATTCCGGTTTTACCAAGATTCCTATTCCCCCGTCCAAATTTAAAGATGTTTTGCGTAAACACAAAGACAAAAGATTCACTCCAAAATAGAGAAATGCAGCATTGACTGGTTCATATGTAAAGACGTGTAATAGTTCAACTGCAACGTTGTTTGCTTTTCGAATAATTACAGGATGATTAATGGCCAGAATGTGTGCTTCTGCTAATTTTCATATCTGAAAACATATTTTGACAATGAATTGCCTTTCGTTCTTTTTTACGATAACGCTGTAGTTTTCAGGAATCATTTAAACATATATTTTTTAATTATGATTGTAATTGCTAATGAATTCGCTTTATATTAGAAAATGCTATAATCATTTACGGGAGGCGAATATGTAAATATTTTGAAGGAAGTGGTAAAAACAAAGACATTACACGAACATGACCCAAATTATCTTTTGTCAGAAAATATTCAGAAATATAAATTTAGGAAACAGTGTGTGTTTCTTAATTGTCGGTTTAAATAATGTAGTTAAAGATTAATAGAAATATATCTTTCCCTTCTCTCTCTTCCTTCACAAGCAAACCTTTATAGTTCAGATAAAGTACACACTTGTTCTGATACACATTTCTTCGCTCGAAACTAACAACTTCTTCTCAACAAGTGAAATTACCACTGCTGCAGGAAATATGATAAAAAAAACGGATGACAAGGAAATTGTGACAAAGATAATCCCAAACCACCCACACAGTTTTTAAATTAACAACTGGGTCGAACCGTCCTAGTGTGCGGTCTAATGCCTTGTGGAAAATCCAAACGCGGGATATTCCTGAACCGTCAATCCCGGAACGTCGACCGCCCAGTGGCAGCGACGCGCCTATTTATACCGAGATTCCCAGAGCGGGAGGAAGGAGCGAATGCGGAGCGAGATAAGCGAGCAGGATGCCCTTCGAGTACATTCCTCTCTCGAGTGCCGCCTTTTGTCGCCACCGGAGAGCAGCCAGCCAGCCTCCTCCAGGCCTGCGCGCGGCGCCCACGTCGCTTATGGAAATGATCTCCTCGTGCCACCACACAAAGGGAGGACGCCGACGCGGGGGGGGGGGGGCTGAGGACGACTGCGGCGAGGGGGCGGGGCCGGGACGCGCGCAGAGGCTGCGTAGAAAGTGCGGGGGCGGGTAAGAAGACGGAGGCAGAGAGGCGGAAAGGAAGGCAGGGAAGGGTGAGTATGAGAGGGAGGAGTCGGGAAGAATGCGAGTACGGAGGCGGGGAGATGGCAGGGGAGAGGGAGTTGGCAGGGGAGGGTTAGGCGAGAGGCGGGATGGAATAGAAGGAAGACGGGAAGGCGGAGGCAGGAGGGAGGCGAGGGCGGGAAAGACGGCGGGGTCGGCGGGAGAAGTGAAAGAGACGTCGAAGGGAGCGGGGGAAAGGAGGAGGAATGGATGAGGAGACGAGGGCGAAGGCGGGGCGGTGGAGGGGCGGGGGCGGAGGAGAGGGGCGTGAGCGAGGGCATCGCGGCGGAGACGCCCTCCGGAGGAAGCAGAGGTCAAGAGGTCGGACCCTCCGAGGCGTGGAGGAGACGTTTTTGTGGCCGACACCCGGAAACGGGCAGTTGAACACAGCCGGCAGCCGCGCAGGCAGTCGGCCACTCAGGCGGCTGCGCGGCGCCGCCCCGCCCCGCCCCGCCCCGCCCCGCCCCACCCCGCGCCGGGTGGAGAATAGAGATGCAGGCTGCTGCGGATCAGAAGCGACGGCGGCAGCGGGTGAGGAGTAGGGATGCGACATCAATGTCGATGTTTTCAAAACATCGATGTTTTAAACATCAGATTTTTGTTATAAACGTTTTTTTTCCTTTTCTGATGTTTTCTTTTTGCATAAAAATGCCCATGATCAGACTTCTGTATAAGATAAAATATAAAATAACCGATAGTCCCACTGTTATTTATGTGCTGGAACCAAAGGAATGCCGGTTGCACTACCTTCAACGACCAAACTCTCTAGCTCGAGATGCCCTCTGTGCCATTGTATTTTCTCTTCATACACATTTCGCATATTGAGGTATGTCCAACACGTGTCCACACGTGGCCATAGGGTCAGAACTTTCTTATCATACCCTTTTCGGGGAATTCATAAATACTAACACTGTCAAATTAAATTTTATTGCACGCGAATAATGTTAGAGTCTATAAACGAGATTAATCGAGTCTAAAAACATTGAGGTTGAAAAACACCGTTGGTTTTTGGGCGATATATTTTTAAGATCGATGTTTTAGCAATTTTGAACATCGATGGTTGCTAACATCAATGTTTTGTTATCGATGTCGTATCACTAGCGAGGAGCCGCTTTGGATACAGCGATGGCGGCGAATGGTGGAGGCCAAAGGGACGAAGCTCTCATAGTGACAGCCTTACCTTATTCACAGAGATTCGCCGAATGTTAGTCGTTACGATTCCCTCCACCTCGTTATTCATATACTAATACCACAACCTTAAGATGTCTTTCCTTTTCTAAAGGAATGAACCAAGCTCTGGCTCTCTGTCACCTGTAAATAAACTCTGTGAGCCCGATATAATCAATTCATACTGTGATTTGTGAAGCATCAAGGACTAGCCATCAAGCTTAGGTAGTTGTATTCAATGAATTATGCACTCCCTAATCAGAGACGCTCGGCAGAGAAATTTATCTTTCTGAATCTTATGTTTGTCTTCTATTATTCTCGTATTTACTCTCTTCATCTCAAAATACTCGAAAGTAAACGTTTTTTCTTTTAAGGTTAGAGAGAAAGATTGCATTTTGATCATAGTTATTCATTTATTCCTAATTGTTGCGGCACCTCCAGGAAATGTTTGCGGTAGCTCAGGGAACCGCGAAACCCCGCTTGAGGTACACTTACTGATGAGGAAGTGGTTTGGATTCAACAAGGCTTACGCAGCGGGTACGCATGACTATAGTGTTGGTATCCATTTCCACGCTTCTTTTTGACTAACGATAACGCGCGCAACTTCTCCAACGCGCACTTACTTCTGGTAAGCCCGTGCGTAGTAGGGTTCCACAAGCAACACTGCATGAGCGCGCGTGCGCTAATCCTCCGGAATATGTGGTGAAAAGGAGGCGTGTCAATCCTAATTATGAAAAGACGTTAAATGCGTTGGCCGGGGAAGGGGGGTAGCATAGGTTGTCGTGCGTAATGAGTAGTAAAGGGATTCTTATCTAATTACTTTTTTTGTTCATATTCAGTTTTCAAAATTGTGGTCTTGACGACTCAAGTCAATCCTAACACAATATCAGAATTTTTTTAACTTATTTTTTTTTACATTTTTTGCTGATATTTTACGTTTTGCAAAATTCATAAAGTTTATTTCGCAAAAGAAGAAAGAAAAAGAAGTGAATTTTCAAAAATACTTTTTTTTGTAAAATATCAGCATTATTTCTGTCCCACATTGAGAATCGCGTGCTGCCAACGCGAGGTGCCCCGTACGAAGACGCGTTCAGATGCACGCGATCAACCCAGATTAATCTTCGTGTGCACTGCATGTTTGTTGCGACAAGAACGCATGAGCGCTGAGAATATTAACTTTGGGTGGAAAGAATCTGTGACGTCAAGTTTCGTGATTCAAACTAATTTAGTAGAGATATTGGATGCCGTAGATGTGAAACACTACGATGACAATGCTACTGTATTGTTTGCAGGCCATTGACTTCCAACGTTTGTACGATGACAATAATAATAATAATAATAATAATAATAATAATAATAATAATAATAATGCTTTTATTAATAGCGAGGCTCAGGCCATAGGGCCTGCTCTTCCTCCTAACCACTTAATTTACAAACACAGAGTAGTAACATTTTAAGAGTGGAGGACAAGCTGTACATTTACGTTTGGGAGAACAAAACTAGGGACCATCTCGGCATACGCCTTAAGAGACTGAGTAAACTTCAATCAAGATGGCGGCTTAGAGCCAAACATTATTAATTCACGGAGAAAAGTGGAAGAGCAGGAAAAATAAGAGAAGGGAAACATAAATGAAAATGAAGAAAATGCGAAAAGGAAAGAAGAAAGAGAGACTGAGGGGGGGGGCGGACAAGCTGTACATTAATGTCTGGTAGTGCAAGACAAGAGATCGACAATGGCTGTCATTGCTAATAAAATTGTACTCTTAATAACAATAATTCAGTATGTCAAGCAATATTTGTATTTAAAATTGCTTTAATAACTATTTTGTTAATGCAATTTCAAATTGTGTAAATTTATTTTGTTTGTTCATAAATGTTTTATAAATAAGAACTTATTTTACGTATTATTTCCGGATTTCATATTTGTCATTTTTATTATATATGTATGTACATATTTTTCGGTCTCAATAATGAGCGCCAATGAGTGGGCGCGTCGGAGGGGGGGGGGGGGTCGATACGTCCATCATTGCTGCCGCGTCGGGGTCCAATCATGAAATCCTGACACGGCCGACCTTGCGTCAGGTACGCGTGATATACTACGCCCAACGAAGAACTGTGTACAAATCACGTGCACGCAATGAAAACGAAATTACGATCTCCAGTTTATACGCAATGTACAAGTATGTTAAGTATCTTATAGTTAATTAATTTTTAAAATGTGTAAATGAGGGTAACGATGCTATTTCATTGGAAATGCAAAACATAAAAAAATCAAAACAAAAATATTGCTTTTTGCGCAAATTTGACATGTAAAAATTGTTCGCCGTCCGAACTAATCGAGCCCATACGTATGGAATGGTGGAATTATATCAGAGAAGGCTTCAAGTGAGGAACGAGGTTTAGAACAATGATTATAGAATGTTGAATGTAGTTAATCTGAAAATTGTATGATTTGACTACATGATTGTTACAGCCGGAAACGCTTGGACAAATATTTGGAGAATCAAACAGCATTTAAAAATTTAAAATACAAGATGGAATTCTGAACTACGTCCTTCTTCGCGTCTGTGGGATGGCGCTCGTAGCAAGCAGACCTTGAGCTTGCGCATTTCGCTGATGTCTCCACACGGCAGCATCTCTCTTTCACTTACGTTGTCACTGCACGCAACTTCGCCGCGTCATAGGGTTTACCATGACTGCGGATCGTACGTTTCGTCATATCCGATCGATCCTTCACACTCTATGGGCAGATATTTGCCTCCTAGGTTCTCGAGAATCTTTTTTATGCACGCATAGCAAATTCACGAAGAAATAGGGATCTGGCAAGTAAAGAAGAGTCACGAAGCCATATGTTGCTCATATCTTATCACCTTTAGATTCTAGGGTTATTCTGTTTTTCGCTGAGAAAAGGATTGGGAATGACCTCCTCTAACCTGAACAACATTCACAAATTACGGTAGAATTTTTTCCATTCATAAAGTCTGTATAAACACGTTTTGGAAACATTTACTAATAACGCAAAGAATGCTTTATGAAAAAAAACTGCATTCTGGTTGTCTGACATGAAAGCTCAACAATGGATTTCAGTAGTTTCCCAACTGTTTAGTTTCAGTGCCAGTGTTACTAAACTGCTCCCGAAATTGTAAGGTAATCCTTCTAATAAATTGTATAGTTTCTTTCGAAGTGATCAGGATTCATATTCAATGATTAAAAGAAACTTTGTCGATAATTTGGTACATCGGATAAGAGATACCACTTAAAGATATGGGTAACATTTTTAATAGGTATAATTAAAAACCTTGAAGAGGCCTAAAGACCAGAATAGGAATGAACGTAATTAAAAAATAAGTTACTTTCATCAATTTACAACCTCTGTTAAACTAAATTAATAAAATGTATCGTGAAAAACGCGGGTATCATTGCAACATACTGAAATCGTTAGTTTCGTAAAATGGCTGTAGAATGTTCTGGTTCGTCTGGAATATTAAATGATGAACAGTAATGCAAGATACACTACGAGCCAATAAAACAAATTAACAACAAAACTTTCCTATTCTTAACATTTACGACAGTTATGTATTACCTACGTATTCTAAGTACAATGCCGTCCAATGGAAGATAAAATTATAATCATTCACTGTGCATAGGCAAATTCATTTTTATAGTCTCATAGACAAAGCTCCAAATGAAACAATCTGAAGAGAATCAAGCTCATAAACATCTTCCCAATATTCAAATTGCATTTTTGCAACAGATGTGGTAAAATAAAATCTCTACATCAACAAAAACGAAAAAGGTTTAGACATGACGAAGATTCTTTTTTTATCACATTCGTTACATCTTTCCACGAAAACTGTCCCGACAAAGCTGTTTTAGGCAGGATATGAAACGTCTCCTTTTGTGTTGCCGAGTAATCTTTGCTCACGTTAAACAAGTGACTCACAGAATCGCATTCCGCTTCGTAATACTGTCAACATCAACGCCGGCATACATCATCTGCACCAAAACACCGCCGCCCACACTCGAGTATTAGATCACATCGCATCTACCTATAGTATTATAACATCGTCGCGAAATTTTCCCAGAAAGAATATCAAAATAAACTTGGTTTGTTGGTCTGTTGTCAGCGCAACAACGCAAATCGCGCGTTCGCCGTCACGCGTTTACAGCGCTTGTGTCGCCGCGCGCGCGACAACGCGCCGAGCGCATTCTACCGGCCACCCCGCGAACTTCGTCGACCTGTCTCTGGCATACAATGAATGGATCACGGAACTTTCCTGCAGGGCGAATTGCGAATTCTGAGAAACAAAATAAATACTCTTATCGGGCTTTCGGAAATATATGACGCTGCTCATGGCAGTTTCAGTGCATTCCATTACACTTAAGAGCAATGATGATTCTTAAGAAGTAGTTTAATGGTTTGTAAACTAATAATTCGTAAAACGTTGAAATATTTCCTCAGGCATTACATACAATTTTATAACTACATGCACTTAACTGATACGAGATTTTACTGTTGAATCATTATTGATCTAACGTATATTTATTTTATATCAGAAGGTAGATGCGAAGGTCATGGAACGCATACCAGCAAGGACTTTCAAGTAAAATAGTATGAGTGATGCTTTAGCTAGTTAGTAGAATTTAAAAAACAAACACGCCAATTTTGTTTGATAAAAATGTTTGTTATACTAGAGACCGAACCTCTAAGAATTAATCTTGATTAATAACATAAATATTTATTGTTGATTAGAATAATAGTGAATGCGCAAATGTTTGTGTCCAGTAATATATCTCTCAGTATTAAAAGTAGAAAAGCTATCATCAATCAAAAATCAAAGATGAGTATTAGCTCCCGAATCAACCGAGTCGGTTCTTCAAGTTAGGTCGTCCACGTTCATTTCTGCATTTCTACGTCGTCCGTCCTTCCTAATCCGTGATCTCCCTCTCCAAAAACAGAAAGAAGACAAAAAAAATCCTTCAAAATTCCCAGCAAGCGAATACGACGAGGTCGACTCCGCTCCCCGCGTGCCCTTTGCAGGAACCCGATCGGATCGCCCGCAAGTAGCGGCGGCGGCGGCGGCGGCGGGGGCGGGGGCGGGGGCGGCGGGACGATTTCACAAGCGCGTCGGTCCGAGCCGAGCACAGATAGGCGGCGAAGGCCGGCGTTGGTGGTGGCGCGGGGCGAGGCGGGCGGCGGGCGGGCACAGACAGGCCGGCTGGCCTAGCGCCGCCGGTGGCGCCGGCTCTACGCCGCCCCGCCCCGCGACGCGCCGCTCCCTCGCCCGCACGCGTGGCCAGCCGCCTGGCGCGGCCGCTCCCGGAAGAGAGACTGCGCGGCGCGGAGCGGCGTGGGGCGGTGCGACTGGGTGCGGTGCGGTTTGGGGGCCAATAGTGGCGGCACTGGAGGGTGGCAGGGAGGGGCTGGGCTGGAGAGGACGGGTCGGATCGAAGCGCTGCGGTGTCAGGAAGTTATGTTGGTAGGATTGATTGATTGGTTACTAATGATTCCGAGAATTGCTAAGTTTGTTAGTCCCGTAAGTGTAGTGCGTAGTTTTTCTCGAGAGATGATAGTGATCTTGTCCCGCTGGATGGCGAGTTGCGGCCCCGACCTACCGTCAACTAACGGAGCTTTCCCCAATCAGGTATCTCCCACCAGCGGGGCACCGCCCAACTAAGCTCCCGACCGGTCTGCCGCAAGTGTGGTAGTGCAGTGCATGTAGTAAGTATAGTGTGTTTAAAGAGTACGATTGGACACGGAATGGGAAGGAAAGATCGTGTCCCCCGCTTGCTAGGATACTGCACCTTCGAGACTGGAACCTAATACCTCCCGGTCTGAGGCACTGCAGTGACAACAGTTGATACACTGAGCCACCTCTCCAGGAATGAAGGGGTGCAGGGCAGGTGGGGCGGGTGAGGACTCGACGGAACGGAGCGTTGCGAAGGGTGGGATGGGCGGAGCGGCACAGAACGAGACAGGACGGAATTGAGCTTGGCGGGCCTGAGGGTGCGATGCGGCGCGGGGATGCATGAGCCGGGCAAATCGGGGCGGAGCGAGCGGGGAAGAGGAGCGAGGCGGGCCAAGGCAGGGGTGGAACGAGGTGGGGCACAGCACTCGGCGGGGTGCCGCTGCGAGAGGCGAAGCGAGGCAAGGAAGTGTAAGCGGAGAGGGTGAGAATTGGGACAATGCAGGGTGGAAAGGGCGGGGTGAGGCGGCACAGGGAGGAGAGGGTCGGGATGGGGTGGGGTGGAGTGGCGTGGGGCGGGCCGCGGCGTGGTGAGGTGGGGTGGGGTGGGGCGGGGTAGGGTGGGGCGGGGCGTGGTGGAGTGGGGCGGGGTGGGGTGGGGTCGGGCGGGGCGTGATGGATTGGGGCGGGGCGGGGCGGGGCGGGGCGGAAAGGGGCGGAAAGGGGCGGAAAGGGGCGGAAAGGGGCGGGACGGGGCGGGAAGGGGCGGGACGGAGAGAGATGGGGCAAGGCGGGGCGGAGCGGGGCGAGGCGGCGAGCGCACCGAGTGAAGGTAAGGCCGCATGCGGGTCAGAGGGCGCCGCCGTCGCCGACGCGGGTGGCCCAGGCGCAGTGGCGTATGGGAAGAGCGAGGGGAGCGGTTCAAGTTAAGTGGGTCTTTTTTACCCGACTGCGGAAACCAAGGAGGGTTATATGTTTGGGTGTCGTGTTTGTTTGTTCCCGTTTATCTGTTCAATTAGTCAACCAATTGCAATGAAACAGAGACGAGCAAAGAGCAACAAGTTACTCATAGACAAAAGGATCTGGTTATGGATGTTTCTTCTACCCATGCGTAAATAATCTGAATGCAGGAAAGTATAATAAATATTATATATATATATATATATATATATATATATATATATATATATATATATATATATATATATATATATATATATATATACATACATACAATATATGCATATTATGCACAATATTGAAAACACAGTTTAAATGGCAGTTTCATTTTCACCCTGCTGCAGAAAAGAAAAAGCATAATGTATTGAATTTTCAGATACGTTTGTTTGGACTCTTATCTTTTTAAATACTGAACAAAATTTATATTAAAAGATGTGATTTTGTCTGCACGATTAACATTCTATCCTTGTGGGCCCCCTCTATTTCCGAACACCCTAGTAAGGTGTGTTTTCCTTACAAAATGTAATTTGGAATAGTTTGTAGGTGACATTGAGGTTGACAGGTTTTTCAAGTTCTGTCTACGCCTATCTTTTCTGGTATCCTTTCTTGAAGGATAGACTGAAGAATGAAGAAAGACCGAAAGACTGAAGGATATATTTCTGCTTTTATTTCACAAATGTGGTCAATATACTGGATCGTCCTCAATTTCACGGTGAGAACTTCTTTATTTTTAACCTTTCTCCGAAGAGCATCAACATGTGTGACATAGACCATCCTGGCATCCAGTATCAGAACGGAATGGAAAATTTGAAGTTCTCCTGTCGTTTGGAACACGTTCAACACATTCAGTCACACTGCACGTTTTTACACCATAGTACAGAGAACACACTGTCTCTACTATTATGACATCATCCAAACAATTTCGTATCCGTGACAGTGTATATAAAAAGTATTTATCGTTCGGAGTTATGAAGTTTTGGTGGTTCTCCATGGTTTTAGATGGAGAGCGATAACTCACTCTCCCGATCTGCACTTCAGTTCTTGAAGGAGCTGTTTATTAGGCGGCATTAATATCAGTAGCACTGGTATTAGGTGTTGGCAAAGCAGATGTACGATGAGTCAACATGCATTAAGGCAAGCAGAGACGAATAAGTCGAATGTACACCTGCATGTGTGTATTGGGGGATCGATTAATTAGTGCTTCCGGGTGCGTCAACTGCTAAGATTAGTCCCGTAAGTTTGGTGCATGATTTAGGCGGGAGGTGGCGGTCCGCTAGAATGATGAGATCCGGCACCGAACTACATGTAGACTAGTGGGATTTTCACCAATCAGGTATCTCCCACCAGCGGGGAACCGACCCAGCCGGGGCAAAGTCTAAGTTACCGAATGGTGTAGTACTGAGGTGCAATATAACTGTGTGTATAAGGAAGGGGTGAGGATAGGACAAGGAAGGGAAGGAAATATCGCCCGTTTGTTAGGGTCCGTGGTTCGTTTTTAGGGTTTTGCTCGGCATTTTCCTGATGTTGATCGGAGAAACCATCGAAAATTAATGGTCAGAGCTGCCGGATGCTAGAATTTTCCTCCAGAAGCCGAATTCGACACAGCTATATAGCTATAGTCGAAAATCCTGCCACCGTAGAATCGAACCCTAGACCACTTGGCCAGAGGCACAGTAGGTGCTGCCCTGAGTCACCTAAGACGGTATATGTCGGTGGACGAATGAAGTAGAGCACAGGGGCGTCCGGTAGAGCCTCGAAGTGCAATTGCTTTCCCTTTTCTCACACTCTCCAAAACTCACTTTCCACACTTCAAAACTCTCCAGAAGCCAATGATACATTATCAAAACTATACTTTTTTCTAATTCTCTACCACGAATTCCATGGTCATTCCATGTTTATTCCATATCTCAATTGTGAACATTATAAATATTAACATTCATTCAACAAATAAAAATACTTTTTACATTCATCGAAAATGAAAAATGATCTAAAAGAAAACATCAAGTCCGCTGGTCACTAAGAAGCCCTCTCTTTCCTTCCAACTACGAGAAAAATCTTAGATATGCCTCTGACATACAACAATTTTGACGTGAAACGTGAAAAGCAAGCACCGTGAGGTAACTGCATAAGCTTTACCAGCGATACCGACGTTAACGGCTTTAACGGTGATACCAACATTATTCGTTTTGGTTGGTTTAACTCTTAGCAGTCGCCACAATCGGCCATGTTAAGTTGCTGATCATGGACCTGTTATTTTTCAACTGTTATTAATAACCGTTATTACGAGTCGACTGTTATTCCGGTAACAGTTATTAAAGAATATCTGTTAAACCCATCTCTAGTTGGCACTGGCCGCAAGGCCCGCGCTGGGGCAGTGGGCGTCGCCCGAGCGGCCACGGCGCGCACTTGGGCCGGCGTCGCCACGCGACGTCGCTGTGCGCTCGCCGCCGCCGCCAGCTGCGCGGGTAATTAACCGTGCCGTCCGAGTGATGGATTGTCGGAGGCCGCTGCTGCGCGTCGCCGCCGCCGCCGCCGCCAACGTCGCCACCGCCGCGCCCGCCCCCGACGCGAGCGTTAAGGGGCGAGACAGGGAGCGCAGGGGGTGGTGAAGATGGGTTGTCCGGCGAGGAGGGACGGCGACAAAATGTGAGAGTGAAGGACGTGCAGGGAAGGCGGCGACAACGGACGTGGCCGAAGGGGAGGGGACGCGGACAAGAGCAAGTGCGGGGGAGAAGAAGGCGAAGGAATGCGGATAGGGGGAGGGAGTAGGAATGAAGATGGGATGGGGATAGTCAAATGGATGGAAACGAAGATTGTTAGTGAGGAGTTGGAGGAGGCGAATGAAAAAGGAGGGCGAGTGGCGGGGACAAGTTAGAGGTGGGGAGAATGGAGAAATAGGGGAGGGGCTGGGGGAGTAGGAAAGGGCTATGGATGCGGGGGCGGGTGCAGGGAGGAGAACCGTAGAGGTAGGGGATGTGGTGGGGTTGTAACGGAGCAAGAGAGGTGCCTCAAGGCATCTACTGATGTCACTGCAGTGCCTGTGACCAGGAGGTCCTAGGCTCGAGTACCGCCAGAGACAAGATTTTCGACACTAGCAACATAGCTAAGCCGAGTACAGTCGCTCTCTAGAGGAGATTTCTAGCGGACGACTGCTCTGATCGATTGTTTTCCGTGGTTTCTCCGATCAACACCAGGAGAATGCCGGAGTAGTACCCTAATAAACGGGCCATGGATAACGCGCGATCTTTCCTTCCTCTTACTTGTCCCATCCTCACTCCTTACTTGCACACACTAATACTTACATTCACCACACTTACATACCGGGAGACTGGTTGGGTGCCCCGGTGGTAGGAGATACCTGGTTGAGGGAAACCCTGTTAGCGACGGTAGGTCGGGTCGGCGCTGGATCTCACCATCCAGCGGAAGATGATCATCGCCTCCTCCCGCTTTTAAAGGAATTCCCCAACACTTACGGGACTAATGATCTTGAAAGTCGACGCGCCTGGAATAACTAATTAAAAGAAGAAGAAGAAGAAGAAGAAGAAGAAAAGAAGAAGAAGAAAAAGAAGACGAAGAAAAAGAAGAAGGAGAAAAGGAAGAAGAAGAAGAAAAAGAAGAAGAAGGAGAAAAAGAAGAAGAAGAAAAAGAAGAAGGAGAAAAAGAAGAAGGAGAAAAAGAAGAAGATGAAAAAGAAGAAGGAGAAAAATAAGAAGAAGGAGGAGGAGGAGGAGGAGAAGAAGAAGGAGAAAAAGAAGAAGGAGAAGAAGAAGAAGGAGAAGGAGAAGAAGGAGAAGAAGAAGGAGAAAAAGAAGAAGAAGGAGAAAAAGAAGAAGAAGGACAAAAAGAAGAAGGAGAAGAAGAAGGAGAAGAAGAAGAAGGAGAAGAAGGAGAAGAAGGAGGATGAGAAGAAGAAGAAGGAGAAGAAGGAGGAGAAGAAGGAGGATGAGAAGAAGAAGAAGGAGAAGAAGGAGGAGAAGAAGGAGGAGAAGAAGAAGAAGAAGAAGAAGAAGAAGGAGAAAAAGAAGAAAGAGAAAAAGAAGAAGGAGAAGAAGAAGATGAAGAAGAAGGGGAAAAAGAAGAACAAGGAAGGGGCAGGGCGGTGGCGCGGAAGCGGGCGGAGCGAGGGCGCGGGCGACAAAGAACGCGCGGGAGGCGCCGAGGTCGAAGGACGTGCAAGACGTCTCCGCACGGGCGCCGCCCGCATCACAAGGCCATCCCTCTTGCGCCCGTCTGCGGCCGGGCGCGACCCGGGTGTCGAAGCCTCTCTTCCTAATAACATTAGCGTCAGTTCACATTTCTCATAAAGGTAGGCACCTTCACGCTGCCTCGTTACTCACCTGCTCCGAGTGATTTACTGGAAAGGTGTGAACTCCAGACGTGATCGACAGACTTAATTATTCGGTTTAGGACTCTTGTTAACTAAGAGAGTATTAGTAAATTTCAGATTTATGAATCACTAGTTGTCCAGCTACAGCAACAATGCTGCTGATCAAAAAACACCCAAATAGGTTTCGAAAACATTGCATGTACACACAAAATACTATCGTACAACACTGCAACAAATTAATTTTTTTAATAAAAAGATTCTTTACGAATACTGCAATAACGAACGATAGTAGAGAATCATTTGTTGACAGACCAATGATACAAAAATGTTGTTTGTCCCATAATCAAGTACTTACTACCCGTCAATTAATGTTTGTTCATAATCACGTGTAATAAAGTCGGGCGAAAATTGTATAAATGAAATAAATAAAGCGTTATTAAAAAAACTTACAATTAATGCAACTAATCTATTTCAATAAATCTGTAAAAACAGAAAGGTACTTTTATCATTGTTTAAAGTCATTTTTACAATGTGCATTTGCGAGGTTTAAGACAATGTCATATTTACGTAATTTTACAGGACAGCTGGTTAAATTTAAAGATACATGATGTGTCCTCTGAAAGCAAGTAGACATGATGTTTTACTTCTTTTAACGTCGTTAATAATGTCTTTTGGACGTAGTTCTCAACACTTCTACGAACACCAATAAAACAAAACTCGGTTAAAATATCCCCCCCCCAAAAAAGGATATAGTATCGTATCTAAAATTCGTAAAACACTGTCAGATATGACATAATTTCTATTCTATAAGTGATTATTTTCTCAAATATAAAAATAATACAATCTTCAAAAGTTATATCATAACTTCCATATACCAGCATCTCGTATACCTTCCTAATAGTGCAATAATTACAATGCAAGCTTCATGTTAAGGAATCTAATACTGTTGTCGTCAATACACAATAAAACGTATGTTTATGAGCAGGGTAATTATGAGCTGTTGAGTATTTTTTTACTACAAGGTGGTTCAAATATGACCGGGACTGATTTTTTTTCAAATACCCCGACATACCCATTAACTGCGCCGCCTGGAGAGAATCTAGCCACAACCCCCCACCTCCCTCCTTTGCAGGTTAGAACCTGTTCAGTCGCGTCTGGGTCTTGCTAGAACGATGAGTGAACAAAAGGTGCCGCGGTGCGTGGAACAACGCATTATCATCAAATTTCTCGTTGGAGAAAACGTTCAACCGTCGGAAATTTTGCAGAGACTCAAAAAACAGTACAGGGAAGAGTGCCTCTCACGGACCCGTGTGTTTGAATGGTGTAAGTGTTTCAGAGAGGGACGAGAGCGCGTTGAGAATGAACCTCATAATCGTCGGCCGCGAACATCCATAACCCCAACAAACATTGATCGTGTTAATGCGGTTATTTGTGAGAACAGGCGCATCACTATCAAAGAAGTTGCATCAGTAATTGGCATCAGTGTGGGTAGTGTAGAAGACATGATAAAAAAACACCTAAAATATAGAAAAGTGAATGCTAGGTGGGTTCCACGCACTTTGACGGACGAGAACAAATTGATGCGCATGCAAGCTGCCAGTGTTCTTCTAATGCGGTTTGAAAATGAAGGAGATGCATTTTTGAAGTCCATTGTAACCACTGATGAAACGTGGGTTCACTATTTTATTCCTGAGTCCCAGCAGGCATCACGTGAATGGCGACACGCCTCTTCTCCAAAACCCAAGAGAGCGCGGAAGATCCGTTCGGCGGGAAAAGTGATGGCAACATTTTTTTGGGACTGGATGGGTGTTATCCATGTAGACTTTCTTACAGAAGCTAACACCATCAATGCAGCTTATTATTCAGCACTTTTGAAAACAGAAATCAAAGAAAAGATCCGATCCAAACGGAAGAGAGGTGGGAAACGGGTAGCATTCCTTCAAGACAATGCACGGCCTCATACTGCTAAAACAACCATGGCAACCATCAGCAAATTGAAGTGGGACCTTCTACCACATCCGCCGTACAGTCCAGATTTGGCCCCAAGTGATTTTTACCTTTTTGGACAGCTTAAATCACATTTGCAAGGCATGCGATTTGCGGATAATGACGCAGTCATCCACAGTGTTCGGGAGTGGATATGCCGACAACCAAAAGACTTTTATGAAAAGGGCATTAGGATGCTCCCAGGACGTTGGAAAAAATGTATAGAATCTGGAGGGGAGTACTTTGAAGAATGACATGTACAAATAAATTTTTGCTAATAAAGTATTTCGTAAAAAAAATCAGTCCCGGTCATATTTGAACCACCTTGTACAATGACATTGAAGCAATTTCTCTTTGTGCAGAACTTTCAATGTATCAATAGTATGGATAATTTTCAGTTTATTGCTTAAATTTATTAACTAAAGAACAAAACAACAATTATGTGCCGCAGGATCAAACGCATTCCGATTTAAAGCCCCGTTCTCACTAACACCCCATTAAAACACTCATTCATTACAAGTGTTCCTTCCCCGAACAAACGTTATTTTCAAGGGAAGTAAACTTCTCGTGAGGTGCAGCCTCACAAAGGCGCGTAGCTCACTGCCCGTCGGCTGGACAGATCCCAGGCGGGCGTTGGCGACGCCCACGGGGCCCAGAGGACCCCCATTGTGCGCAGAGGATGATCCCGAGGATAGAGACGTCCCCTCGCTAATTACCGCCTCTACAAACATATCGCGCGGCGAAATTAAGGAATTATTTACGGCAGACAGACCAATAAGTTGCCCGCTCCGCCCAGGAGAACACAAAGCCGGGCTGGGGGAGGGTGTGCGCACGCGGTGGCAGCTTTGATGGTGGTGGTAGTGGTGGTGATGGTAGTGAAAGTGGTGGTGGTGGTAGTGGTGGTGGTGGTGGTGGCGGTAATGAAGGTTTTGGTGGTGGTAGAGAAGGCGGTGTTGGTGGTGGTAGTGAAGGTGGTGTGGTGGTGGAAGTGAAGGTGGTGGTGGTGGTGGTGGTGGTAGTGAAGGTGGTGGTCGTGATGGTAGTGGTGGTGGAAGTGAAGGTGTTGGTGGTGGTGGTAGTGAAGGTGAAGGTGGTGGCTGTGGTGGTGATGGTGGAGGTAGTGAAAGTGATGGTGGTGGTGGTAGTGAAAGTGATGGTGGTGGTGGTAGTGAAGGTGAAAGGGGTGGCTGTGGTGGTAGTGAAGGTGGCTGTGGTGGTAGTGAAGGTGGTGGTGGTGGTAGTGAAGGTGAAAGTGGTGGCTGTGGTGGAAGTGAAAGTGATGGTGGTGGTGGTGGAAGGGATGGTGCGGTGGACGGTGTTCAGTTGACGGTGGGGTTGGGGATAATGGTGTTGGTGGTAATGTTGAATGGGTGGCTATTGAAGATGTTGGAAGTGTTGGGGTGTGGCTAGAGGTGGTGATGGTGGTATTGGTGCCAGCAGTGTTTCTTATTTGTTGTTATTGTCATGTGTGATGGTGTTAGTGCACTTGTGGTGTTGGTGTGGTATGGGGATGGTGATGATGACCGTTGTGGTGGAAGTGGTGCCGACAGAGAAGACTGCGGTGATGGTGGAAGTGTTGCTGTTGGTGCGGTAGATGATATGACTGGTAGCGGAGGCGCAGTTCAGTTCAACTGGAGATGGTGTTGGTGGTAATGTTGGGATGTGGCCAGTGGTGGTGTTGGCGGTAGTTTGATAGCAGCAGTACTGCGTATTTGCGTTATTCTCACGTGTGGTGGAGCTAGTGCTTGTGTGGTGTTGGTGCTAGATATGATGGTAGCGACAGCGATGGCTGCAGTGATGGTGAAGGTGGCGATTGGGGTGATGTTGAAATGTTGGGTTGAGGCTACTGCTGGTGTTGGTTCCAGCAGAGATGCTTATATGTTATTATTGTAATTTTTGGTGGTTTTGGTGTTAGATTTTGTTAGTGAAGCGACGATTGTGGTGGCGGAAGTGGTGGCGACAATGATGAATGCTGCGATGGTGGAGGAGCCAGTGGCGCGGATATTCATGACAGTGGTAGCGGAGGCAGTGTTCAGTTCGCGTATTTCAGTTCAATTGGAGATGGTGTTGGGGACAACGGTGTTGGTGGTAATGTTGAAAATGTTGAATGTATCGTGGTGGTGTTGGGGTTAGTATTGGTGGTGTTGCCTATTTTTTGTTATTGTCATTTTTGGTGGCGCTAGTGCTGGTGTTGTTGGTGTTATTAGACAGGGCTTGATTTCTGGCGGAACGTGACGGAACGGCGTTCCGATACCTTGGGAATACACATTAATTTATAAATATTTATCTCCTTCTATAAAATTAATAATTAACGTGGGACGCGTTCCGAGACCTAACATTTTATAAATCAAGCACTGGCGTTAGATACGGTGAAGGTGACAACGATTGTGTTAGCGGAAGTGGTGCCGACAGTGATGGTGGTGCGGTGATGGTGGAGTGGTGTCTGCGTTGGTGGCGGTCTCGGCGGCGGAAGGGGTTTACGTAACCCCGTTCCGCGCGTAGGCGCTCCCTCGGGATCTCAGGGCCACGCGCGGAGGCGGCGCAATTTTCTACCGGCTAAATTGGCGCCGCGATCCGACAAATCCGAAACGGCTGGCGGCTAACTCGTTTTTAATTCATCGCCGCCAGGAGGGGGGGGGGAGACAACCGAATTTCAATTCGATGGTCGGAAATGTCTCGCTCCGCGGCATTGTTTACCACCGCCGGATATACTAATGAATCCTATTTACGCGCCGCATAATGAATAGTTGATCCGCGTACTCGCGCGCGGGCAGGGGCAGCGCGCACACGTGCCGCGTCGCGCCGTGAATGGACAAACCAGTTTGTCAGCGGCTCTGAAATATTCCTGCGCCATCCATCCCAAACTGTCATTATCTTCCCGCAACGGCCACTCATATTTCAGGATATGTAAATGGCTCGCAACGCCCTGCGTACGGGGCCGCCCAAGGTGACCCGGTGTCCGCGAGGGGACCCAGCCCATTTCCATTTTCATTCATGCGCCGGGCGACGCCGGCGGCGGCGGCGGCGGCTGTGGCGCGGTCGCGGCTATCGAGGCGAGGACAGCGACGGTGGACCGCTGGTGGTGGCGGCTGGTGGCGGCGTGGACGGCTGGTGGTGGTGTCGGTCCGGGGATGATGGAGGGGGCGGTGACTGGCGGCGGTGTAGAGACGGCGGTGGTGATGGAAGTTGTGACGCTTGCAAAACTGCCGTGGAGGTGGATGTAGGGGCGGTGGTGTTGGTGGTGGTGTGGTGGTGGTAGGGATGGGGTTGGTGGTGGTGGTGGTGGTGGTGTGGTTGATGGTGGTGGTGGTGGGGAGGGGGGTGCTGGTGGTGGTGGTGGTGGTGGGGAGGGGGGTGCTGGTGCTGGTGGCGTTGGCGTTGACATTGGTGGTGGTGGTGGTGGTGGTGGTGGTAGTGGTGGTGGCGTTGGCGTTGACATTGGTGGTGGTGGTGGTGGTGGTAGTGGTGGTAGCGTTGGCGTGGGCATTGGTATTGGTGGTGGAGTTGCCGGTGGCGGCTACGATCGAGGTGACGACGAGGACGGCGATGGTGGTCTGTTGGTGGTGGCAGTGTCGATACCGGTGACGATGGAGGTGGGGTTACCGTGATGGCAAGCAGACGGTACTGATGGAAGCGGTGGTGCTAGCAGAACGCCTGCGGTGGCGGTGGGGGGTGGGCAGTGTGGGTGGTGGTAGGGATGGCGGTGGCGGCAGCAGGTGGTAACGGTGGTGATGGCACTGGTGGTGGCGGTGGGATTGGCGGTGACGATGACGGCGGTAGACGGTAGCGGTAGCGGTGGTGGCGGTGATGGCAGAAGGTAGTAGCGGTGGTAGTGGCGATGGTGATACTGGCGGAAGTGGCGAGGAAGTTGATGGTGGCAGGTGCAGAGTCGGGGACGGTGACGATGGACGAGGCGGCGTCGCAAAGGCGGTGGAGGTGATGGATGTGGTAACCGACTGGGGTGGTGGTGACGGTAGGGATGGCGATGGGGTTGGCGGGGCTGGCGATGGGGTTGCCGGCCGCTCTCTCTCCCCCTCTCTCCCCCACTGCTTCCGCGACCCCGCGTCCACACGCGGCTCTAATTACGTAATTAGTGCTGGAGAGGAAGGAGCGGCCGGTGGCGAGCGCCTGCGAGCCTCGCCCTTTTAGTTCAGTGGCAGCCGGGAGAGATTTTTTTGATAACTGCATGTTAGCGATGGAGATAAAAGCCCCATGCGTTGTTAAGCGTTTATATACCCCCGAGGGCAACTCGTGCTCAATAATTCCTTTTTGATGACAAGATCCCGCCCTTAATTTTAAGTCCGGTGACAATGTTTTATGCCCTGAGGGTAAATACCTCCACAAAGAACATAAATAATTCTATTGTTCTCAAAGGTTTGTTAGCGGTAAATCAAAATAGGAATAACAAATATTTGCAGTATATTTTTAATCGTGAGCGTCATTGTCGTAAAGCAAAAAGCACAGAAAACACATTTTACGATCTGATCAAATGTATGATACATTATGAATACTATTCATGAAGTATCCAACCTTTGAACGATGTTCTGAGTCTGGCTTGTTTCGTGCCTGGGACAATGAACTGTGCTAGGAACTTACCAAGCGCTTCAGAAACCTCAACTTCAAACTTCAACAAACGCGAAGTCGATACGGAATTTGTTGCTCTTTGAATTTGTTGCTTTCAACAAGAGGGCTTGCAAGAATCTCAAATGCAATAACAGCTATGAACTCTAAACGTCCGTAAGTTTAGAAGTTTATTATATAAATATTCAGTATATAATCCCCAGTTACTCGTTGATTTATTATTTCAAAATAAATTAGTTAAATATTACTACCTTTCTCTAGGTCTCGCAAAACAAATTTTCCTTCAACATTCTATAATTTTAATACCACACGAATACAATTACCAAATGCAGATAGCTTACCGGAGCCAACGAATGGATGCTAGCTCACAAACATAGAACATTTAAGAATATTCTTCTTGGCAGAGCAAACATTCCAGTTGCAAACAGTAGCGTGTTCAACTCAGCCAGCCACTTTGTAGAGTCTGAGAGCCAAATGTACTCACAATTCGTAACAACAATGTGATTGAATGTAGCATTATGTTGAATGTAATGACTGTATCATCAACTGGATTGTAAGGAACTTTTTTAGGGCGTATGTTTTCTTTTTATATAATTTTATGGGTTTTCGCGGTTGGGTGCTGTAACCTCGCGCTGGCATTCGCGAGCCGCAAACACAGTGGGCTGTAGTGACACCAATCGCAGACAAATTTTCAGTGACGTAATTTATTGATTAATTATTTAATATTTGTTTCCGGGCGTGTAAACTGCTACGGTCATTAGTCCCTGAAATGAAGTGCACGAATTTATAAAGGGAGGTGGCTGTATTCTTCCCCAACCGGGTGGTGGGGTTTTCCCCATCCAAGTATCTTCCACTAGCAGGGCACCGCCCAAGACAGGACAAGTTCTAAGCTTCCTTGATCTTCCTACGAGGTAGTGTAGCGCATGGACTTGTAAATGTGTGTAAGTAAGGGGTAAAGTGGGTAAAACTAAATTTGTATTACTAAGCTCCCGAATGTCCTCCGGACGTGTGTTGTAGTGTAATACATGTGAGCAAGGGGGTGAGGATATGACTAGGAAGAGGAAGGAAAGATCGTGCGCGGTACCGTTTGTTGCGGTTCTCCTCGGGCATTCGCCTGGTATTGATCGGAGAAAATACAGAAATCTTCCGATCAAGGCAACTTGATGTTGGAATTCTCCACCAGACCGGGGCTGTATTTGACCTAGCTAGGTGGCCAGTGTCTAATATTCTACCGCCGTCGTGGCTTGAACACTCACCAGGACCTCCCAGTCAAAGGTACTGCACACTTCTTTTTAAATTTATTTACCGAGTTTTCATTTATTTATTTCATTCGTTTATCTACTTATTTTTATGTATTTATTTTGAGGCCGCGTAGCCTCATCCGGCCCAGTGTGAGAGGGGCGGCGTGGGGCGGCTTGGCCGTCACACAGAGCGCGAGTCTCCGCTGCGGCTCGAAAGAAGCTTTACGTCTTGTCGTCACTTAGCTCAAGTCAGGGGACATTATGTGCCGTTGCGGCGCTACTAGATTCTACGCATTAAGACACAATGCGCTCACAAATATAGGGCGAAGGTCGCTCAGGAGGACGGACAAGCTGGAACAAAGCCACCTCGTCGCGTGGAACTAAAAAAAAATCATACTTTACAGCGGTTTATTTTAAACTGGTCAGAGGTGGTAGAAGCAACGTGCGTACCGTGGAAACAAAATTCTTCAGTATTCTACTACAATCGGACGGCTTATCTGAATAGTGCAGGTTTTATTTTCCACGTGTTTTGTTATCAACATTCTGAAACGCACCAAAAGTCAAGTAAACACAATTAGCTAATAATAAACCAATTTTCTGAAATTGAAAAAAAGTGCTACTTCCTTTCAAGCCAACAGAGCAGTACGACGATAAAAATATCATGCTTCCGAATTATAATGACCCCACGTTGTTAGGGGATTTCGAACTCACGTTCTCGGAGTACATTTTATACTTATGTTCGACGATTTGCATCTTCCTCAATATCAACTTGTGTTGTTTAACATAAAAGCTGCTGAAATTTAAAAAAAAATCCTGTTTTTTTTTAAAAAAACAACTCTTGAATGACCTTACGAACACACACATTTCTTGAGTAACAAGTAATTATTAATGTCAAGACTTGATAATAATGTTTATTTCAAATAAATAAGGAAATACATACAAAATGGTAGCATTGGCTGTTTGTTACACAGAACATCTTTTCAACATTAATAATCTAAGCCCAGATTATGTTCTGGGCATTTCATTTCCTCAATTACTTCTTTAAAACTTTGAAAAAAGCCGAGTAACGCACGCAGAGCTACGCTTTTCACATGTAACCACAACTCCGCTCCTATCTGAACACAGCCTGGCACGACCCTATCGCCCCACTCTGTTAATCAACAACTTCGGATGCACTTCACTCCAAGTGCAAGTGGAGGTCCTACCCCAACATGAATATTTCTGGTCATGCGTCAGTCCTTAGAGCCCAGCACGGCCAACCTCCGTAGATTCGCTGGCGATAAACGGCCGGCGAGTGCTGTTCCGCGGCACGTGATCGGCAATGGCAATCATCCGAGCAGGAAAAACGGACGCGCTGGGTTACACAACAGCGACATATCGTCGGTTGCTTCAGCGGCGAGGTGCAGGCTAGCGGGCAGGCGGGCAGGCGAGCGGGCGGGCAGGCCGTGTGAAGGTCAACGCGGTTGGTAGACCAGCTACGAGCGACCTTGCGGCCGGCCGGTTAAGCTTTGTATCTTTTATCACTTCACAGCGCAGTACGTTACATCATTAATGATACGGAATTAAATGAATCTCTCGTGAAAACTGTTTCGAACATCCACGCGATCAAAATTACATTTAACAACAAAATTCAGTCAACCGCGGCCAGCTGTGAATGCAACCCAGCTGACTGGCGGAATAATATTTAGCGGAGAGCGATGCGGTCTTGGGCGACGCTCATCTGTTATAGAAGCTGTCATTATAGTCGTTCACTGCCCTGAACGCTCTGTACAGTGCGACCCACCGCAGACCGTTGATCGGATACTACCAAACCTCATTTCCATGCGCCCCCCTCCTCTAGATGGACCATTTGTATCGGTTTCCGAAAAGATTTTGGGGAGGGAATAATTTTTTTTTTTTTGGTAATTTAAGGTCGCATCAATTGCATTATTGCACTATTGCATTTTACGATATGGTAACTGTAATGGTGACTCCCGTGTCCTTTTTAGGTTATTTAAGGTCTCATCAACTTCTAGGTCATTAGCAACCACTATTGCTTGTAACGGTATGGTAACTGTGAGGATGACACGATATGATGATGATATGGGGCGAAAGGACGAAAACAAATACAACCATGCCTGGGGCGGGACTCGAACCCGTGATCCTTCGGTCCGATGACGGTTTAAATGAGGGGTGTTTTATTATAAGCTAAATAGGAACCACGAGCAGGAAGCTGCGGCAACAGTTCCTATGCGCCAACGATGTGGGTTCGAAACCTGCGTAAACCTTTTTTCGCTTTTTGACAGAAACATGGTAAACAATGATAAGCCAACAGTACCCCACACAATAATCTACTGTAAATCATCACAATTGCTACTGAATAGCAGGAATGCTTTCTCTCTAGTTCGTCGCTCACTATCACTCGAAGAAAAACAAATTTTCAATATTTTTTTTCATTCCAATTACATGCTCATGCTCAAGAACAAAACAGAACAAATACTTTATCAAATCCTGTTCACATCGAATCTAATTACAACTTGTAATTAGTCAACGACAGTAATTAGTCAGTTACAAAATCAAGGGACCATGACATCAGTCAGATCGATTGAGGAATATCAATTTTGGAGAAAATCGGGTTAAGGGTTTAGCCGCTAGCGTTGTTCACAGACCGACGATTTGCCGTCACTCGATTTTTCAGAATCGAAAAGCCACAAATCATGGAATCTGGCTACACCACGTTTAAGAGGATTTTTTCTTAATTCAGCAACTGGATTAATCCACTTTTTCTGATAAGAGTTTTTCTGCCGAAAATTCGCAGTTTTTTCGCGTACCATTCCATAAATTTCTCCGTATCCCATAGCGAGAAAGTAAAAATCAAATGACGTGTAATTGGGGTTAAAAAATAATACTTTCTTAGTCTCTGAATGCCGAACTATTGGCGTGAACTGGCTTAAGCTAGGCATCCGTAGACAAAGCGAGGCTTGACAAGCCCGCTTCGCTCGTGTTATGCTGTCGATTGAGAGGGTCAACCGACAGCCAGGATGACGGACGCCACACCAAATCGAAACGAAATCACGTCCAGAATTTGGTTTCCCTCCAATAAGAAATAAGGAATTTACAGGGAAAATTGTTCTAGATTTGTTCACGTTGCACATCTGTCACAGTCACAGTGTTACTGGTTCTGCGAACATTGAAATACGTAACAGCGAGGACAGTCATAAAAACGGCGATGCAACAAGTAAGGACATCTACCGGCAAACGAGGTTTGGGAATCCTTCGTCGACGCGGTTGTAAATCTGTCCCCGCTGCTACATGCTTAATTGTTCATTTACAACCGGCGCGAGGGAAGCTCGTCTACGTCGCTCGTCCGTGTGTGCCTGTTGCAACTCGTCCGGTTGTAAATCTGTCGTTTCATTGCACGCCCAACCAGAAACAATGCGGAGACGGAGATTTACAAACGGCACAAGCCAGGTTGACAAGCGTTACGGTTCCCGTAGAGGGCTCTTTAACCCTCCATGGGAAGATGCAGTATCAATGTATATTATTGCACTGAATAATGCCAAGGAAGGGGCTAATACTGCACTGTTAAATAATTAAAATACCACTATTAGTTGAACAAATTGTATACTAATTAAAGAATACTGCTATTACGATACGATTTTAATAGACTGAAATTCAATTAAAATGACATGGTTAGTTTTATCACTTAAAAAATTGTCTTTACTTCTTACTCCACTGACGCCATATCCTACTCTACTGATTCATCATTGTTTTATAAACAAAATTCACCAGCACAAGCAGAAACATTACAGCCAGAAATTTATTGTCATTAATCACATTTCTGCGATTGAAATGAACAATACTAGAACTTAATGTCACTGTCAATTACTACATTACTGGCACAAATATCACTTCCTATTCTGTTCCTGTTTTGTACACAAAGGTACACAAAGATACATAAACACAAAACACGCTCCAAATGGATAAAATGTACTTGACTGACTATAGAGAAAGTGAACAATGACTTGACATACACAGAAGAGAACCGTTACGACAAAGAAAAATTGAAAGGTGTAACCTTAGATGATTTATTGTTATTGTGACATGCACAAGGGTGGACAAAATTTGTCCATCGGCTTAGAATTAAATTGAAAGTCTATCGAATTCCACATATGAAATTGATAAATATAGCTGTAGCTTTATCATGTTTGTAACAAAAGAAAAAAAACATTAAAACTATAATCATAACATAACATAAGACATCTCTATTTTATATACAGAAATACAAAATAATAAAAACTAGGTAAACATTGACAAAGTACTGCTAGAACTAGGGATGCGACATTGATGATGATGTTTTCAAAACATCGATGTTTTTATAGAAACACCGATGATTGAAACATCGACATCTTATTTTCTTAACATAGATGTTTAGAACGACGATGTTAGACGAACACATTAGAACGACGATGTTATTTTCTTAACATAGATGTTTTGTGTCTGATGTTTTTACATTTTGCTCGATTTTTTTGTGAATTAAAAATTCTCAAGATCAAACTTTTGTAAAAGTTAAACTGTGAAATAATAACTTTTGATACCACTGTCCGTTTACGTATTTGATTAAACAGAAAGGTACGCTAAGAAGTTTTTGTACTGATGTTTCCTATGTCTCTCCTTGTATTTCGCTCATGGAGGTGCGTTTTTAACTTTGTTTTCAAGTAAATCTTTATTATTGCCTTCTCTATTATTTCAGTAGTACACATACCTTTTGCGACTCTCACAGACCACAAATCTTTATAAATGATATCTCCAAAGAAATAGAATTTCATGAAGACGTGACAAATTGCATTTTTAATTTAAAAACATGAAGGATTTGTTGAGAAAAAAACGCATCTAAATATTCATTTCAAATGCAAACCGCAACGCTTGGCACAATTGTCAAAATTTATAAAGTTAAATATCTCCTAAACAAAGCATTTCTAGGGATTTAAAACTTAAGAGACGTTTCTTATCCCGTAGTCTACAGGATACGATATTTTTGGACATTCTATTACATTTTTGCTGGTCCGGCACTTATCGATATTATCCAATACCAAATCTATCACTCGGCGCTGGAGGCGATCTTTCTTTGTGACGTCACGCTTGGAATGCTTAGATGTATCAAACTTACATGTATGCTTTCTGTGTACACCGTGGTTCGCGCCGAATGATGATGTTTGCATTATCATTAATTCACAATTCAAATAAACCTCAATGTTTGAATGGGCGAAATGCAATGCTAGATTGTACGACCTTCTTTTCCTCAGTTTGTTTTAACTATCTTAGATCGAACATTTTCTATGGAATTCAGACAGAATTACTAACAGCCCATTTAAGCACAGACTGATCAATTTATTATATTTTCCAACTTTCTTTCCTATTGAAGTTGGAGCGTAGTCATGCAAGAATTTTTTACAAACCACTCATTTGTTTGAAAGGATCATTGGTTCTTTACGACCTGCAAGTATTGATCATATCTTATAATACCATTAACTTGTGTATACATTTCAAATGCACATTTTATAAATTCTGAGTAAACTATTCAATTCAATATCACGGTAAATGCGTGGTGCTTTGTGTCATCATTAAAACCACGAAATCACATTGACACTGAAATATAGCATAATATAAAGATGTTTTTCTCGGACTTTATAAAATGTCACTTATAACGTTCTGGTTTTCGCCCATTCAAACATTTATAATACTAATTTGGCCACCGCTGCAGCAGACCCCAAATTCCGGCCGAGCGTTCATTCGCACGCACGCACCCCCTGTCGGTCGACTGGCCCGCACAGCACGGGCGCGTGCGTAGGCTGCGCACCTGCGGTCCCCCATCACCTGCAGGCGCCGCGCCGCACACGGTGGCCACCAGCCACGCGCCCTCCATGTCGCCCCGCTCGCCAACGCTCCGCCCCGCCGCCCCGCCCGCCCCGCTCGCTCCGCCCTGCCCCGCTCCACCTCACCCCGGCCCGCTCCACCCACTTTACCCCACCCACTCATCGGCGCCCCACCCAGCTCCGTCACGCCCCGCTCTGCACCGCATAACGCCGTTCCGCCCTCCTTCGCCTCCCTTCCTTGCTCGCCCTGCCCCGCTCCGCCGAATCCCTCTCCGCCCCGCTCTGCCTCGTTCTGCCCCACCCCGGCCCGCTCCACCCGCTCTACCCCACCCCGCTCCGCTCCGCCCCACCCACGCCGCCCCCCCCGCTCCGTCCCGCCAGGCTCCACCCCGCCTCGCTCCGACTCCCTACCTCGCTCCGACCTGCCCCGCTACGCCCCGCTCCTCCGAGTCCCTCTCCGCCCCGCTCTACCTCGCTCCGCCCCACATCGTCCCGCCTGCTCTGCCCAGCACCGCCACGCCCTGCACCCCGCCCCACCTCGCTTCGCCCTGCCCCGCCCTGCGCCGTCCCGTCCCGCTCCGCCCCGCCCCGCTCCGCCGAGTCCCTCTCCGCCCCGCTCTACCTCGCTCCGCCCCACATCGTCCCGCCTGCTCTGCCCAGCACCGCCACGCCCTGCACCCCGCCCCACCTCGCTTCGCCCTGCCCCGCCCTGCGCCGTCCCGTCCCGCTCCGCCCCGCCCCGCTCCGCCGAGTCCCTCTCCGCCCCGCTCTACCTCGCTCCGCCCCACATCGTCCCGCCTGCTCTGCCCAGCACCGCCACGCCCTGCACCCCGCCCCACCTTGCTTCGCCCTGCCCCGCCCTGCGCCGTCCCGTCCCGCTCCGCCCCGCCCCGTTCCGCCGAGTCCCTCTCCGCCCCGCTCTACCTCGCTCCGGCCCACCTCGTCCCGCCCGCTCTGCACAGCACCGCCACGCCCTGCCCCGCCCCACCTCGCTTCGCCCTGCCCCGCATCTTCGTCGTCCCGTCCCGCTCCGCCCCGCCCCACTCCGCCGAGTCCCTCTCCGCCCCGCTCTACCTCGCTCCACCCACATCGTCCCGCCTGCTCTGCCCAGCACCGCCACGCCCTGCACCCCGCCCCACCTCGCTTCGCCCTGCCCCGCCCTGCGCCGTCCCGTCCCGCTCCGCCCCGCCCCGCTCCGCCGAGTCCCTCTCCGCCCCGCTCTACCTCGCTCCGCCCCACATCGTCCCGCCTGCTCTGCCCAGCACCGCCACGCCCTGCACCCCGCCCCACCTTGCTTCGCCCTGCCCCGCCCTGCGCCGTCCCGTCCCGCTCCGCCCCGCCCCGTTCCGCCGAGTCCCTCTCCGCCCCGCTCTACCTCGCTCCGGCCCACCTCGTCCCGCCCGCTCTGCACAGCACCGCCACGCCCTGCCCCGCCCCACCTCGCTTCGCCCTGCCCCGCCCTGCGCCGTCCCGTCCCGCTCCGCCCCGCCCCACTCCGCCGAGTCCCTCTCCGCCCCGCTCTACCTCGCTCCACCCACATCGTCCCGCCTGCTCTGCCCAGCACCGCCACGCCCTGCACCCCGCCCCACCTCGCTTCGCCCTGCCCCGCCCTGCGCCGTCCCGTCCCGCTCCGCCCCGCCCCGCTCCGCCGAGTCCCTCTCCGCCCCGCTCTACCTCGCTCCGGCCCACCTCGTCCCGCCCGCTCTGCACAGCACCGCCACGCCCTGCCCCGCCCCACCTCGCTTCGCCCTGCCCCGCTCTACGCCGTCCCGTCCCGCTCCGCCCCGCCCCACTCCGCCGAGTCCCTCTCCGCCCCGCTCTACCTCGCTCCACCCACATCGTCCCGCCTGCTCTGCCCAGCACCGCCACGCCCTGCACCCCGCCCCACCTCGCTTCGCCCTGCCCCGCCCTGCGCCGTCCCGTCCCGCTCCGCCCCCCCCGCTCCGCCGAGTCCCTCTCCGCCCCCCGCTCTACCTCGCTCCGCCCCACCTCGTCCCGCCTGCTCTGTACAGCACCACCTGCCCCGCCCCACCCCGCTTCGCCCCACCGCGCTCCACTACCCTAGCTCGTCCCGCCCCCGCTCCGCGCTGCCGCGGCGAACGCCCTGGCCCGTCAGCACCCGAGGACTTCGGACCGGGACGTTGCCCAAGCGACGAGGCGCGGCAGGCGTCAATCTTCATTCGGAAAACGCGCAGGCGCGTCGGCGTCGGCGCCTTTGTTCGGGGGCAGCTGGAGTATGAGGAGGAATCTGCTCCCGAAGATATCAATGGAGAGGCCCGAATGAAACAGAAGAAGAAATTCCCCATCCAATGAGTGGAAGGGCTAATCGAACAATGGAATTCTCCTCAGTGTTAAGCGCGAAAATACTAATACGCACCTGTGTTCATTGGGAAATGTGCTTTCATTACACATCTCATCAAAAGACAACGGTTTTTTCATTTTTCAAAGGCGGCTTCGCACATTCGGCATTCTACTGCTCGCCCAATCCCGAACAGCTGGCTGTGCTCTACGAATGTTCGCTTTCTTAGATGTGTCCAAAAGAACACGCGGTGGATAGAGCGAGCATCGAATGTTCGTCGCTCGGGAAATAGCAAGAAATTCTTGCAAATTGGGATTCGTTGAACGATTGTTCGCTATTCGCCGAATAACAACTGTATGGAGTCGCCTTAAGATTTAACATAAGCGTAGTTTTATTATTTTGTTATTAATTAGTAGTATTTGTGCGAATGAACCATACCTATGTATGCAAATTCAACAAAGATCCCTTTATCTTTTGAGCAGTATATTTTCAGTAACACTTGTACAAGCAGGAATATTGTCATGACGAACCCAATGCTTCTACAGAACACGAGGGGGAGAATCTCTGTCTTAAATTAAGCAATTTTATTGAAACGCCTATACCCAATCTACTCCATATTACGAAAGAGTAACTTAGAGGGGGCGCAAAAATTACTACTAATTATTTCGTAATTTTCAGTAATGTAATAGCGTAAAAATCCCGTGCATGTCAACGACCTTTCTATACACAACTTTTCTAATTTCTGAACACTCACCTTCTTTCATGCGAGATCTTCAACTGAAAGTAAGAATTAAATTCCTTTAACACTAGTTAATTCTGAATACACGTATAAATGCTACAACGGCCAGTTTCAAATGAAATCGTACGTTCAGTCCACCATTGTTCATAAATAGGAAGTTATTTTTTCTTTTTATCATATGAGATTAGTTATCAGAATAAATGTTTAAGATTTAAACGATTAACATCTTTAATACTTCCACATTGCATATTTCCTTACTGAATTGTCCAATAATTAAAAGCAAAATTAACGAGAAAAGAGAAATATAATAAAGTTGTTATTCGCCCCAGAGTTACATCAGCATCTTGCAAATGGAAACGCACGTTGCTTGACATTTAGCTAAATGCGCCATGTAAAAATCTTGTAATTGTGAATCCAGTTTAAATGAATGCCAAGGCCGCGAGGCGTCAGCCGCCAGACACTCTGGGCCGACAAAAACGCTGCGCGCGCTGTTCCGGACTCCTTGCTCGTCGCCCCGCCCCGCCCCCTCCCACGCGATCCGCCCCTCCCTCCCCGCCGCGCTCGGTCCCGCCTTGCCCCATCCCACTCCGCCCCGCTCCGCCCCCTCCCGTCCCGTCCCACCCTGTCCCGCCCCGTCCCGCCCCGCCTCGTCCCGTCCCGTCCCGCCACGCCCCGTCCCGCCCCGTCCGGCCCCACCCCGCCCCGCCCTGTCCCTTCCCGTCCCATCCCATCCCGTCCCGTCCAGTCCCGCCCCGTCCAGCTCCGCACCGCTCCTCCCGTCCCGTCCCGTCCCGTCCCGCCCCGTCCTGTCCCGTCCTGTCCTGTCCCGTCCCGTCCTGTCCGGCCCGCCCCGCCTCATCCTGTCCTGCCCCGTCCCGCCCCTCCCAGCACCGCCCCGCCGTCCGCCCCGCCTAGCCCCCTCCCCGCCGTCCGCTCCGCCCCGCCCCGCCGCCGCGCATACCGGCACGTCGGCGATACTTCAATCCGCCTCGCTTCGCGCCGCCCCGCCACGCAGCTGGCGCAGAGCAAAGAGGGCATCGGAAGCCCTCAATCTATTACAAGTACTCGAACCAAGCTATTTCATGACGCTCGGGAAAGTTTCGAAACTTTGTTTTCTTCCATCGCGTTATCTTGTTTTTAATAAAAAATGTGCGGTTTGTTTGTTACATCAATGATAGTACGTCCATGCAGCTTGGTTTATGAGTATAGTTTTGAAAATCAAACGCAGTACTTCAACATACCGAAGAATGTTTTAGCGTGCATGGCAACGACCTTCCTAAACACAACTATTCTAATTTCACATGAGCCTCGGTGGGTGAGGGGTTAGCTTACTGGCCTCTGAACACCCCCAGTGCACGCGTTCGACCCCGACCGTCGACCCCGACCGAGGTGCGCGAATTATCGATCGGCGGAAAATCCAATCACTCTTGTGGCTTGTAAAAGAACCCTGGTGGTATACCCGACAATATCTCGCCCTAACTAGATCTTAATTTGGACCCAACGAGACAGTTCGCACCCTAAGATTGAGACCGCTACCTTGTGGAGAAAGTGAGAGTCAAATCCCAGGTGCATTTAGGGGATTGCCCGCGAGGTGCGCCTGCTCGATAAAGGTCCCCTGACCCGCGTCGGAGGTAGGTTTCCAAGGAAGCCTGGGCCGAAATCCGGGTGCGGAACATATGCCTTAAGGCAGTTTCCTCGCAATAAAACCCACGTGATAAGTAATAAATAAACCCATTCTTCCATGACTAAGCTTCTTTCGTGTGAGAACTTCTGCTAAAAGTAAGAATTAAATTCCTTTAACACAAGTTAATTCTGAATTGTATAGCTTTGAAATCGAACACATAGTAAATCTACATACCTAAGAAATGAGAAGCATAAACAAAAATGTGTCCAGTATGAAAGTAAAAAAAAAAACAACATTTTTGCAATATCCGTTTAAAAGAAATGTGTCAAGAATAATCTCATTACACATAAAAAGTTCTATTTATCAGCAGGAATTATGTAATATTATAAGTATTTTATGTGTTAAATTATTATTGCAAGTAATTGCATTTTTTATTTTAAGAACAATTAAATAATGCTTTCTAGGGCCCTGTCCACCATTGAGAAACTGATTGTTATTGAGGTAAGATCTTGGTTAGCGAGAATAATATTAATGAAGGACTCGAATCTACAGCTCGCGATCACAAAACATTGATCATTCTGTTACAACAGTTAATATGAACCATTTATATTACCTCTCAAATCGTAATGCGTACAAAATTATACAACGTAGGGCATTTACATTGTAATATTTCCAAGTCAACGCAGTTTTTACTTAAACTGTTTTCAGTCGGCAAGCAGTAAGCAAAAACTGCGCATTTCTTTTTCCAAATGTCTCCAACCTAACGATCAAAAACTTGTACTTCAACCTTCGTTAAATACGATGCATCACACACAAGACACGATAGTGGGATTCGAAAGGGTATCCAAGATTCAGAGGGATCGTGAATAACAACACCTTGTTCATTGGAACCCGCGAAAAGCGGCAAATGAAGCTGTGTCCCTGATACGATCGAAACACGTGCGCGCGCACGCCTTTGCGTTGTTCCACGCGGCGGCGGCGAGCGAGGCACGTGGAGCGGAAACATATCTCTGGATTCCAGCACACGCCCCGCCCGGCCCACCGGCTGGTAATGCGACGCTCGCCGCAACAAAAGGTACCGAGCAATCGACTTAATGCTCTCTGAAGTTTTTCCACACGTGAGCGTGTGCATTGGCAGAACGTTCCGTACCGGTTTTGGAGACGGCAATCGAGTGCAGAGAATGCGAGATGACATAACGCTCGATTGTTCATATATTACAAGGCAGAATACCGATGATAAGATCGGTAGTGGCGATTATTCAGAACCATATAAACGCGAACTCGGTGATTAAAACTCGTGTACTCAATTAGTGTTCTCCACCGAACATGTGAGCTCATAAACGGAAAACAAACGAACAAGACTCCATTTGGAATATTTCATAGCAAACGTTCCGTTATGGATTGTAACGGCAGTCGAAAGCGTATACTACAAGATGGTGTAAGGAGCAATTCTTCTTATAATATAAGACGGGATAAAATTTAGCAGAGACACAATACCAACGTTAAGATCACTAGTGATTGTTGAGCACCATATAAACCAACACTCAACGTATTGTAAATACGTTAGAATATTTCATCGCAAATGACGCCGTGAGTAGTGATAGTACATTTTAGGAAAACATAGATACATCATAAATATGTTTCCAATATCTATGAAAAAATCGACAAAAAACATTGATATTTAAAACATCGATGCTTTAAATATGATGAAATATGTTCTGCTTCTAATGTGATACATAATACGTTAATATTAGTTTAAAGTATATTCTGACTTAAATACGACTGTCATCTTTATTTTATTACCAATATTCTACGTAATAAAGATTCAAATTGGAATTTAACGATATTACCATGTACAAAATAATAAAAAAAGAGTAACAAAACTAGAGAAAGGTTGCGAACAGCAAACGGTATCGCGCGGCTTGATGACAGTCATCAACTTGTTGTTGATTGCAAGAAATCCACAAATAAAATAGATACTGGAAAGTTTATGTATATCATGAGAATTTTTTAACATCGATGTTTCGATCTGAAGAAAACATCGAAAGGAAAACATCGGTGTTATAATATCGAGATTTATGCTCTAAAATACCAATGTTTTAAAAACATCGATGATGTTTTGGCATTCCTAGCTCAATTGTTTTCCTCCACAGGCCTATAATATATCGCACACTTGCTACAGAAGTGTATGACCCAACTCAAAATGCCAGGTATTCCATAAATCACGAAAAACGTTTGTGGTAATAATGAAACATTACTAAGCGAAACAAATTTATCTGCACCAATGAGAACAGGTATAAAACCAGAATTAAATGGTATTTTGGTTATATCCAGCATTAACCCTTAAGAACTGACATTTGTTTTTGTTGTATCACGTTTAGTGTCTTGATCAGTCATAGCCACCCACTACCAGTGACCACATAACCGCTCCCTACCGCCTTATTGTGAAGTTGTAGATCCACGCTTTTGCTGACTGGTCAACTACCGTTCCGGCAACTGTGTTATAGTAAAAACTCAAAAATGAGTTTTTGAGTTGTGTCACTTTTGTAGCAAAAGAAGCGATATGTACGCGAGTTGCATTATAACATTTCATCGCAAATGAAGCCGCGTGGCGATAAACGGGGCCATTTATACCGCACAGGCCGCACCGCCGCACCTCGGCTACGCGGTATATTGTTCCCGCACGCGCACAGGGCCGCCCCATTTGCAGTCAGTCGATCGGTGCGTCGGTCGGTCGGTCGGTCGGTCGGTCGGTCGGTCGGTCGGTCGGTCGGTGTTGTGTGTCGGTCGGTCGTTGTGTGTCCGTCGGTCGGTGTGTCGGTCGGTCGGTATGTCGGTCGGTCGGTCGGTCGGTCGGTGTCCCGGTTGGTCGGAGGTGTGTCGGTCGGTGTGTCGGTCGGTCGGTCGGTCGGTCGGTCGGTGTGTCGTGCGGTCGTGCGATCGGGCAGGCGGGCGATCGGGCGGACGGGCTGGGGGCGATCGGGCGGAAGGGCAGGCGATCGGGCGGTAATCGGACGGCCGACGGGCGATCGGGCGGACAGACGGGCGATCAGGCGGGCGATCGGGCTGGCGGGCGATCGGGCTGGCGGGCGATCGGGCGGGCGGGTGATCGAGCAGATGGGTAGGCGGATGGGCGGGCGGGAGGGCGCGCGGGCATGCAGCCGGCGCGGCGCGGCGCGCGGCCCGGAGTATTTATAGATCCAAGAGGCTGCGGGCCGCGCTGTCAGGCGCAAGATTTATTGTTTAATGAGGATAGCCTCTAAAGCTCGCACCGCTTTTGCCAGGTACACGCACGCACGCACGCACGCGCGTGCACGTGCGTGCGTTGCACGGCGCGGCGCACGGGCTATGGGCCGGGGCGCGAGTTCCCGCGCCCCGAAACAGCGTTGCCAGGTGGTCGCACACGTTTCCCAAGAGATAGCGCTGCGAAAACTATCCAAATGTCAACAAAAAAATATTATTTCATGTTTAAAATATATGAGGAAGTATGGAAATTAAACAAATGCAAAAAAATATTATTAACAGTACATGAAGATTTTATATTTTATAGTAAACATTATGTTTGTAATATATAAAAATGTATAACAACTATTAATAATGTAATGCATTGTATAAGTGTTGTTTTAAGAAGTTTTACACTGAGTACGAGTTACGAAACGTCACAAGGATGTTTGTCTCATTCCTTGTAATGACTGAATAAGAGATAATGATACCTTGTAAGAACTTTCCTGGAAACTGAAATCGTTGTTTTCATTACTTGTTTATTGCTGTGATTCGTGCTTTTCATCAAACGAGTCTACCCATTTTGGTTGTGATAAATAACTGAAGAATTTTAAATGAATGAATTCATTTCAAAGACCTTACACGCCTATAAGTGTTTCTACAACGCATAGCTATATTGGAATAAATAAATCTGGAATAATCATAAGAAACATTTTTTTGGTTTTGTGATACACAATAGATGTTTAAAAAAATAAAACTTAAAAACCTCAACGAAAACCCCCAACAACAAAAAAATAAATTTACCCCCTAAAACATCCACTAAATCCCCCCCAAAAAAAACCCTATATTTAGGGGGAAAACCCCTAGCGTGGCAACACTGCTCCGAGAGGCGCGTGATGGGCGGAAGGCGCCGCAGGTGCACCCACGCCCTACGTTCGGCCGGGGCTGACGCGCTGTTTTCCCTCGCGGGGCGTCGTCACTTCTGCGAGGTCTTGCAATCACCTGAGAGTTCCGCGCAGGATGCACGCTTCCCAAACCACACAACCAACAATTTGGGGAGTTACGAAACATTCAATGTGTTCTTCCACAGTTGGGTTGTGATGTTAAGAAAAATACAGTTGCCGAAATAATTTTTTTTAAGGTCAAAATAGCTGCGTTCTGGAACCAAACTACGAACTGCCAAGACCAGAACTGTCACACCATAAAATTCCCGGCACTGTGCATGGATAAATATTATAGTTTTGCTAAGTGTTTATTAATAAACAGGGAGACTTTGACACGTGAAATAAAATTGCACAAACTAATATCAAATAATCAATTTTATTTAAAATAGGTTTTACGATTCTGCGTTTCTTATTTTCATTTAACATACATTTTCAGTTTCTGCTTGTTATGGAAATTGAAACACTGCGAAAAAGTGTGAGCTATTATATCATTAGTTGTATCAAGTTACCCTTCAACCATTCAGCAAAGGCTAAAATGTCTCCTTGGTTTGGTAGCTCGATTACAGGTAGTTACCTCTTTCAAATGTCACATACTGTTTCTTTATGTGAAATTAGATGTTCAATAACCTACATGTTTTGCGTAACATTTCTTCAGTGTACAAGGATACTCACACGTGAGGTAGTTATGATGTTCGCAATATCATTTGGAATCTACGTTTTATTGAGGAATAGAGTACCATGAAGCAAACGTATATAGCTTTGAAGATATATTTTAAGGTCTTTTTTAACATTTTTGTCATATACCGACCACTGTGATTGTTTTAACTCAAGGGGGAACTGCATGTAATGACAACCAAAACACACACAACTATCGATGGCCAAGGCGGTATTCGAACCCGCGACCTTCCGAACTGAGGCAGCTACGGCCCTTCAGACTTAGCTACCCAGTACGGTGAAAGAGAATATTTGAATATTAACATCCATTTTTTAGGAAATGGAATACTTTTTTACCCGATTATTACCTAAGAGGTATATTGTAAGAAGTTACAGTGAAACTAACGACTAAAAATAATGAACATATTCTGGTCGTTTGTTATTCGCACAGAGCACGTCTTTGTAAGTTGCCAGCGCGAATGTCAAAAATATCTGGCGTAAGAACTAGGGTAGCACCTTTGTAGTGCGTTCTATTTTGGGTACGAGTGTGGAGAGGACGAAGACGAACACAAACCGCGAGGCTTAACACTCAGAACTCGTAAAAGCTCTTCGCACTAATCAACGGCTTACTCTCACGTTCATGGAAGTAACACCTTTCACGCAATTCTGTTTTCAATAATATGAATTGAGTAAAATCGTAGCCTCCCGCCGCTTGTTGGCTGTATTGCAGACGTTTCGGCCATTGTATCATAGCTTTTCTCAAAAAAGAACGCGCCAATATATTTGGCGCTCAGGTTTATTTTTTGTTAGTTTCTCATGTCCGTGCACTTGAGTTCGATCCACTGCACCACTCCCGAATTGTTGCTATATTTTTTTAGTTGGCACCCTACAGGTACCCTGCGTTATAGGAAACGTTTCACTCCAAGTTTTGCCGCAAAAGAGCGCCATACTGTAACTATTTCAATGATATTTTCCTTTATTATTATTATTATTATTATTATTATTATTATTATTATTATTATTTTATTTTCTTCGTTAGTCTTTTAGACGTTATGACCCTCCTGGCAAAGCACCCACCCCGATTCCTCACAAATATATTTTCTATTCTCCAATGTATTTCAATGAGTATTAGGATTGGAACCCTTCACCTCCTCGTCTGTCAGAGACGGCCCGTAGGCCCGTTTCCTTCAGTCGCATCGAGTCCGTTGTACTGCTGAGGCACCCGTAGGTCCGTCTGGGCGGAAGATGGCCTACTTGGTAAAAGGATCTCAGTTTACGGGTAGGAAGTTGGAGGGTGTAGGAAGTAGGAGGGTGAATGGTCTGTCCCACCACGGTCCCCGCGAGGGGATGTGTGAGTGGGGGGGGGGGGGGCAGACGTCCGAAAAACATGAGACTGGGAAAAGGCGAAAACGTCCAACGTCCACCCGGATCCAAATTTCCCGGCGGTACTCACGTCGTTAGCCAAAAAGGTGGGTGCAGTGTGAAGAAGCCACGCTCCATGCAGCCGGGGTCACCCGGTGACCCACCAGATGGGCCTACTCGCTGGCCTCTGTGCGGAATCCGGCGAGGGGCTTGCTCCCACGCCCTCATGCCCTTAGGGCGCCTTCCCACGTCGCGACGGCGGCGCGCTTCCGTCAAGCAGCAGAGAGCCCTTCCGACGCCGCCACCGCCGGAGCCACGGCCGCATCGCCGCCCGCCGCGGAAGGGGGCGGGTTCTGCAGGGGTAGGTTTCGCCGACCCTCCGGCGACGACTAACAAAGGGACCGCAGCAGGTAAAACGCAGCGACCGGCGGCCCAGTGGAAAGGCTCCCATTTAAAGCTGTGTTCTGCCAGCGGTGGTGGGTACGCCCTCCTTCGCTTCGCGTAATGAGAGTTCTCCGCCGCTTGCCGCAGCAGCGCCCGCCCGCTGCACGTGGGAAGGTCTCCATTCAAACCAATGCTCTGCTACGAGCAGCGGCTCGGAAGCGCACCGCCGTCGCGACATGGGAAGGGGCCCTAAGGGCCGCTTCCCACGACGCGGCCGCAGCGCGCTTCCTTCAAGGAGCAGAGCTCTTCCGACGCAGCCACCGCCGGAGCCATGGCCGCACCGCCGCCCGCCGTGGAAGGGGGTGGGGTCTGGAGGGGTAGGTTTCGCCGACCCTCCGGCGACGACGAACAAAGGGACCGGAGCAGGTGGAACGCTGCGGCCGCCGCGCAGTGGGAACGCTCCCATTTAAAGCTGTGTTAAAGCGAAGCTCCGCTTCGCGTAGCTGGAGTTCGGCGTCGGCTGCCGCAGCAGCCGCCACCCGCTGCACGTGGGAAGGCCTCCATTCAAACCAATGCTCTGCTACGCGCCGCGCTGCTGCGAAGCGCGCTGCGGCCGCGCCGTGGGAAGGGGCCCTAAAGTCCGACGGGGGGCATAAATCCCCCTGACAGGTTGCCTAGATTCCGGCGAAACGCGCGTCGTTAGCGACAAGGTGGATGCAATGAGAAGACGGGTAGGGGGCTTCGAGACACCAGGGCCTCGATCCGGGTGGTCGCCGAATGGGCACTTGGTTTCGTCGTGACAGTGCCCGATGATCATGGGCAATTGAGTAGGAATTTATCCCGGCGTGTTCAGAAAGGCTCTTGATTAAACTTCGGTGCTGTAGCTTTGAGTTGGAAGAGTGGCCCCACCCAGGCTTAATTGGGGAGGCGTCCCGGTGGAGCGCTGGGTTCCGGATGCCAGACCGACGGCGTACGTGTGCTCCTGAGGGGAGTGAGGATAAAGGCTAGTGCCTAGGTGTCCACTATGTGAGCAATCCCAATGACATAACAAGTTAGTGTAGAGTGGTAGTCTACGCTGGGAATACGTTGCCCCATTGTACAACATTCATGCCTTATGTGGGTTTCGAACTCACAGCCCGGTTGTAACGTTTACTTGAGCGTAAATGCCCCTGCCCTACTCAGGTGGCCAAGGAATGACATCCACGAGCGGGGCAGGACTCAAACCAGCGACCCTTCGGACCGAAGCTACTAAAGCGCAAGATCTCTTAGCGATATCGGATACCCGGGTCGATTTGGTCGCACAAATATTAATGCATTACTTGAGTCATTCAGGGCTAAGCGAATATGAGATTGATTAGGATGGAAATTGTCGGGGGATTTAATTTTGCAGGGATTATAGACAGGTTTCTTTTATTTGCCGCAAACTCGAAATGGTTACTGTACCATTCACGCACTTACCCGGGGTCGAAATCGCGAACCGAAGCCCGGTATAGCTTTTACTCAGTCACCGAAGTGCGTACCCTAGTTATATATTCTGCGTGGGTCGTTCGAGATAGCTAGAAACCCTAAATTCTTGATAATTTCCATTTCCCTGTCTGTTTAATCAACGCAACTAGCAGGGAAAGTCATGTCCCGCCCTGTTCAATCTTCCAGTTCCGTTCCAAAGTGGCGCTTCGAATTCATATCGTCGATATGGCACCGAGTGCGTTGGGCGCCCACGAAGCTAAACGTGGGGTGTACACAGATAGCGCTTTCCACCCCGCTGCGCTTTGAAACACTTAAATTGGTGTTCACGACCTCAGCTGTCGGGGCGACGCCTGCAAAGCGTAAGCGACACAAAGAGGTTCTAAAAGGAGCCCAGATTTAATTTAGAACAGTTCGTAGAAGTCGAAAAAATATAGTGGGATCACGATAACTAGACTACAATTACTGGTTTAGTTTTCTTATCTCTTCGGGCTTTCTAAAACAATCGAAAACCCGAACCTCGATTTTTCGGAATTTTCGAATATGGAAACTTTTTATTTTGTTCTTCAAATTTAAGATAGTGATAAATATCATTTACGTAATTCTTAATTAGGTTCGAACATCGTTTTTATTTGAATACATCAAATTAAAATACAATTCTTTATGTAAATTCGTAAAAACGTCTGTTCCTTTTTAGATGAAGAGTCATAAAATTACATGTACGTTGATATTCAATGCAGTAATGCATCAATAATTCAGTAAGGGTTTTTTATGGAAGAAAATAGCCTCTACATGAATTATTGTAAATAATCTATTGATGAACATGGATTTTAACTCCTCGGCTTCCAAAAATTGAGAACTTCTTTCAGAACTACGCGACACTGCTTAATAAATTGGCCTCTTGACTGTCAAAACTGCGGGAAGAATCTGACTTTTATTCAAGCAGAAAATTTACTCGTAGAATATGATTTTCAGTACTTTTATGAAATAAGCAATATTCTGCAACGTATACGGATGTCAAACTTTGCATATTAATTCAATTTAAAAACACGAAATAGAAATTTTCGTAAGTACGTTAGTTTCCTTTGTTGGTTCTTTTTGCAGCTGGCATTCCGTTTCGGATACTTCGGTTGAGCATACTGCGAGTCAGCCATCTAGGGTATAATTCGTTTAGTCCCACACGCGCGTGGAACGAAGTACCGACACGCAGCTTTCTTCGGATGATTTATCGTCACGGAAAAGGGGTCGGCAATCTCCACGTCAAGTGGGAGAGGGGGAGGGTGTCGGAAAATCGGCGTGAAAAAGACCGTGACGGGGAGCTTCGCCGATAAGAAATAATCGTTTTCGTCGTGGTGTACATTAACCGCCTTCGGATCTGTTATGAATGGCCTCGGCGTCTGGGGGTTACGTTCCTTTGAATCAATACCCTCCCGGGGCTTCATTCAACACGTCGCGCGTGCGAAGCACGGGATTGTTCCATTTCTCTTGTACGTGTCACACCTCCACGACGCGATGCGATCGACGGCTCAGAAATTCATTAGCATGTGTTTCGCTCGGCGATTACGCGTAGCAAAACGCTGAAAAGGAAATGCATTGTACAGTTCTGGCAGCGCGGAGAATTGATTTTATTATCACTCCCTTCCTCCTTTCCTCGAGTAAACATAATTAGATGCGTTCTGTTTCGTCACCGCACTTGTGGGCCAGTTCATCAGATACCCACTCGTTTTTCTAATTACCAAACTAATTATGAAAACTAAATTAGAAACTCTAAACGAGACGAATTACTTTCGTCATTAACATCTGCCGGTAGGAGCACGCTACGTGTCCGCAGGCGAAGGTTGAGGGCAGAGGCAACGCCGCGGCGCGGTGGAGGTGGCGATGGCAATGACAGTTGACGAGATGACATCATGGTCAGGAAAGCAATGCAAATGGTAACGTAGTTGACGCAGTGATAGAGACACACACCGTGAAAAATATATTCTTTATCATAATAATAATAAATGTCTTTATTGATGGCGAGGCGCAGGCCATTTAGCCTGCTCTTCCGCCTGACCATTATCATAGGTAATACTCGTGAGTGCTTTGGAAATTGTCGATAAATTCCCGACTCGCGAAGCGAGAAGGGGATTTATCTGAGAATTTCCAAAGCACGAGTGGTATTTAACACGGCTATTTCACGAGTAAAAGTATGTCCAACAAAGTTCCAAAAAGCGCCAAATATTGAAAATAACTGAAAGCGCATGTTACAATCAGAGGACATGTTACAGTACATACGCTGTTTATTGGACGTAGACATAGAGATCGATGTATGACGCCTCCTAAGATAGATGTGTCACAGTTTATGATTGGCCAGTAGGTAGAAGCGTTAAGAAAAAACTGATAGAAAATGTGATAAACGTTTTGAGATACAAAATGCCTCAATCGGCATGTACGAGTATAATTAAAGACTATTTGTTTTAATTTCACGAGTGGAATAGTCATATGTAAATAGTATTTTCAAGTCCTAAGTTAAGTTCTTACACGTAAAAGTTTCATTGAACATTTATGTATCCTATGGGCTACATCTCAATATTAACAATTATATTTTTTTCTAAATTTCTTGTTCGAAAAAAAAATACAACACTAGTCTTTCAAAAGCGAAATTTTTAAATAGTAGATCATTCTGGCACAGGGACAAGCGCCCGGGTACTGGTCTTCCTACTACGGCTAGACCCACGTTTTCGGCCATGTACACTTTAAATTATACAATAAACACATTATAAAGATGTAGTAATGGTGACGAAAGCGTTGTAGAATTTTCGAAACAAATTATTGCTGAGAAAATGATTCAGGAAATACATGCTAGTCATGGTGCACTGATGATTTCAAGATAACAGTCCTTAATTGCCTCATTTACGGATAAATGGGCATTTTAAACAGGTGGCGTAGTCTTCAAGGAAACGTTTAATCACGAAATTATGCACTTAAAATATATCACACACCGTGCTGCTTGTAACGATCTAATCTAACGATGTGTCTCATTTTCATGTATTTTGTGACACACTATTACTTGTTGCGACGAATAACGCCAAGACATCGGAATTTACACAAATTCCTATTTTACTATTCTGACGTAGACACACATTCCGTGACATTACAATATTACAGTAACCACGTTTATAGTGTCTAAAATGCCTATTCCAGCGTTAGAAAGCTTATTAGTCCGTTAATTATCTCATTTTTAATTTTTCAGAATTACATGAGGTATTTACACGCGTGTTTCGCAGTCGGGTCATCTTAAGGAAAGTATGTCCACAGAACAGCGCTTCATACTACCAGGAATTGTCTCAAATTACCGTCAAGAATACTCGACTAGAAATACTTTCGAGTTGGAAATTTATCGATACACGGTGCCACAAATTTCGTCCAATTTACAATTTCGTCCAAGAAACATTCGTCCAATTTACATCTTACTTAGAGGATTATGATGGCTACGCTCTGCATCAAAAATTCTAAAAGGTGAAACCTAAGAAGAAGAAATAATCAGCTGCTCGTTATCTGTAAATGAAAGTACCTTTGCGCACCAAACACAAGTCTACCAATGGAAATACCATTTTTGCTTATACAATTATTGAGTTATCGAAAACAGAGGTCCAAGTCTCGTATGGTAGAAGGGATCTTGCTTGAATTGTAAGTCATTTTATGGAAAGTAATTTTATAGGTTATAGATATAAGTATATTTCATTGAACTCTTGTATATCTCTATTTGTTGTAATGTTTTACTATTTACGTTTTTTTAATATTTATTCTTATATATTGAAATGAAATAGTTAGAAAAATATAATTTATTTTGAAAAGTAATTTTCTTCTTAATTAATACTTCCGATTTAAGAAAATATAAAAAACTATTTTTGTCAGTGGGTGGCAACAAACTACGAGAAATTGTTTAGTTCCTGAAAGAGGAAGCAGCTATCAGTGTCGGTACGTACATTCCGGCCAACCAGCACGCGTGGCCGAGTGCATTGGATCGAAGCCAGTTTGGGGATGCCACCAGGATTTCGTTGTCTCCGTGACAGTTCTGGAAAGCGGGACCACCCAGGCAGATAAGCGAAAGAAGCATATCCTCAAAAGACCGAGGTTTACGGAATGCTTGTTTGCTCCTTGCATGAAACAATAATCCTTATGGCTCGTCAGCCGAAGCGAAGGGAACGGTTTTTCTTTGTTGAGGCGTCTTAACTCTGTTTCATCTCCATTTCATTTTCTTTTTGAGACCAAACTTGCCTATCATGCCTATTCAGGTATGCTCTGAAACATCAGGCCGGAGTACAGGGTACGTACCGTAAATCACGACACTTTATTCATCATGATTTTAATTGTCAACAAGCTAGTTTCAAAGGCGAAACTGACATCTTTCACGAGTAACAACAGCTCGATATCAAAATCCCAATAATAATAAAAAGGTGAATGAAAAGTGACCAAATCACTCTTGGACTGCCCCATTGAGTATTGCGCTCTGGACTACTCATTGTCCCTTTTTTATGAATACAGAGCTAAGAGACTAATATTTGATTTCAATTGTAAAACCCCCACGCCACATCCAGAAGCGAATGAGGGCTAATTTAAAAGACGGGAAAGCGAATTGTAATATAAATTTGGTTCACAACTACCTAATATCTACTGAAGAGCTGGGGGGCGAGCACACAGGTACTTGACGTGTTTAGCATCTCAGCAGAAATTACGTTATTTCACTTTATAGAGAATAAATTTGGTTATTAAAATTTTGAAAAATATTCCGTGGTATGCGTTAACATGCGACCGCATGATTCTGCGTTTCTTTTTTTTTCTTTTCTTTTTTTTCTACATATCACAGAATGTCTGCCTCGGCAGGCCTTTTCCCCCAAGCGGACTACAAAGCGGCAGACAGCCGTCCCACCACCGAACTCCACTGCCGCTGCCGCCGCTGTTTCCTCGTCCGCCAACGCGCCGCGCCCGGCGTGCCGCGGGCGGCGCGCGCGCGCGGGGGGTCAGGCGTCGCGTCTCGGCGCCCTCCATCACGCGGCGCGACCACAAAGGCGGGCGCAAACGCAAACGCAAAGGCAGAGGCAGAGGCGCCCGCGGCGCGACCTGACGTCGTTACGCGCGGCGACCGAGTGACGCAACGCGCAGGTGGCGCCGCTCTAATTAAACGACCTCCGCGCCCGCGCCCGCCCCCCGGCCGCCCGCCCCACCGCCTCTGCCACGGCCCACGCACGCACGAGCGGGCACCACGGCCACGATTCCAGGACAAAATAGTAATTATCATCATCATAATAATGATAATAATAATGATAATAATGACAATAATAATAACAATAATAATCACAATAATAATAACAATAATAACAATAATAATAACAATAATGATAACAATATTTCAGGAATTATATTAGATTTATTAATAATTATGCAATTAAGTTTGAGAACTTGGTGTCAGAATACACTAAAAACTTTACATTACAGAACTTAACATCTTTACAAAATTTACAAATTAACGTGAACATTTCACTGTGCAATCTTTCATAGCACTCCACTTCACCACACTTCTCTTCACCGCACTGCGAATCACTGAGCTACAATCTCTTTCTTACACACTCGTTTCCCTCAGTTTCACAATGCTACTACACTGCACATAATTAATAATAATAATAATAATAATAATAATAATAATAATAATAATGCCGGTCCGGATGGCCGAGATCGTTAAGGCCGTAGTGCCGTAGCGATCTCGGATCGAAGGTTCGCCAGGTCGAGTTCCGCCTCGGGCACTGTTGTATTTGTGTTCGTCCTTTCGCCCCCTATCAACACTATATCATGTCATCTTCACAGTTATCAGACTGTGAAATGCAATAGTGGTCGCTAATAACTTAAATGACCTTAAATAACGATGAAATAATAATAATAATAATAATAATAATAATAATAATAATAATAATAATAATAATAATAATAATAATAATAATAGTTCCCGATACTGTACTTGAAAATTCAAACTATAAGTTGCACTATGACGGAGAAATTATCACAGACAATCTTTCATCATAATAGGCCAGACATAACGTTTGCAGACAAACGGCAAAAGATTGGCTACCTGATTGACATCACTGTTCCACAAACAGCAAATCTTCAAAGAACACATGCAGAAAAAATTAACAAAGTTCATAGAACTAGAAGCAGACGTTAAGTCACTACGGCATCTCCAAAAAGTTCACATTGATCCTGAAATTATTTCGTGCACAGGGGTTAAACCAAATAACAACCACAAAAATCTGAACTTATTCAAATGCCAAAGTATACTTTCAAAATTATGCAGAAATCTATCATCTTAAACACATGCAGGATTGTGCGAAAATTCCTAAATTACGACGAAAAATTAATGGATCTGTGTCTGGTTATTAAGACACACAGCCAAAAACCTGGTAAACGCCGAGAAAAACAATGTATAATAATAATAATAATAATAATAATAATAATAATAATAATAATAATAATAATATGTATGTCGATCGGAAGACCTAGATCGCTAAGGCCGTAGTGCAATAGGGGTCTCCGACCAGATCGCCGTGTTCTGTGTGTCTTTATATGTTTGTGTGTCTGTATTTCATCATTCATCATCATCATCGTAATTGTATCCCATCCCCCAGGGCTAACAACCCTGGGGTATAAAAATTTAATCAGCATTAAAACGGGGATTCGCCTATAGAAAAAGTAAAGTGCACCTACCCCGATAATCGAGTCTGAGCCTGGTGGGATGCACTATAGGGTGGCCCCAAGAAGGCCGATTCGAAAACAAACAAACAAAATGTAAATTCCGCACCAGTTGAATGCGTCGCTAAAAAGAACCCCAGGTTCTAAAGTGGAGATAGAGTCTCGTATGTTGTGTATTGTTGGATCTATATCTCACTTGAATTTACAAGCTAACTAGTTTCGATTGGAAAAAGCTTTAATTAAAATAAATGAGGAAATTAAATAAATAAATAAATAAATAAATAAATAAATAAATAAATAAATAAATAAATAAATAAATAAATAAATAAATAAATAAATAAATAAATAAATAAATAAATAAATAAAATTGGTAGTTTCAAAGACCCATGTAGCCAGATTGTTTACCAATCTAATGCTTGGGAAAAAACGGCCGCTCATGCTCTTCCCGAGATGTGGACACTTTTCATTTCCGAGTATGTTGAGCTAGGATGTCCATTCTCTGTTTTGGTGCCCAGAGCTCGAGTACCATGGCCAATTTCTGATGGACAATCGTTTATATTCTCTCGGTCTGCTCATCGCAATTTTACACACAGACACAAATTTCACACACCTCCCACCAGCTTCGTCGAGAATCCTGACAACTCGCATCTTCCTCTAAAGCAGGAAGCAACACCTATCATTCCAAATAAAAATTTAAAAAACCTACATACTTTGCAAACATGACACGGCGCAGCAGCGTATTGACAAACTTCGCCCGGGTGAAAGGGTACTAAACGTACCACAGTCGAATCAATTGAAGAGTTTGAATTACCTTTCTCCATATGAAGATCAGGTACTATTACAATATTCGACACACTCCATTATAAAAGGACCAACGCATTATTATTTTGTGCTGGAGGTGATTGTGGTCGGAATTCTTCAATGATACGCTATCCCCAGAAATTCGGCGATGTGGGCCCGGACCCACTGGTCGCAAGCGTCAACTCTGGCCCGCCGTGATGTCCCCGCCCCAGCCCGCAAGCGTCAACTCTGGCCCGCCGTGGTGAGAGCTGGTGCTCAGCACAAGCAAACAAAATGATTGTCAAAGAGTCATGAGAATTAGCTGTGAAAATTAAATACTGGAAAAAAATTTAGAACAAAAATTGCAATTCTAAAAGATTATTATAACTTTAACATTGTGGTGAAGTAGCGTCCCCGCCCGCAAACGTCAACTCTGGCCCGCCGTGATGTCCCCGCCCCCGCCCGCAAGCGTCAACTCTGTCCCGCCGTGGTGTCCCCGCCCCCGCCCGCGTGCGAGGCCCCCGGGGCCACGAGTTCAAGGTCGCCGCGCGCCGCCCCTCCTTTACGCGGATTCCATCCGGTTGCGAAACGGTGGGCGGGCGGGCGCGGTGAGATCGATGCTGATTACACGGGCTGATCCCGGCGTGTGGAGTCTGCGTGGCTTTCTATTTCGGTGGTCACGGCGGAAAGCCGCCAGTCACGGCCGCGTGAGCGCGCGCGCCGGCCAGCTTGATTACCGCCCCCCCCCCCCCCCCCCCGAGCTAGGAGATTCCGGCGAGCGCCGCTGGTGTCGGTCGTGGGTGTTGCTGCTCATTAGGAAGACACTACGCCGACGATGTTGATGATTATTATGCGCACGTTTTCAATTGCAAATGTTATGACTTGCGTGATGCTGCGAGAAGACTGTAACTAGAGGTCCTCCAGAAGTTCCTCAACTGAATTCAAAAACACGAATTCTTTGATTTCAAGAATTTTCTTTATTCCCTTCCCTTGCCTTGTGTAGAGGATGTTCCTCCACAAATCGATATATTCGATAACCCAAATACTGTTCGGGTTTGAAACCACGGGACGGGTATAAATTACTTGCTGTAAATTACCGACGCACTTTAACGGGTATAAATGTGACATACGTAGTAATAACATGAACGATTGGTTCAGAATTATATTACTACCAATTATTTTAAAATAAATATTTCCGAGACTACGGTACATTTACGAACATTTCTTCAATGAACCAGCGAGTAAATGATGATAGGTCCCCAGAATTCGAGATGCTCACAGAAGACGGGAACTTTCCAGATACTTGATGTTGATTTCATACATCGTCACGAGGAAAACAGATGAGATGAAAATTATTTTCTAACTTCCTGCACTCAAATAAGAAATTTATGCTCGTCAGAGTAATATACTGCGCAAGTGATGATGCTCAACAATTTTCCGCAACTCAATTAAGTAATAAATCTTTTCAACTCAAAGTGCAATGAACTCTACTTCATCTCGGCGGCAGCGCTTCCTAGAACCTTGTACGCGAACAATATACACAACCTATCGCCTTCTCCGCAGTCTTATCTAGTATTCACATACCGCGCTGCTGCAGCCTCAGAAGAAATACAGCTAGGGAAACTGCGTTGTTTCCTACGGATTTATCTCCCCTTGAAAGTAGATCATACAAGTTGTAAGAATTTCTCCTCTTCCATCTAATCACAGACGAAATATTTGCATAATCTTTCACTGGTTGATGAATGTAAGGAATATTCTTTGAATTGTATAATAAAGGTACAACACTCTTTTTGAAATATTTTCAATTATTTGTATTTCACTTGTATTTGTACAAGTACTTCAGTTGTATCAACCTATCTCACGGAATAACTTTTAAAGACCACTCATGTTTTCGAAATTCACAATCCACTCTGAGACGTTTTATATTATACTTTCTGGCTGATTGTGTGGTTGTGCCCGGGAATTTACCTCTCATTCATCTATTAAACTGATATTTTCTCGCCCGATCCACTCGAATCACTCCCTCCTTCAGCTACCCTCACTTGCCCCCCCCCCCCCCCCCCCGCAATCTACCACCGACAAAGGTGGCTCAGGGCACCAAATGATGCCAATCCAGTGTCTCTGGCCGGGAAGTCCTAGGTTTCAAGTCCCGATGGAGGCAGCAGGATTTTCGACCCTCGCTTGTGAGCTGTATCGAGGAGAATTCTAGCGGCTGGCTGCTCTGATCGATAGTTTTGCGTGATTTCTCCGATTAACACCAAGCGAATACCGATGCGGTACCAAACGGGCCACACCGTGCGCAATATTTCCTTCCTCTTCCTTGTCATATTATCACCCCTTCCTCACACACACATGCACTACACTACAACACTTGCCGGGAGAGAAGTCGAGAGCTTGGAGATTGCCCCGGCTGGGACGGTGCCCCGCCAGGGGGAGATACCTAGTTAGGGAAAATCCCCGCACACCGACGCAGGTCGGCGCCGGATCTCGCCAGTCAGCAGAGTAAGATCACCTTAGCAGTTGCATCTTAGCATCGCCACTAATCATAAATCAAAACCGTCCCCGCCTCTGTCACTCGCCTGCTTATTCCGGCCTCTTAAATGTATTGCGTGTTGCATAACCACGTCTTCCTACCCCTATACATCTAGGGGTCTTACCTCAACAGTTTAATTTTCACAATTGTAAGTAATGTGCATCAAGTTTGGTTGAAATTGCTCCAGAGGTTATAAGATAGTTAAACTGAAACACACACATTCATTTTTATACACATATATCTTGAGAGGTGCGACAGCCGCCATCCTTGCAACAGAACCTTCATCTACGCCATTCGAATAGTTGTATAGCAGTAGAGTACGGGAAGTAACTGGATAGTGGCAACATCGACTTTTGTTTGCAGACATTCCTCTCTTCTAGTGTTTCAGAGCACTAAATTGCAGAGAGCTTGGAACCTAGCTATTCCGCAGTCAGTATATGCATTTGTGCAGCTTTGCATATTACTCTGAAGAAGGAATCTCAAGCGCCGGTTTGGAATGCACATTTTTCTGAGTTACAAAGTCTTGTAATACCTCCGTAATGAAAATACGTTTTTCTGTCAGTCTCTACGACTATTTGGAAGACGGTAGATGTTTAAAAATAAGGTTAGTATAATTAAATCTAAAAATTACTAAATTCATTAATCTTATGTACACAATCAATAATCAATTATTATTTTATAGTTCAATAATAATTTATACCATGATGTATGAACACACATTTCCTTTTCATTTCTTACAAATTATATTTTGTAATTATAATCAGAATGCAAATGAAGATAATTTTGTTTCATTTCTGAGAAAATATCTGAAATTTAGTAAGTAGAACCATTTAAATTCTTCAAATTTTAGACAAGAAGCTTAATAATTAGAAACCTAGAAGTAATATCTCTTCCCAATTTTCGAACTGCGAAGTAACTAAGATAGTTTCAGTTATGAATTATTTTAAAAACATCCGTTCGAAAAATATCAAAATCTAACAGTCATGCGCAGCTGCCTGAACTTCTGGGAAAATATAATAAAATTACGAAGCGCCTATGATAACATTCTAAGACAAATAGATAAAATTGAGTTGATAACATTTGTATGACGAATAAACTGTGGCTCTTATGTTTACTGTTTATGTTTACTTCAAGACAATATTTTTTATTTTGTTTGCCAATCAGATAAATGCAATCTCGACGGAGCACGTGCTTGTGTTGTCACATACAATTTTCGTAAAGAAAGCAGCAAAGGAATGAACAAAGCACAATAAACTCTACGCAATTAAATAAAGAAGAGGTAATATATAAAATTGCTGTTACTGGCACAAGCCTTTATGTTCAATATCAACTGAGGACGATCAATTTTTATAATCAAGTTTTCAGGAGAAATAAAAGCAACGCAGCAAAGCATAATGGATTGCACGCACTCTGTAGTAAAAGAAATCATCAAGCCACTATATGTCTTAAGATAATTTCCCGATTATATCTGATAATGACTCGAAAATGTCTAACGGTAAACAGGTCTATGTGAATAGTTTTAGAATAGATTACTTTAGAAATATTTTAAAATACTGAATTATACTATGGATTCAATTTTAAAAGTGGTCTAATTAAATAGGAGATCTAATGGCCTGAGCCACACCACAAATTAGATTCTCTTGCATATTTTTATAATATACTTATTTTTATGTGAGTGATGTTTCCAACTTTAATCCTACAATATATAAATTAAAGCAAATTAGTAACACTAATATTTAAAGAGAAAATAATCCTAATATTGTATTTAACAAATTTATTTTTTTATCTAAGATATGACAGACATTTCCAGCGTTCAGCCCTGCAACCATACAGCTGCAATACAAAGTAATTTTATATTTTATTAAATCTTTTGACAAGAGAGAAGCTTACGGACGTCTCCCTGCAATAGGCGTGTGATTCTGAGGTGAGAACAGACTTAATATTTGGATAGATATAATAGGGGAAGAGATACTAAGAGGTTATCTAATTTCTGCAAAACAGTTAAGGACTACAATGTGAAACCCAAGAAGATTGCGAGTGCGAGAAAGGGGTAGGAAATCATGACCAAGGTTGTATCAGATACGTGAGGAAAGTTGAAATTATATGTGTTAATTTTGGAGTGAAAGGAATTGTAGTTTCCTTTGAAAAAATCGTAATTAACAACGCGTGAGTTGCCTCCCATTATCCGTGTCTGGCTGGACCACCTGTCGCGTCGGTCCACACGAAAAAGGCACCCCTTCCCATCCGACATCGTGAGCCACCGACACCCCACACTCACCCCCCTCCACCAACACGGGACGTGCAGCTCCCTGATATCTACCGGTTTAGGTGGCTCAAGGCATCAATGGATGTCAATGCAATGTCTCTGACCGCCAGTTCCTAGTCTTCGAGGGCCGACGGAGGCAATATATTCGACACTAGCTTCACAGCTGAGCTGTCCGGAGGAGACATCTAACGGCCGGCTGCTCTGGTCGATAGTTTTCCGCGGTTTCTCCGATCAACACCAGGCGAATGCCGGAGCAGTACTTTAACAAACGGGCCACGGACCTGTAGTGGAGCGGTCGGCCCGCTCGGCTTCCATCACTGGGGACGGAGTTCAAATCTTGGTGAATCTCATTGTGGAATTTGAAGTGAAGTGATCGCGGCAGGTTTTCTTGGTGTTACCCAGCTTCTCCTGTTTTATATTCCGTCATTTTTAACTTATAATTACACATCCATCAAAGTCATCCATCCTTTTCCAGGTATGGTCAGTTAAAGATAATGTACATTAACGTAACATACGTGTGTGGTAGGTGCAAGAGAATACCTTTCTTGTCCCTCATTAATAAAGTCAACTTATTTTATATTATTATTATTATTATTATTATTATTATTATTATTATTATTATTATTATTATTATTATTATTATTCGTGGCAGTAAGGATTAGACGCTGGCATCGTAATAAAGAAATACAACGGTTCCTTTCTGAATCATCGTTTGACCACATGGTGGCTCGGAACAGCAAGGCCGGCAACCCCTGGCGCGCAACAATAATTTCCAAAATTCCCCAGTCACGTCGCGCGCGCGCGGTCATCGCCGAATGCGGAGGCTGGCGGACGGGCAGGTGGAGGTAGGCGGGAGGCGGGCGGGCAGGCGGAGGTGGGCAGGTGGAGGCGGGCGGGGGAGGCGGGCGGGGGAGGCGGGCGGGGAGGCGGAGGCGGGTGTGCAGGAGGGCCGGGCGGGCGGGCGTGCAGGAGGGCCGGGCGGGCGGGCGGGCGGGCGTTCGGGCGGGCGGGTGGGCGTTGGCGGGCAGGTGGAAGCGGGGGGGGGGTCGGGCGGGGCGGGCGGGAGTGGGCGGGGGACGGGCGGGGCGGGCGGGGGAGTGGGCGCGTGGCCGCACTCAGGTCCGGCTCCTCTATTGTCCCGGTACTCTGCAAATAACCGCGTCTCCTCTTTGGGCACTTCATGTCCTTGCGACGGACGGCGGAACCCGGAACGCTGCGGTGATTATTAGAATGAGTCGCACAGGATACTCTTTGTTCCATGTCTCTTATTCAAATACATTATTTATTTCTGATGATCCTCGGCCATACCTGAGATGAATGGCTTTGATGGATGGGTGGTAATTATGAGATGATTTGAAGGATGAAACACTGGTGAAATGAAAGGTGGGAAAATTGGGAAAGAATCTTGAGAAAACCATTCATAATCCACTTTGTCAACCATGGATCGTCTGGAATATAAGTCTCCCCCTAGGTACTCAGAGGTCAAATGTAAGCTGTTGGATCACTACATCACAGTTCGCATGAGTACCCAGTTTTTTTAAAGAAATTAACTGATTGAACGATCCAGTGATGACCCATTTCTGTCCATCAGGTGCGTATTTTTATAGAAATGTATCAAACGCATGCTCAGTAGCTCATTGGAACTTAATAATTGTAATAGGTTATACCCCTTGGACCTCTCTTCTACTACGGCTTCCAGGCCCATTCAGAACGATATTCAATGAAAACTGAGGTGTTCCCTGGGTTCAAAGCGGCGGCTAGGTGAGGCACGTCACAACACAACTAGGGTCGAGGTCAGGATGTTCTGAAGTTTCCACGAAATTCATTGTCATTCTTCGAGAATTCGTCTGGAACAGACAATCTTTTAAGTATTCCAACATTTGAAACTCAGTAGCCAATTGATGGCTGTATTATCGAAAATCATAAGCATTTAGACTCAAGACGTTCCACCTCTAATAATTTTACAGATCTTCACTGAATTAGAAGAGCTTTTCGCAGAAACATGTCTTGATGCAGGTAGTCAGGGAAACGCAAAATACTCAATATTCTAGAAAGCGAAACATCAAAACAAACTTTTCCTTCACTTCCGTTTTTGTATGTAGTACGTTCTTTGACAAAACTCGGTCCAGAAAAACGAAAAGGCCATTGACATCGAAGTTCGTCAGTGACACATTTAATAAAAATTAATGGTTGATATTTTTGTCTAAAAATAGTGTTAAAAATTGTTAATCATTTGATCACATTGTGAAAATGCCAACATATACTTATTTCCACAATTCTCAATATTTTGATACCAAATTAAAAAAAAAAACATTAATATAATTTTCTTCATGTCATAGTACGTGAATTCCACGCAAAATGCAACGTAGCTGCGCACAAAGAAGACAAACCTTGAAATCCAATGCAGTCCTGTAGTCATTTACGTAACCTCACCGCATGTCAAGACGTCGCTTTCGAACCACATCCAAAACACACTCTCCTCTCCTCTCCTCTCCTCTTTTCCTCTCCTCTCCTTTCCTCGCTTTTCCTCTCCTCTCCTCTCCTCTCTTTTCCTCTCCTCTCTTTTCCTCTCCTCTCTTTTCCTCTCCTCTCCTCTCCTTTCCTCTCTTTTCCTCTCTTTTCCTCTCTTTTCCTCTCCTCTCCTTTCCTCTCCTCTCCTTTCCTCTCCTCTCCTTTCGTCTCCTCTCCTCTCCTTTCCTCTTTTCCTTTCCTCTCCTCTCCTCTCCTTTCCTCTTTTCCTCTCCTCTCCTTTCCTCTCTTTTCCTCTCTTTTCCTCTCTTTTCCTCTCCTCTCCTTTCCTCTCCTCTGCTTTCCTCTCCTCTCCTTTCCTCTCCTCTCCTCTCCTCTCCTTTCCTTTCCACTCCTCTCCTCTCCTCTCCTCTCCTCCGAACAGAAGGCGCGTGTCACAACAGCTTTTTTCCCGAACACCTGACGCGCGGGCGCGCGTTCCTCGGCGCCCCGATGCTCAATGGGCCGCGACGCGATGCGGAGAGGGGGGCCGCGAGGAGCCGGAGAGGTGCGCGGCGGGCGCGTTCCGGTCGGGCTGGTCTCGCGAGGCGCGGAATTTCCCTGCTCGCGCCGCGTATTTGCCAGTCGGTCTCTGGGCCGCGTCTCTCGAGGGGAAGGGTACTTCCGGATCCTCGTTGAAACGTGCATCCGAGTTTTACCGCCTGCGTTCACGAGCTGAAAGACTCGGTAATGGGAAGTTTTCGTTTTCAGAGGATGCAAAGAGTAGGGAGTATTCTAAAATGGTGGGCAAATGATCGTCTGACCTGTGCATAACATGGTGGTTTGAGACGAACGTAACAGTTTAGTGAACAAAAAATTCGTAAGTAAACCATAATGTTTGCTTGTAAAACAATGCACGTCAATAGAAACTAGTGTGTTTGTAAGTCCCCAAAGTTCTCAAGTCCTGTCTCAAAAGTTCTTTACCCTCATCTCAATTATGTTTTCGTCCAGTTTCCCTGATCCTTGAGCAAATGCTGAGATGGCCTCTTGTTTTGCTTCTGGACATAAATGTAACTTCCAATCAACCAACCCCATAGCCGTTTGTAACTGGTTTTCACGTAAGAAATATGTTACACTTGTAGATAGAGTGGATATATAGGTAAGCAGACCAAGCAGGGCTTAGGCCTCCTTCTACATAGGGACCCTCGTAAATTTATTAAACAAAAATTTACATTACTTCATAGATTTTCACAAATACTCTTATAAATGGAAAATATGATAGTTTGTTTTTACATTCAATTTAATTACGTAAATATTATTACGTAATATTTATTACGTATTATAATTATAATATAATTATAATTATTATAACTGATATTGCTATTAATTACATTTATATAGTTAATATTATTTATTATATTTTATCAGACTTGTTAAATTCATTATGGGATTTAGCTTCTTCCTCTCTTCAAGGAATATCTACGTAAGAATATGTGAGAATGTTTACCTAAGTTATCAATAGAGCCAATACAATACTTTAAGACACTCACCTCCACTAACATACAAATAAAGAAAGGAACATATTGAACAAAGGCTATCAAAGAAAAGTATCAATAAATTGACCAATTCAGATAAATGAAAAGTAGATCCCAACACAAAGACGATAATTTAAACTACTAGGGCAGTGTGATAGACATGACCATATTGACTTCAAGGTGTTTTGAAGGATGTTTGGAAGAAAAAAGCCTTGGTGATGTGTGATGAAATTATTAATTTTATATTAAGATTGATTGTTGTTTGCCATTTGGTGAAGAAAAATCTCGATTTGCATCGGAACGTCTCTGACAGTGTTTATTACTCCAGGAGGGCGTGACTCCATCTTACCTTAAGCAAATTCAGGAAAGTTTTACCTGAATTTCTCACATCGCGACGCGCATGTAAAGCCGGTTTCTCATTTAAGGTCACGACCGCTTCCTTCCCCATCATCTTTATTCGGCACACGTTCCCCCACACACAACTCAATCTCTCGGGGCATGTTTATACATGGCCTGCGGGCGGGTATGCACATCGGCGGGCATACACTCGCGCACTAATGAACAATGCACAGAATACTGATTGTGTGCGGTCTTGATTACGCACTTCTCACAGTAACATCGTCCATTAACGAAATTTCTCAGAAAATTACCACATTCGATATTTGCATACGCATACACACACTATAGAAGATTATTTACAATTCTTAGTACACAATTATTAGAACAATTCCAGTCACAATTATTTACACTTAGTAACACGCAATCGAACTGCATTCTATTAGTTTTTTGTCCAGTATTTGTAACAGGTTGAAAGGGGCGTTGCCGATACTTAAAACTTTTTAATAAATATTTTCATACGTTCACAATTTCTACAATCTAAGTTGTAAATGAAAAGAAACTTTAAAACATACAGTTGTCTGCTTCTTGCATCTTCGGGCGTAACACGTAAAAAATAATATATTAAGAATAAAAATTAAATAATAAAAAAATTAAAATATAAGTGGTCGCAACTTTTCTTGTCGGATGTTGTTATGGCTACTACCCACCCCAACAAACAGTGTCACGGGCAAAAGTGGTTCAGAGCATCAACTCAGTACCTCCGATCGGGAGACTCTAGGAAAAGATCGCCTCCATCTCCCGCGAAAAAAATGCACTTCACTTACGGGACTAATGACCTTAGCAGTTGACGCCCCCGATATTACGTATCGACCAAAGCATACGGTGTTACAGAACCTACTCCGAGTTCTCCAAGAAGAGTTGTTCTCTAGAGTACATTATTTCAGTGTATTATGAGGCAGCTTATTAAAATTAAATTTGAACATTGGCAAACTCCTGTTCTACAATACACCGTTTCGTTATTACATATTGTGTATAATTTTGTAATTGAAATTAAATTACAAAGGGGGGATTATCCCTTTCGCACAAACGTTATGCTTCAGACAACAAAGTTATACTAAAAACGGTAATTATCGTACAGGGGGCAACGCTGCCTATGAACTAATTCCTTCCAGGTGGTCCATATTCAGCACTGTATATTGTAAACAGTGGCGTCCCGGCGATACAATCTCTAGCGACTTGTGATGTTCTTCGACTGGGTGCCGTGGGCCGCTTCATTGGCGTCACATTTATCTATAATCACAGCTGATTATGGAGACGACCGAGAAAATGTCCCTGAGGTACCTAGTTCGCGCAGCCTCCGCTAGATCGCGCTAAAAAACTCAAAAACACGTATATGGAAAATTTCTTCGAATCTACTGGATGTATCCGCAAGCAAATCATCAGTTCCCCACTAGGAAACCGAGACTTCGATCAATTGACACCTCGTATGTCGCGATTATTGGACGGGAAGGGGTCTAAGCGTGAGAGATAGAAGTTCGTCATACGGACGGAAGCAGGTTACTCGAATACAAGGGTCCTCGGATACTCGGATATAAGGATGAGTGTTTTGTGGTTCGTATAATTAGCCAAGTCAAATGCAATTAACAATCGAAGTAATTTAAAAATATTTTGATTATTTCTAGAACACACACTCTATTTTAAAGATTACTGTTTCTAATTGCGCACCTTGATTCAGATTAAATGCTGCAAGAAATAATGGAAGCTCTAATTTGAGTTTTTCTTTGCACTACAATATCAGATCCAATTCATATCCAGAATTTAAAAAAATCTGAACAGAAGTGTCCGTTGCTAGCAGCCCTGCTCATGTCCCTCACATGTTCAGAATCACACTTGCTCGGCTACCATTGTCTGCGAGTTGTTCACATATCCGTTGCCGGACGACTTCACTTTGTAACCTGACAGTCGGCAGCAACCCTGCCCTTTCAAAGAAAGGCCCGTGAGGGTACCCACTCCAAATAACACATTACTTCATCGCACGTGCCCAGGTCCACATATCATACCCCAGCTGCCTGTCCGTCTGAGAAAATAAGAGCCGTCCTTTGCACACCCGGGGTGCCTCCGCGTTGCATCACTCGACGAATGCACAAACACGTTCTCAACCGTAATTTAAGTCGGCCGGTTATAACACTATTCTTCTTGTTGATATGCAGTGTTTACAGAGCAGAAGCCGGAGAAACGCTTTCTAAAACCCCAACAGGAGACAGGGCGGGGAGCTGACGAATGGACCCAAAACAAACCCCCCGCGGAGGGGGCACAGCTGCGCCGGGGTGAGGGGGGGAACCGACTTTCAAAGTCGGGTTAATCAGGGGCTGGACGAAATTCATTAACATTTTAAAATTATGATGCGCCGACAAGGGCTGACGGCGGGGCCTTGGCGGCGCCTCTTCGGGCGGCCGACACAATACTTGTCCGCGCTGTATGAATAATCTGAGCCGCGTCGTCCCGCGACCGCCGCTGGCTGGCTGGCTGCCGTCCAGAGCGTCGCGTCGCGTCGGGCTGCGAGTGGGAGGCGGCGTCGGAGAGCGATGCGCTGGCGAGAGGAGGGTGGAGATGGGTGGGGATGCATTTGGGGAGAGGCGAAGGAAGGGCTGGAGCGGGCGAGCGATTTGCGAGGGGTGAGCGAGGGGCAGGGAGCGAAGAGCCTGGGCCAATGAGTGGACGAGACGGGCAGAGGTGGGGTTCGGCGTCAGGGGTAGGAAGGAGACGAGGGACAAGAGTGGGCGGCGGAGAGGGATAGGGTGGTGAGGAGGATAAAAGGATGGGGCGTGAGCTTGAGTCTGGAAAGAAGTGGATGGGAGGCAAGGAAGACAATCGACATGTTAGGAGGCGTGGGGCCCTGAGACCGGGGAGCGGGGAGAGGAAGGACAACAGCAAGGGCAGTGACTTGACAGGGCGAGGATAGAAAGGTGCTGGTGGGGAGGGGTGCGGGAGAGCGGAGGTGAATATTGGAAGGGAGGTGGTTGAGGGTGGGAGTTAGGAAGCTGGGAAGGGGAGATGGTGATGCGGGAGGTAGAGGGTAGGAGGAGCGGTGGGAGGCGGAGGGTGGACGGTGAAGAACACAGTCAGTGGGAGAAGGGTCGTTGGGAGAGCGGGGGTGGGAGGGAACAGATGGGTGCGGCGGGATGCCGCGCGCCTACCGCCGCACATGTCACGTGGCCTAAGTTGGCGTGCCGCAGGGACATACCACCATTTTCTAATTATTTAGGTGCTACCGCTCTCGCAATGGAGCCACATTGGTACGGATTCACTTTGTGCATGCACGTACACGCACCGGATCCCGTGGACTTCACCCTACTTTCTACACAATGTCAGTGAGATCTCCATGTAACATTAACACTACAATACTTCCTATAGCTCTGAGTTCTCGCTACTTCTACTTCCTAAAAACAGCTTTGCAACCACTGCTTCTTTAGTTCGCGTGTATCATTTGAAATCCTTAAAATTAGGCATGCCGTTATCTACTTCAGAATCAAATCAGAGTTCACATTTACGAAGAGGTTAGTAGTCTCCCAAGGTCATCACTAACACACAATGAAAGATGGACGTCTGTCTATTAAAAATTAAATTCATCACACCCTTATAAACGAAGCGTATCACAATCACAGCGGGAGTTTCATTTACACATTAATTGCAATTCATATCCATATTTACATATCTCCTCGCTCTAGAAGTAATGCATTCCAGATGAGAAATGAAACTTTTAATGAATTTTCTTATAGTGATGAAGATTAAGAACTCCTGAAATTTCTTGTCCAGGGCAAACATTATTACTTTTTATCTTCTTCACGCCTTTCCATCCCATGTGTAACAAATAAGAAAAATTGGAGCGTTCTCCAATAAAGTGGTTTAAGACAAGATTAAAAATCAAAAAAACAAACAAATAGAGCATCAAACAATGAACAAATGAAAAAACGGACATTCGAAATAAAATATAATACTAGATCCACCTAATCTGTCCGCATCTCCTCTCCAAGGACGTCTATGAGACTCTCGACCCGCAGACTGCCGTGGCTAAGCCTGATACTAAAGCCTGCAAAACACGCTGCAAGCCCAACAGAAAGTGCATTGGACTTTTAATGAATTTTCTTATAGTGATGAAGATTAAGAACTCCTGAAATTTCTTGTCCGGGGCAAACATTAACTGCGCTAAACCGTGGTCCCCGATTCACACGAATGCTGGGAAGTTCACACCAACAGATGAGACCTGTACTGAAAAAGAAATGTTTGCAGCCACTCGATTCCTTCTTGCTGCATTGAAGCAGTTAGTGCCAAACAAACAAGTCTTCAGTTTATTGTAGCCTCTTGGACATTTATTGCGATTCACTTAAACAGGAATCAGTTCAATTCAATAGTTCTGCTTTCATGAAACATATTCACTACAACTATGCTAACATTGTTGGGCGTTTTATATTTATTGTCAGTAGGGGGAAAAGAGAGCAGATTTGGGAACAGTTTCCGATCCAAGCAGCAAAATTCGCGCTTCCAATAACGACAGCAAAATTATTACAAGGTAACACAAGAAAAAAATATTATCTTGCTTTCGGGAATAGTTGGGAATTACCCTTCACTTATGAATCAAATTCGGTTAACAGAAACATTTTAGAAATTTGTACATTAAGTTATGGAACTAGTAGTGCTACAACAGTTACATATTCTCACATCTTTTTTAATTTGCAATTTTCGAAAATTTAGAGAGTTCAACGAAAATGAGAATCATTCTTTTAAGCGTGATTCTTCTATGCTGGAAGAAATTAGGTGCGGTTTTTGAGTCTGCCTGATGGCGGGTTGGAAAGACGTCACCACTGCATTCTTCTCACAGGCGGTTCCACCGGGACCGAAGTGACCTACAAACCGCACATTGAGGCGATCTCACCGTGGTGTGCTGTAGCCTGAGAATCAATCAATGGGAGCCACGGTGCAAATAGGCTGCTTGCGGGGCCTTGTGCGACTGGCGTCGGGCCATTACGAGGGTGTCCCGTCGCGCGAACGCCGGTGGCGCCGCCAAGTGGGGCGTCGGTGAGGCGTGACCGCCACATCGCACGCCGGCCCGGCTGGCGCAGCACTTGATTCAGCGATTCAAGGAGAAAGTACAGCGTTGTACTTCACTCCATACTGACAAAAAATGACATTCAATTTAATGACGATTAATCTATTGGACATGAAACTTAATGTAACCTTAAACATTAAAAATAGCTTAACACATTTGTGAATTAAATAATGAGGTTCTCCTGTGTATCCTGCTTTTCATCTTTCACATCGTATATTCATAATCACCCGTCCATCGAGATCATTCATTCATTCCTTCCAGATATGATCATACAGCTTTGACTCTTGCATCCTAATGTACATGTGTACATTAAATTTAAAGTACGTTCATGATAATTACGTTAATGTACATTTCATGACGGTGCAGGAGTGCAACCAACAGCGTTCAAGAGCTGCAAAACACTTGGTGGGCTCTGAATGGGAGCTAATTCAGAAAATGGCAGGGCATTCGATCCAGTTCTAAATGTAACACGGAAGTAGAATAACAAGATTCTTCCTTTAAACGCGAGTGTGTAAGAGCTGTCGTTGTGTCTATTAATAGACACAACCATTACTTCTTTAATTTTTTTTACCCAACAAATTATCCTTCCGCGAAATTGTGATCTTCGTCTAAAGCCAAAATTACAACCAGGACGTATTTTATTCTAAAGTTGACGCGTAATAAGATACACAATTTTTCTGAAATTGTAATCTGCAATTTAAAATGACGAAAAACCGCTATTCAGAGCAACTTTCACGATAGATATAGGACCGACCAATTATTTCGTTTAAAAAGACAGCAATTCGAAGAATCCGGAAAATTGATTTTGACATTTGTGAAAAAATGGATAGTAGAAAACTTCCAAAGGCGCACCATTGGAAGTTGAACCTAATAAAAGTTCCCATTGCAAAGATTTAATAAGATTATTATGATTCTTGTATAAATGAAATTTAATGGGAGTTTGTAAAGGTAGGTAGATATTGCTTTCGCAGTTCGGATTCCGATCGGGGAACTTGTAATGGAGAGTGACTAATACCAGAAGAAAGACGATGAAATGATAGCATATGTAATGTGACACGAATTAATAACTCATTACGGTGAATCAATGAATAAATTGGTTAATGAGAGAGAAAGAGGCCTACATTCCATGATTCAATTTACTTGGGCGAGGGGTCACTGCTAGAAAGGAGATGATAACAAAGGTTAATTGCCACAGATCACGTCCAATACACGCTGTCTCAATAGGCTGGAAGAAATGATTATTTCTAACACGCAAGATTGAAGTAATAATGAACGAGAAAAATTAGGCCTAACAATCACAATTTGGACGTATAACCCCTAAAGGATTTTCCCTTATTGCAAACTGTTACTATATTTAAAATAGAAGGAATCAAGTAATAGGGCACTCGTAAAAATCATTAAAACATTCAATTTCTTTAGCTTATTTAATATAAATCTTATTGTTCATGAATTTCAAACTATTTTTTAGGCCTTTTGAAAGCGATTTGGAGTTAATAGTATGTTATGGTTCCTTCCGTAATGAATTATGTCTCGAATATAAAGAAGTACAATGAAGTCGCTGAATGACAGAGAACACGATAGGCTCCTTTAGACGTATATCAGAAGGCATAAAAAAATCCCCACATGGTACTCGAGTAGAAAGTTCTTAGGAGGGAGATGGGGTCACTACATTCCAGATTGTAACTGCTCGTAAGTACCATTTTAACTACCGTGGAAAAACTGTAGTACTTCTATGCTATAGCATGTAACGAGGGCAACTGCCTCTGGTTGTGTGTGAGCGTGTGTTAGGTTCGATAAGGTTCGGTTAGGACGGGGGGCAAGCTTCCAGAGTCTTGTTTTCTTAGAGGGACTTCGTACACATGATCATTGTTTTAAATATTTTTTTAAACAATATTATTGACTTCCAAACGCAATTTTCTTTTGGAAAAGGAAAAAAATAACAGTTTTTTTACAATAATTCCACGGAATGTTCTTCATAGCAGTCGCATACGCCTGTCTAGACTCCTAGATGACTTCATAAGGTTAAAAAACAGGCATTTAAGAATTGTTTCTTTCAGTGGTTTATTTAGAGTCACTCTCCTGAGAAACTCAACTACGACACGTTCTCCGATAAAGAAGCCACTTTTTTATGATAAATTGATGATTTTACATAATTAATTAGGCATACAATTTCAAAGCCACCATAAATTAAAAATGATGTCACGGTGTTTAATAACATTAATGATCTTAAAAAGAACTATATTCGTGGTCACATTGAATTTAATACGAGCATTATGTGCCCTGCACGCATGTTTAACATTTGCATCCATCAACGCAGCCCTTGTATGTAAATGACCATAAGGTCCTCTGCTCTGTAAATCTTTGCAGCGGCGCGGCGCGATGACGCTTTGACTGTTAGCGCTCCTGGCGGACGCGAGCGCACGTCCGAAGGTCAGCCATGCAGGGCCCACGAGACGCCGCCACCGCCGCCAGAGGAGCTGTGCTATGCGTTCAAGAGCCCTTCAGCTCAGGCAGACACAGCGCGGAATATCGCTCGGGCCCGCTTCAAGTGGTATTGGAGCTATTCCGCTTCACAGCCATCGCGAACGGCTGACAACGAGTGAAGGCGCGAGCGATCTTTGTCGCGGCTTGGCCGGCTGCCACGTGGAAATATTCCAACCGCTCTTTTTTTTCCAACATTGGCAGCCGCGAGAATTGAAAATTAAGTATGTTATCTCCAGGTATAATAACAATGGAGAGGTACACGTTATTTGGAGCTTACAACATGCATGGCATAATATCTGAATGTGATAAGGGGACAAATTACTTCATACTTTTCAAACGCCAGTATGGACAATTCCACAAGACTTTGATTGATCCAAACACGATTTATTACAGTGTCTCTTAGGTGTGACAGTGAATCACACACATTATGAAAACAATGTCTTCAGAAACAGAAATCCAACGCACATTCGTAAGTGAACGTAGACGCAATTCCGTTATTTTATTTGATTCAGCTATTACTTCATAAGAGCCTATTAGTTGGACGCCAGAAGAGTCAAATCCGTCAACAAATGTGTACTAAAATGCATTTAACAACCATTTTTATAGTAATTTACTATGTCCAAATTTAATAGACAACTAGTTAATTTGAAATGAAAACAACAAAATTACGAGACCAGTATAAAGCACAGGATATAAAATGCATCATGTAAAAATATGCACCGTAAAAAAATATGTACTGAACTGCATTTAACAACCATTTTCTAGTCATTTACTATCTCCTAATTTAATGGATAACTAGCTAATTTGAAACGAAAACAACAAAATTACTAGACCAGTATAAAGCACATGATATAAAATGCATCATGTAAACCACCAGGGGTTCCTCCGAACGGTAGGCCCTGAGCCCTCATAAATTCGCGCCGGCTCAAGGTAGCCGTGTCACGCGCGGACGGGGCGGGCGCGGGCGCGGGCGCAGAGGTTGGTACTCACCGTGGGCGTGGGCGCGCTGCGCAGGAAGCTGGCTTTGGCGGCGGCGCCGGCGCCGGGAGCGTGGCTGCCCTGCAACACAAGAGGCGCCGTCAGCCATAAATCAGGGCTCAGCCCCGCCTCGCGTGCACCGCGGGGCGGCGGCGTCGGTGGCGGCGGGAATGACATTGAGGCGTTCAGGGCACCGGCGGAAGTGGACGCTGGAAGCATTGGGGGCGTTAAGGGCGATGGAAGGCGTTAACCCGAGTATACACGGGTTTTATTAGCGGGTTAGATGGTACAGCGGTTAGCGTATCGCTGTTGCACCCAAGTTTACGGGTTCCAACCCGATTGAAGCGTGGATGTTTAAGGGTGAAAAAATCCTTCGTACGTTTTCCTTCGCAGGGAAGTAAAGCCGGCTGTCCCATGTTGTAGATTTACTGCATGCAATAGAACCTCAAGCCTACAAGCCTGTGAGCTAAATTTAAAAAAAATGCTGTTTCGGCACTCGAGTAAAACAGTCTTTCTCCGCTAGATGGTGAAAGGAGCGAAGTCAAATTTGCGTGGTGAGACAGAAGGGCGGACCTGATGCCCGAATCTCGCGAGGTAAAATAAGGCATTAACTAACTACAGCTAACATGGATCCGGATAACTACATGAATGCATATACAGGGCCTCTGAGGACCTGTGCAATACACTCGATAATTGCACATAATTTTTTTTTTCTTAATAACTTCATTTCTTAATAATTTAGCAGTGTCAGTGACTGCGGTGATGGAAAAGCGGTGATCGATTAAGAGCTCCGAGGGGGATTGAAACCAGATCGAAAGTGGGGAGGATGACGAACGACGGTGGCAGAAGCGACCGGAGACCTAGTGACAAGCTTCGGCGTCTGCTGTGTCTGAGACGAAGATACGAAGGAAGGGGGCGGTGGCGGGGCTACGACAGGGGCAGGAGGAGTGTGGCGCTGGGTTTGGTTGCGGAGGGGGACAGTAGAGTCGGAGGGGATGGCGGGGAAGATTGAACAACGAGGCGGCGATAATGGATGCGGCGGTGGTTGGGGCGATGGCGGTGGCTGCTGCAGTAGGCGGAGAGATGTGTGCACCTACTCGACACACAGACCCCGCCCTGAGGCATTGGAAAGGAAAACGAAGACTACTGGTTTACGTCGCTGCTTCCACTGAGCGCACAATAAACAGACCGCTCTGGAGCACTTCACGACAGACGCATTTGCTGTCACTGCTGTGGCTACCACGTCAGTAAAGAGATATAGTGATCTCCGTTGCCTCTCGGTCAGTCCTGTAATCCTTTGTTCATCGAAAATGTTTGGTGATGTTCACTCATTCATTCATTGAGGACTCATAGAGTAAAATATATTATAACAGTCCTTCAAGATATTTTTGGATACTGTAGTATTCTTTCAATGCCATAAACAATGAATTATACTTCGGAAACACGAAGGAATTTGCATTTTACTAAGACAAAAAGAATTTGAATGTAATATTTTAATACTAAGATTGATATTTAATTATTTTCAGACTATTATTTCATTAACGTCACAGGTAAGTCCAAACATTTTTCGTAGAAGTTAAAATGTTAATACTCATTCAAACCTGCAGAGTAAATTATATGAAGAAAAGTTGGAAACTAATGAATGTGTCTCGAAAACCAAAATGCATCATATTTATATAATAGCTCAAGTTTACCACAGGAAGGTAAATATGGTACACAATAATAGAGAAATTATCGTACAATATTGGTCATTAGTATAATGTGGTAATAGTATAATATTATAGAAAATAATTACTCACAAAACTGTGATTAACCAAGGGTATATTGCCTCGCGTTTTACCTGCCCGAACAAAAAAGAACCTTTTTTCCATTATATCGTATTTTATATAATACCAAACGTAAAAAAGGGTGTTTCGTTCCCAACTAATTGCATGACTAATCACACGCTCTCCTAGTCGTAGTGAGATTAGAACGCTAATCGACTATTTTCATATATTCCGAAATTTGCGTGGTCAAACGGAAGAGCAGCCCTGATGGCCCGACTATTGCCACGTAAAATAAGGCATCAATTCACTGCAATTCAATTCAATTATCTAAGGATTTCAGGAACCTCTCGAAGTTCTCACGGACAATTCACGCGCAAATTTTCTGGCGTCGAAGCGCGGGGCTGTTGCTGCTCCACTTACGCGCTTTCACAAATACACACACCGTTCGCACAATGTAGCACATACATCACTCGGGACGCACCAACAGTTTCTCCACCAGCTTTACCCACACGCAAGTCAAGGCGGCACGATCCGTGTCTCGACCTCTGTAAACAGGACGAGACGTGCGGGTACACACGCGGTAACACACGTTCGCCTGTCAAACAGTTACAGTTAGCCTCAAAGAAAAATTCCCCCGGAATCATTTCGGAAGCAAAACCCGTCCTTCTTAACACATTATTTTATGGTCGCCAAATCGCAAAACTAGGTCATCTTGTTTATTGGCGTAGCGACCAGGAACACGCCTGTAAAACATCGAACTTTTCAACAGAACGGAAAGCTCAAACACGCGCACGCCCGCACGTGAATGAGTCACGGGTGGGGTGGGGGTGAGGGGAGTGGGGGGGGCGCTAAATCCGAAATAGCCCGCGGCTCCCGCGGTCACGCCCCGGAGGCAGGGGTGGACAATATAGGCTCCCTCGGGAGTCGAGTTGGTTGCAAGGGGTGAGAATCGTTCGTTCCTTCGTCTCTCGTAGTGGGAAGGGCAATGCAGCCAGTTCCTGAACCGCGACTCGGGAAGTTTAGAAGAGTTGAGGGTGGTTGTTGGCTCTCGCGGTCATCCCTTCATAATGTGGTACGGAGGAAGTAATGTGGAGCCACACTCTGACAGTAGGGTCGATCGAAATTAGGAAGGGACGCGGATGATCCGCGTTCACTCCCTCGAAGAGAGAGCTCAGAAAGACAGTTCCGTTCAAATCATGACGTGATAGTCCAAACATCTCCGTAAATTAGAGGCTAAGGTTCCTAGACAATGATTTGGAGGCCCAAATATGGAGGTACGGTTTCTCGTGATTCTGCGGAATTTGTTCCATAGAAATATAAGTAGGCACGGAGTGCAATTAGGCTCTTCAGTAAAATCTGAGTTGTGACTATTGTATAACCATCAAAGGTCTCAAATATCGGTTAAGGAGACCACGCCACAAGCCCCTCTGGTCAACAGAGAAAGCAAGTCGATAGAATATTCATTAGACGCTTAATGAATCTGCACACATTGAGTTATTTTATATACAAAATGTGATGCAATTATTAATATTTGGGTAAAGGTAGTGGTGAAAATAATAAAAACGAAGCTGACGGAATATTCTGCAGAAAGTATAAGATTTTTAAAAAATTCTCTTCGTACTTGATATGATTAATCTTACCAGTAGTAGGCTACAACGCGTTAGAACTAGGTTATTTCTCTTGCATTGGTTTTCAAAACTACCCCATCTATTCAAAATGTCTTTCTTTCTAAAGATATGTTTCCATCTTTCTAAAATATTTCAATGAATTATCTTGCACTAATCATTATCGTTAATGCACTACTATCGGAAAATTATATTTTCTTTTACATTATAATGAAATAGCAGATAAATTGTCCGTAATGTGTGAATAAATTTCTTGATAAAAGCAGAAATTGACATCGAAAATTATCGTCAGGAGTAAACTATACGATGAAATGTGTAAATGTTGGGAATAACAGCGCATTATGTAAAAACAATCTTATGAAATAAAATCATAAACTTCCCAATGCACATTACTCTTCACATCAAGTTTCTTTCTGAGAGTGCCAACGTCCCACAAAGCATTCGACCAAAACAACATCGATAATTCTGTGGCTTTGGGTCTCAATAGCTTTGTAGAACAAAGAAGCGCTGACTGAGTCGTTCCGAGACTTGATAAGACGAGATTCGGAGGAGGCGCCCTCTGACGAGGGAAAGCGGCCGCGCATGAGAGCCGCAAAACAAAAAGAGTGTTGATCTCAATTAATAAATCTCTCTGTAATGAGGACAGTTTATGACACTATGAATCAATCGAAATTAATGCCCAACGACTGTATCTAAACTCGCATTGGTGCAAAGGATATTTTTTCTCTTGTTATCGCTTTTTTTACACTATCTTGTCACATTCCAAACTTCTAACAGCAAAAATGTAATTTATGTAAATATTTCTCATATCAGTTAAGTTATACAAGCACGAAAATTAGAAAAAAAAATATTTATTTTCTTTCCCTGATTATTCATAGCCAAAGGTCCTATATGCGGGAATTTGAAGGCAAATAACCATATGTGTATAATGGGATATGAAACTCAAAAATAAAAACTTATTTTAATAAGCTAATAAATACTTAATACATTATATATTTTATATAAATACAAATCATAAATTTCAAAATAACTATACCCCTCCCAAATGGGGATTTCATTTACACTGTAATACAACGAACATGTTTAGAGTATAACAGGTTATAGAAATAAAAACAAAAGATACCACATTTTCAAATATGCACACATTCTTATGCTGGTATAACGGGTTGGTTAATTATGATGGGTTACAACGGGATGTACTCCAAAGTGGCTTCCCAGTTAAGATTGGCGATGATAAGATAAAAATGATGATGGAAAGATTGCCCGCAGGTCCGTGGCCTGTTGCACAGGGTACTGTTCAAGCATTCGCCTGGAAATTATCAAGGCAACTGCGGAAACATCTGATCATTACAATCGGGTTACGAATCATCGGGTTACGAATCGAAAGATTCACAAACTCAATGACGTCCAACCCAGCACAGTCAACCGTTGACACCCTAACAGGACCAAAGCCGCGACTACTCTATCGCCTACACGGTCGCCCTTGAGGCGTCGCTCGCCGCTACCGTTGGCTCTGAGGTGACTAACGGCCGCCGAAATCCCGCTCGGCCGGAAAACAATGGAGCGCGAAGCGCGAGTGGGCGCGTGGAGTGGGTGGAAATGGGCGCGTCCTCCCGGGTCCTCGAGTCGCAGCCCGAAACAACGCAACCACGCCCCCTCGCTCCAGAGACCTCACGTCTTCCTTCCGCAGTACAGGTCTGAGCTAGTCTTCCTTCCCCGAAGCGCAGGTGTGAGCTACCAGGAGGCGGCCGCGGCGGGCAGGAGCGCGGGCAGAAATTTCGGTGGCCACTGCCACTGAGCGTCGAGAGCCGCTGAGGTGAAAGGGGCGGACGCCGTTGCCGAAACCGCAACCCGCCACGCGCTGCGGCTTCACTGGCTCTCTTTACCCCGGCTTCCTTGTGCCAATCAATTTAATATTTTTTCGATCTGTATTCAACACTTACGAAGCATGGATTCGGACTAGTTCCGCAGGGGCGGTGTCCGCTGGTGGAGATGCCTGGTTAGAGAAAAATCCCACAAGCTGACGACCAGGTCAGCGCTATAGCGCTCAGCAGAGGGAGATCACAGTCAACTTCCACGAAAAAAACCTGCATTACACTTATTGAACTAATGTCCTTAGCAGCTGCCGTTCTCGAATCACTAATCAGTCAAACAATCGAATAAGCCACCCAACATTGCTTCGTGCATGATGGGCAGAAAGAGATCGAGGGTCGCGAGTTGGAATTGAGAAAACGAATTGTCGCAGCCATGGAGTTCGATGCGCAGCGACAGAAAAACGAAGGCCTGGGCTCTGGAGTGCGAAGAAAGTGCCCGTGGCGGCAGGCAGCTGTCGGGCGCGGGCGGGCGGCGCGGGCGGGCGCGGGCGGGCGCGGGCGGGCGCGGCGGCGGGCGGCGGCAGCGGGCGTTGGACCGCAGAGGGTGGGAGGGTGAGACGGAGGGAGAGTCGGCGGGGGCGGGGCGGGGCGGGGCGGGCGGGCGGGCGGCGTGCGGGCGCGCGGCGGTGCGGGCGGGCGGGCGGGCGGGCGGCGGGCGGGGCGGCGGGCGGCCGGGCGGCGGGCGGGCGGGCGGCGGGCGGGCGGGCGGGCGGCGGGCGGGCGGGCGGGCGGCGGGCGGGCGGGCGGGCGGCGGGCGGGCGGGCGGGCGGCGGGCGGGCGGGCGGGCGGGCGGCGGGCGGGCAGCGGGCGGGCAGCGGGCGGGCAGCGGGCGGGCAGCGGGCGGGCTGCGGGCGGGGCAGCGGGCGGGCAGCGGGCGGGCAGCGGGCGGGCAGCGGGCGGGCAGCGTGCAGCGGCGCAGCGGGCGGGCAGCGGGCGGGGCAGCGGGCGGGCAGCGGGCGGGCAGCGGGCGGGCAGCGGGCGGCAGCGGGCGGGCGGGCGGGCGGCGGGCGGCGGGCGGCGGGCGGCGGGCGGCGGCGCGGCGGGCGGGCGGGCGGCGGGCGGGCGGCGGGCGGCGGGCGGCGGGCGGGCGGGCAGGCGAGCGTGGGCGCCGGGCGGGCGTGGGCGGGAGGCGGGCGGCGGGCGGCGGGCGCGGGTGGGCGTGGCTGCTGGAGAGCGTCGGGCGCTGCGCTCGATGGGCGGCCGACAGCCGCGCGTCCTTCACCCGGCCTCCCGCGCGCCGAGGTGCGCTCGCGGCCCGAAATAGCGAGGGCGAAGGCCGGTGCGGGTGCACCGCCCGCGCTCACACAACGTGCGCATACGAGGAACACTTCCGCCGCGCCGGACCCCATTCCTTGCGGTTCCGCGAAGACTTTGGAAGTACCGCGGTTTTCGGAGTATCCCAAAATCTATAATTATGAAACAAATTTTGTAGACATAATAATAATAATAATAATAATAATAATAATAATAATACTTATTTATAATAATGCCGATCCGATGCCCGAGATCTCTAAGGCAGTAGTGCATTGGCGGTGGCTCGGACAAAAGGATCGCGGGTGCGAGTCCCGCCTCGGGCATGGGTGTGTTGTGTCCCTTTACGTTCGTGTTTGTCTATTTCATCATTCATTATCCACAATTTCATCCCATTCCTCAGGCTAACAATCCTGGCTAAAAAAAATAATCAGCATTAAAATGGTGATTTCCTCTACAGGAAAGTAACGTGCAGCTACCTCGAAGCCCTGTGGAATGCACGTAGCGTGTGGCCCCATGATGGCCGATTTGCGGGGAATAATATATATTTATTGGACTGAATTTGGATGATTGTCATGTAGTAACTATAAGGGTCAGATTTTCAATAGAACACAATTTAAAATCCAACACAATAAAATAAACTACAACCCTCATCAAAAGATGGTACAAAACAACAACATTAAAATTTGTATATTATCATTTATATATTATTAAATTTGATATGCTATTGTTTCAACATAGTAGTATAAACTTATAGCACGGATATATTATACTTATAAATATCATAGAATATCATATACAACAGAAAATGGAAATCTCGTATCAGAAACGCAACGATCATTCTAGATATCGACTCTTTCCGACGATCGGACTTTCATACAATCTCTGAGAGATAATAAAAAAAATTGAGATTCACAAGTTGAACTACACCCTACTCTACGTCAATCCTAATAAATGGGCATTATGCATTTGAACGCACAGTATAACATTACAACATTGCCACAATAATGTTCTCACGCCACTTCAAAACATACAAATTCCTGTTGCGCTGTATCTAATGTTCTCTACAAACAGTAGTTAATAGTCCTTATCGCAATGTTGCAAATATATTCTTTTTATCGAATTCTCTACGATTGCCACCAAGTACTTAATTATACAATCATTTATACAATGCGGCTAATTGCAATTCAATTCATCAATCTTTTTTTGTTATTTAAAGTCGCATCAATTACTAGGTCATTAACGACCACTACTGCGTGTAACGATATGGTAACTATGAGGATGACACGATATGAAGATGCTAGGGGTGTGAAAGGACGAACACAATACAACCATTCCCGAGGCGGGACTCGAAATCGCGATCCTTCGGTTCGAGATCGCTACGGCACTACTGCTCGGCCATCCGGACCGGCTCGTAAATACCTTCTTTGTTTCTACAAGAGCAAACAACAGAGAGAAAATAAGATTTGTTCAGAAGTGTTCAAGGAGGCCTCTTCCGAAAAACGTAATAAGCCTAAGAAGACGTTCTCCGACCCAGGAAGCACATCGTCGCCGGCGTTCTTCGCCCAAATACTAATCGGAGAGCGCGATGGGGAGCGGTGGGGCACGGTGGGGCGCGGTGGGGCTTGTGGCGCGGCGCCCAATTAGCCGCGCGATAAATCGCTGGGTGGCGGCTGCGGCGACGGCGCGGGAAACCGCCCGGGGGACGTCGGGGCCGCGTGTCTGGCGCGCCGCTGTCGCCAGCGCTGGCGAAAGGACGGGCGGGCGGCACGCGCTCTCAGAGCATCCGCCCGGCGCCCCGCCCCGCCCCGCCCCGCGCCCCGCACCGCCCCCCGCTCCCCGCCCCGCCCCGCGCCCCGCCCCGCGCGCTGCTTCGCCCTCTGTGCCACACCCCGCGTCATCCACCACGCGCCCGCTCCGCGCCCCGTTCCGCACCCCGCTGCGCGCCCCACCACACCCCACACGCCGCTTCACCCTCCGAGCCACCCTCCGCTCTCCGCACCGTCTCATCCGCCCGCTCCTTGCATAGGACGCTGATTCGCCCTCCCATCCCTTACTCACCCCGCTTCAACTGCCACGCGCCCGCTCCGCATCCCGTTCCGCACCCCGCACCGCGCGTCGCCCCGCCCCGCACGCAGCTTCGCCCGCCACGCGCCCGCACCATTCTCCACGCCCCGCTCCGCGCTTTTCACCCCGACACGTGCCCGCACCACGCACCTCGCCCCGCCCCGTGCCTCGCACGGAACGCCGCTTCTCCCTCCCTTCCCTTCCTCACCCCGCCTCGCCCGCAAGGCACCACGCCCCGCTCCCCACCCCCCACTCCGCACCCCGCCCCCCGCACCGCGCTCCGCCCAGCCCCGCGTCGTCCGCCCACCTCCAGGCGCCTCTCAGCCCTGCCCCACTCCGCCCCGTCGTGCGTCACGCCCCGCTTCGTCTTCCCCGTCCGCTCACCCCTGCCATTCTCCGCTCCGTCCCGCGTCACGCCCCACGCCTCTATCCGCTCAGCCCCAACCCAACCTGGTACGCTCCGCGCCACGAACCATTCCACGCCTCGTCCACACCTAACCACCCCGCGTTACCCCCACCCAGCACCCAACCCACTCTTCTCCCCTCCCCGTCATCCCACGTGACGATTCACTCTGCTCCTCCCTACATTCCAATCTGTTTCTCTCTGCCCCATCGTGACTCGCCTCCCCGTCCTTTCGCTTACCTCCACGCCACACCCCTCCTCTCCCCGCGGACCATCTCATCCTCGTGGCAAGGCCGGCGCCGCGATTTTTGGCGCTCGCCGAATACAGCGGCGCATCCGCGGGGCGGGGCTATTTGAAGGGCGTTCCAACTGTAGCGTCGTGCCATGCTCAAAACAGACAACCACGTGGAAATCGGCGAGCATCGCCGGATGTTAAACAAAGGGCGGAGTGATGACGCACCGGGACTTTCCGTGGACGTAGCGGGCCCAGAGCGGCTTTGGGAAGGGGGCAATGGGAGCGGCGGGTAGCGCCAAAAGGGCCTATACAAGGCCAGGAGAACAATGCCCCAGTCTTCTTGTTCTAGCGGCGTCGGCGACAGGTGAAGCGCGTGTCTGTGCGTGTAGGTGCACTAGGGCGAGGGGCCGGCAATTCATTGTAGTGACTTGCGAGACGCGTAGATGGTCTCAAAGTAGAGCGGCTTCATACAGGGAACATCGGTGGTATGTTGCGGTGTGGTCGACGTTCTTAAATTATCTCTCCTTGTAGTGGGTCTATTTATTTAGTTTCTTGTGAGCAGGGTAGTTGTTAAATTGAGACTACGGTCTAGATTGTTAATAAATCTACTGTTTTACAAACCGCTCTCGTCTGTGTTCGATTACACCTGTGTTCGAGTACACCCACACAACGCGCTGCTTGTCCCAACTTGTTCGTCGGTGGAACTGCGCCCCACTTCAAGAGCCTGCGCTCGCTCCCCTTTCAGGCCGCGCTCCTTCTCGCGGTTGTTTGGGAAAGGTCACTAAGATATTCGCGATTCGCGTTCGATATTAGTTATTCGCGATTCCCTCCATCGCGCTCTCCGATTAGCATTTGGGAGACGACCGCGGGCGACGATGTGGTTCCTGGGTCGGAGAGCGTCCACTTATGCTTGTTACGTTTTTCGAAAGAGGCATCCTTGAACACTTCTGAACAAATCGTATTTTCTCTCTGTTGTTTGCTTTTGTAGAAACAAAGAAAGTGTTGATGAGCTGGCTCGTATGCCGAGATCGCTGAAGCAGTAGTGCCGTAGCGATCTCGGACCGAAGGATCACGGGTTCAAATCCCGCCTCGGGCATGGTTGTATTGTGTTCGTCGTTTCACACCCCTAGCATCATCATATCGTGTCATACTCATAGTAACCATACCGTTACACGCAGTAGTGGTCGTAATCAAAGGCCTTGCATGCAATTGTTTTGTTTTATTTTATTTCATTTTGCTCTTCATTTCCTCCTCCAGCCCCTCGGGTGACTCATCGGCAGCTTGCTAGCTTTTCGCGGTGCCATCCCGGGTTTGATTCCCGGTCGGGGAAAAACAGCGCTGTACCTTTCCATTACAACCGCCTCAGTTCCTGTTAGTTGCACGACAAAAGAAAACACTCAGCCAGTCCAAACATGCTAGATATGGTGATGGGAGCCTATCGTGCTCTCAACATGTCTATCTTACCCCAAGGCGTGGGTAATAAATAAAAACAGAGCCCAGGTCTGGGAACACCGCTAGCTAACAAACAAATGTCGGATTAATGTGACCCTAAAATGTCCAATACAGATATATCCTCATACTACTTCTGCTTTTGTTTTATTTTCTTCTAACGTATCCTTGTTTGCTGCTAAGCACAAACTTTCCATTTTGGGCAACCAATTCAAAGCTGTTCGACCAACAATTATGCCATGGGACTTGAAAGAAAATATTGCGCGCAAATCGTTTTCATCTTATTCAAATTTAGAAGAGTAAATTAAAACCAAGCATTCCTCACCAAAATAATTCTGCAACGTATTTTATTCAGGCCCTTACTCAATACGTTTTAGACGAAATTTTAATATTGGGTTTCACAGTTTAATGAAGCTCCGACAAGGAAGCGCTATATCTACCAACAGCTGGAAACGTCAGCTGAAACTAAGGTTGAGTTGCCCACTTTCAAGCACCGACGATTATCTTACGATGTAGAAGGTATAACTGCACAATCATCTGGCAACGATATTCCAGAAATATTGGATGATCAGGCACTGGATGACATAACATTCATGAGAAACCAACATTTAGTATACAGTGGGTGTTCGAAGCTGACATATAATCCTAAGATTTTTATTTGAATGTAGTCAAGCAGTAATCAACAGGAATAAAACTCATTTACATGGTATCTCAACTTCACAACAAATACATGCCAATTTCGATCCACTTCACGTTATTTATTAGCTACAACATATTACATTATTCCGTCTTTCATTACTATTGTGTTTGTTTCACAACTCTCATTTTATAATACTATCAAATATTTCTAAGCAAAATGGTTACTAAGTTACTTCCTCTTCATTATTAACTTAAGGAGAAACTCACTTTTACTTTCTGGAGACAATACTTCTGTCATATCAACTTAGTGTTAAACTACTTACGTAAATTAAAGCATTATATTCAATGTGAATATGCATCATTCAGTCATTCGTTAATTACATTATTGCACTGGTTTTCAAAATATTACATAACATCAGATAACTATGAAAAAGTATTGCATTAATATCAATTGAGGAGAGAATATTCATCATGATAGGAGGGTATAGTATTGAGATTAAGTGCAGCTGCAAAGTTTCATCACATATTTCTGTAAATAAATTTAGTTTCAAAGAATATCTTAGACACGGTTAAGATTCGAAATCATTTGCGTTCTTCGAAGTAACTAACTGTAACATTGAAATGATTTCAGATACAGATAAAGTAGAAACAATATGTTAAAAGTAAACCCAGATAACCGAGACTGTGATAATTGAGACTGCACAGTAAGTAATGTAGCTGTTGGTAAGAAAACATTTCAGTGTACTGGTTGAAACTTCTTTTACTAATTTAAAAGGTCGAAGGTCATTTCTGAGTGTCTGTGTCGACTGACTTTCTAACACGATGGTTTATCTTCCTTGCTTCCAGCGCATTCGCACGCGCGAGTCCACTCGTGCAGGAGACGAATGACAGTTGAATAGAGCCCGGAGCTTGTGCGTTCTCAGGATATGTCCCTTCGGTGCCGCAGCGATGAAAGCATGCACTCCCACTCGGCACTCGGTGAACCTAACACGTTCTGCTTGTTTGTTCTCTTCTGGAAACAGAGCGACGAAGTGCCGGCCGACCTGGTTTCTCGTTTCAGCTTTCGTCTCCTGGAGAGCGTTGTGATACCGCCTCGATGTGTCCAGATACACCCGGCTAATTCTGTACAAGTCACCCGCCTCAGAAGTCAACATATAATTGGACCGCTTTTACATAAAAGGAGTGAACCGCTAATTCCTGATTTCGCTACACGTACGATAGACTCGTACACTGGTGTATAAGTTGCGTTATATTTAAAATGAAACGCGCAACATTTAAGTTATGCTGCTCCCACGAGAACCACCTCTTGCTCTTTAGTCGAAGAAGTAACAAGAGATTTTCTGTTTCTCTTCATCGATGATTGGTTATTTATAAGAACTATGTTTCAGCAGAAACTCACTAAAGGGAAACAATATAAGATAATTTTACAGAAGACATTCAGCAGATGACAAAGTCATATTAGAACATCACATTTAAGGTTACAGGAAGTGAGCTGAAAGGGATTATGGTTTGTGGATGGAAGTTACGAAACGCGCCTTACACATTCTGAAGGTTTCCAGAAGCCCGTGTGCCTCGCACACATCACAGTATGACTTGAATTTCTCAAGTAAAATAAATTTGAAGAACATCGCCTAAGATGTATGTAATTTGACATGCGTAATTTTAGACGCCTTGCCTCGGCAGGCGTCAAATTCCAAAACCTGGTTTAAGTAAGCAGCAAAACAGTAACTCTGTCTCCTGCGTATTTAGTTAATTTGAAAAGCATCTTAAATAAAAATTATGTAGCGCCCACAACTACGCGATCATTAAAAAGAGGACACGAAAATCTTACTTTTAAAAAAATTGCGCTGTAAATACACGTAGATAAACTTTATAATACGTAATTCAAAGAAATACACTTTAGTACACTGTAATGTATTAAAGTTCACTGTAGATTGTTAGTGAGAAAAAGGGTACATTACACAAAACGTAGTGGTCGTATATTCCCTACCAAGCCACAACATCATGATCGAAATGCGAACGTCTATTGAGGAGTTCAAACCTGCAATCCTACGTATCACCTAGTAAAATGTACGCCAGAAATAGTTTCCCATTGTCATAAGTTATTGGGTTCAAGAGCATGAAAACATACTTCTTTTGGCAATGACCCTGACACACTTGAGCACAAAAAATAAATTTTGATTTGTCTCGTTTCAACTTTATTGGGTCTTCAAAAAGACTATAGTGCGTAAATACAACAGAAATTAAATTATCTGCAATAGTAAGGAAAAGTAATAACATATTTATTAATTGAATTGAATTAATGCCTTATTTTACGTGGCGAGACTCAGGCCATGTGGTCTGCTCTTCCGTCTGACCACGCAAATTTCGCTACGCTCCTTTCACCAACTAGCAGAGAAAGGAGGTACTTCTTGGGCGAGAAACAGGCGTTTTGAATTTAGCTCTTAGAGAGGCGTTATTTAGGCTTGAGGATCATTTACATGCAAGTAAATCTACTAACATGGGACAGCCAGCTTCACTTCCCCTCCGAAGGAAGGCGTGCGAAGGATTTTTTTCGCCCTTCAAAATCCACGGATTCGATCGGGGTTTTCAACCCGCCAACTTGGGTACAACAGTCCGATACGCTAACCGTTACACCATCGCCGCGCGCCTTAATTAGAGACAATTCATATTTTCACAATGTGGGTAAATGCATTTCCTCTAAATAACGCATTCCTGAGAAGTTTCCTCCCTTCCGCTTGTAGGAGAGGAGCTGAGAGCATTGGCGACCGAAATAAATCGTAGAGCTTCTCCGAATCACTTCCGGAGGAGCCACAGGCCTCACGCAGACCTTATTCCCGCCAGGCGCGCCATTGAGGAAGCAGTCACCTGTCGGCTGCCACCCGACACGACGAATGCCCGCCCGCCGCCTCTAATTGACAGCCGCTTCCTGCGCCACCTTCCATGTTGGGAGCGACCTGCCCCGTATGATAAATAGCCTGCCCTGCAGTCGTTCGGACGTCGGGCGCGGGGTTTCATTCGTCAGAAATACGAGCGCCGACCTCGCCGAGACCGGTTGCTTAGCAAACTTCGCTCGAAAAGGTACAAACCTACGTCAATTTGGGGGAGTTACGGGAATGACAGCGAGGAAACAAACCCACACTTGTATTCTTGGCTATCCGGAATGAGCCGCGTCTCGGTCAATGGTGCCGAAACCCACACTTTCCAGTCACCCTGAATCAACCCAATCCCCGGCAGCCAACACCGGCCGGCTTCCGCGAATGCCTTTTATCTTCTTTCAGCAGCAAAGGGCTGACACGAATCAGCATTTCAATAGGTATACTCTGCTCCACCTACGACCGTCCGTGGAGAAAAAAAAGAAACGACGAGAGAGGTGGGCACATCTAATCTCCCAATGGAGCACCGGTGATAAATTGACTCGCGGAATCGACCCTTACGACCGTCATCATCGATTCTCGAAGACAAGCGCCGCGCCTTATGCAGCGGGGGATTACAGGTTTGGATATCGAGAGCATCACTTCCGTCTTGCTGACGAATCGTTGTGGGTGAGTGGTCACGTCGTGATCTCATTCGCTTTAAAATGCTTTATACGCCTCTGGCCATCTTGTAAGTCAGGAATTTTCCTGGTGTAATGAATGCAAATATATTCCCTCGATGTTGAAGTAAGGTAATATAGAAGAATACTTACTCCAAACAGGTCAATTTGGATCTAATTTCAGAACACAATGCAGTTTATTCGATTAGTATTCGTTTATGGAGGATAAAATTATAACAAAATCACTCCTTCGCAAATCACCAACACAAATGTTGGAAGATATTATTTATTTCGAGAAAATTCTAATGTTCGATTTCATAATTAAGTATTTTGCACATGACAGCGGTACTACTTTTAAAATTATTGGAGATTCTATGCTCATATATCACAAATATTCTTCCACATGCAAACTCTGGAAGGTTGAAATATTAGAAAATACAACTGCAAAGGACATCTTTAATTTCAGGTTCTATTGAGACGAGTAAATTTTGTATTGTATGATCTAACAAGATATATCAAATCTTCACACATTTAAAAAAATTGATTTCGAAATATCTATGTATATTTTGAAAAACGTTCTACTGAAGTGCCGTATTCTCAACTGACGAACTTTGTAAGTTAAACTGAAAACAGAAAATTTCTGGTGAAAAAATAGCGAAATCAATAATGTATAAAAGAAATTTCTGATTTCTCGTGACAATTCAATCTTCCTTATCGTTCCTTATTCTCGTACATACATTTATAATATCTTTCATAATTACTTCATCCTTTAGCATTTTGTTCTTCGAGGACCCTAGCGTTCTGAAAAGAACGAAGGCAGATATTATTGACTTTACTGGATGCGTGTTCTTATGACTACGCGAGAACATAAGGAAGTATCAGAACGTGAATTAAAGTGTTTGATTTTCTAAAGTTCTAAGAGCCAAAGTGGGAATCAAAGAAAAGACCCAATTAACGGACTGTTGGAGGTATACCCACCAGAATATCTTCCTAAGAGATGTTTTGATCTATGAGGTGGTACTAATATTGCTTTCACAAATCCATTGAACCTTATAAAATTATTGTTCAGAGAACATATATCTAAATAATATTATACGCAGAAAAAATCATGAGTTTGGTACTTAGACGCTTATGAAACTCAAGGTTTCAATTTTTGTCTTCAATCTTGCCTAGGGAAGAAGGGAAGGAGCGAAGGATTCGCAGTACACACATGCCCTACGTCGATCCTTTGAAACAGCAAGAAATAATCTCAAAACAGACGGTATCTCATAGATTCACATTTCAAATAACTTAATTTGTCGGTACTAAATTTCTAAACTAACGCACTGTTCCAAAATTGTGTCCCGATTCGGCTCTTCTAGAATATTGCGGTCAGAATTTCCTGGACTTTGCCGCGATGGCGGAAGCGTAAGAAGGTACGTTTCAGGAAAATACGGTGCTTGCAAATAACATTTCAAATAGCTTAATTTTCCTGTACCAAATTTGTTAACTCATCCACTATTTCGAAGTATTGCCCCAACTCGGTTCTTCTAAAACAGGATTGTCCAAATGGCGGCTCGCGGTGCCATTTATTGTGACCGCGAATGGTTATTAGTGAATCCATGTCGGGCGAGACCCTAGCGCACGTACCCCCCCCCCCGAGGCCCAACACCCCCTTTAAACTAAAAGTAGGTTGTTTAAATTTCAATAATTATTTTTCTAGTAACTTCAGAAATTGAAAATCATTCCAATGGGTTTTGCGGCGTTGTTCATGGTACGGACTGATATCACGCATGGTTGCCATCCCCCCCCTCGTTCGCTTCAGAATGGACGGGCAAAGTGATCAACAACACGGGCAAGTCACGTATGGATCGCCAGAGTAATGAAAATATGGGCCGAAACCATATTACAGTTTTCTTTGTGGCCCTTGATGCCTTTCAAGTTGGACACTCGTGTTCTAGAATATGAAGACCATACCTTCCATTGTGGTTAGAATTCCTTGGACTTTGCCAGAATATAAAGACCATACCTTCCATTGTGGTCAGAATTCCTTGGACTTTGCCAGAATATGAAGACCATACCTTCCATTGTGGTCAGAATTCCTTGGACTTTCCTACAATATGAATACCATACCTTCCATTGCGGTCAGAATTCCTTGGACTTTGCAAGAATATGAAGACCATACCTTCCATTGCGGTCAGAATTCCTTGGACTTTGCAAGAATATAAAGACCACACCTTCCATTGTGGTCAGAATTCCTTGGACTTTGCAAGAATATAAAGACCGTACCTTCCATTGTGATCAGAATTCCTTGGACTTAGCCAGAATATGAAGACTATACCTTCCATTGCGGTCAGAATTCCTTGGAATTTGCCAGAATATGAAGACCATACCTTCCATTGCGGTCAGAATTCCTTGGACTTTGCCAGAATATGAAGACCACACCTTCCATTGCGGTCAGAATTCCTTGGACTTTGCAAGAATATAAAGACCATACCTTCCATTGCGGTCAGAATTCTTAGGACTTTGCCACTATCGCGGAAGTGTCAGGGAAGAGGGAGTCTGCAGAAGCGGGACCTTCCCCGAGTGGAGGCGCGTTGCGCGGGCGGCGGCAGCGCCAGGAAGGCGACGCGCGGCTTCCCGGCTCTCGTCGACGGCGATCGAGCGCCGCTGGAGCGCCGGCGCGCGGGCGCTGACGTCACAGGCGAGTATCAACAAGCGCGGAGGCTATTTGAAGCTTAATTCGCGCCATTCATAACGTTCGTCCGTCCGTCCGTCTGCCCGCCTGGGCGCGCGCGTGACTCACGCCGCGGCCGCGCGCTCCGGGGAGTGACCTGCCCCACCCCGCCCCGCCTCGACTCATCTCGCTCCACCAGGCCCGTCCCGCCTCAGGCCCCTCCTCGGGCCGCCCCGCCGTTTCGTTCCATCCCTCCTCGCTCCGCCCCGCTCCGCCCTCTTCCGCCCAACCCAGCCCCGCCCCGAGCCACCCCATCGCAGCTCGACTCGTTTCATTCCATCCCATCCCGCCCCATTTCACCCCTCCTCGCCCCGCCCCGCTCCACTTCACCCGCCCCACCCCACCAAGGGTGCCCCACTCCACTCCACCCAGCCCGCCCCGCCACGCCTCGACCCATTTCGTCTCATCCCGTCCCGCCCCATTTCACCCCTCCTGGCCCTTCCCCGCTCCACCTCACTCAGCCCCGCCCCACCCCACCGAGCGAACACTGCTCTTCTCCACCCAGCCCCGCCCCGCCACGCCTCGACCCGTGTCGTCCCATCCCGTCCCGTTCCATCCCACTCCTCCTCGCTCCGCCCCGCTCCATCCCACCCAGTCCCGCCCCACCGCACTCAACCCCGCCCCGCTCCACCACACCGCTCGACCCGTTTCTTCCCATCCCGTCGCGTTCCATCCCACTCCTCCTCGCCCCGCACCGTCTCGCTCCGCCCCACCAAGCGTGCCCCGCTCCACTCCACCCAGCCCCTCCCCATCCCATCGCTTCCGCCTCTTTCGGCCCCTCCGTCCGCTCCGCTCCACTCGATTCTTTCCCACCCGACTTCGCCCCGCCCCATCCTTCACCGGTCCCCACTCATTCTCCTCCCCACGACCGCCTCCCCTCCCATATCCACACCATGTCCGCTCCCCTCTGCCCCGTCCCTCCCACTATTACTCATCCCCGCCCAGCTACAACCCCGCCCGGGCCCCGCCCCTCCCCGCCCGGCCCCGCCCCTCCCCGCCCCGCCCCGCCCATCTAGTCCCGCCCAGCATCAACCACGGCCTTTGTCCTCCGCGCCTCTGCGGAATACGCCGCATTCCGCGGGCGGCCAACGCTGCCCCGTTCGCCCCACAGGCCTCGGCCCCGATGGGCGGCACGTACACGCCAGCGGCGCGGGACGGACGCAGAGCGCCGATGGACAACCAAACAGAGAAATGGAAGGTGCGCATAACGCGGACCTGACAAGGCGAGTATAAAAAAAAGGATGTAAATGAAAAAAACACGAGATTTTTATTTAATCGTGATATAAGAACCCAACTTCTCTACATGACATTAGTGTCATAATGCTTTTATGTTTGATTAGTGAGATGGGAATGTTTTAAACGTGGTACTGAGCTAGTAGGAAAAAAACATATCTTGGAATAGTTAACATAGAGTTAAAGTGAATATTCAAAACTAGTGGATCATACGGAATGCAAATCCGTTTGAGCACACGACTGCGCGGAAAAATGTATTCAAGATGTTAAAAATGAATATGATTCATAATATAATAAACGAAATGTGGTAGTCACTGCAGTTCAACACTTTTTGCAAGATCAACTTGTTAAACTTTTTGTGTGGTTCTTTGACCTCAAATTTGGCCATGCCACACGTTTAAAGGCGTGAGTTTTCTATTTACAAAATTTATTTGAAAAGCTCTCACTCGTATAGCAGAGCAGTGGTCCGCCTGAATACCTGTAAATTGGAAGTGGCACTTGATGTAATGTCTCGAAATCAGTGCTTTACAAATTTCACTCAGTAGCACACGCTCCACAAAGTTATCTTCAATACCTCCTTACACAGAAGAAAGTGTTCTTTAACAACGTAACTTCGTTAATACCGTTTTAAAAAGAGTTAAATATTCGACGAATCCATTGAACGCACTTCAAAAACAAGCCAACATCACACCCAGTCTGGAAGTAGACCAAAGGCTATCAATTAACAATACCAGTTGATTGGTCAAGAGGCTGGACCGCAACTCTCAAAATACCCAATGCCGAGCATTCCGTACTCGCAGCCTTGGCTAAGGTCGATTGAAAATCTACCGCTACCGTCGCGTAGATCCCAAGTGTGCGACCAATAGCGGCGGCAGCAGATTTTCTACCGACGCGATGTGGACTAGCCCCCAAGTGAGTCTGGTTCGTGAGTGCCTAACTTAAAATCTCACAAGGAAGAAAAGCATTCGACGAGATGCCGGTTCGGATAGATGAAGTCACTAAGGATGAAGGGCCGTGGTGGCCGTGACTGCCTTGGACCGAGTCCCGGATTCGAATCGCGCCTCGTGCAGTGATGTTTGTGGGTCTGTATGCGTGTTGCGCTACCGTTAAGGCCCATTCACAATGCAAACATAAATATAAGCATTGCGTTAACATAAAAATTTGGGACTACGTCCATAAGCGGACTCATTCACAATGCGTTCGCATAAGCATAACATGTAAGACGTTAACTTAAACGCTTGCAAGCTTCAAACGTCTGTGCTTATGCTTAAGACATAAGAAATGAATCAATCACTGAACGTTATCTCAAAATCGAGAATCGAAATAGGATCGAAGTCTATAGAAGAACTAATGTCATATGGACCATGGGTACAGTCGATACCTTGAAATCGATTCTCACATCCAACCAATAGTAAACCGGAATGTCTCACAGCCAATAGAAACTTTAATTTTTTTTACATTTATGTTAGACACTGTGAATACTTCAGTCTATCACTTATGTTAATGTTTACGTCTCCGCGCTAAACTTATGTTTACGATTGCATTGCGAATGGGCTTTTACTTCAAAGTTATAAAACCAATGTGGTCTCTATTTGAGCGCAGCAGTTGAAAAGCGACCTTAAGTACTGAAACAAAACGAAGCGGATAAATTCCACACGGTAATACTTCGTGGTCGCCACACGGGATGACGACAGTTCTGACGTCGTGGCGCGGGACGAGAAGCTGTCGATGACGAGGGCGATGACGAGGGTAATGACGAGGGCGATGCAGTGGTTAGGGGCCGCGGGCGATGGGAACGCCCAGTCCAAGAAGACGCGACCGGACTCTTCTGGAGAGTGCCTTCTGCGAACGGCGCTCACTCAATACCATTGTGTTGGAAGATGACAAACTCCGCCCGCGTTTTCTCCCCTGTGGCCTTCTGCTTTCGTTTCTTCTTGACCGTTGTGGTCAGTGCGAATCATTCTTTTCCTTATTTGGCAAACAAGATCAGGATCACGAAAAACTAACACACGAAATGTTTTTGAGAAATAATTTTCCATGAATGTCTATATAAGTTGATTTATATGGCATATGTCAATCAGTAAGCTTTGCGGACATGATATATGTGACAGCATTTCTAGACTATTAATTTATTATTTTATTTTGCAAATGCTCGTAATATTATATTGACTTGCAACACCTTTATATTTACTGTTTATTTACAATTTTTCAAAATACACGCTTCATTTCTGTATCAAAATAAAGTACGCTTGCTTCTTAGAGTTTTAACACTTCTTTCCATTCGAATTACTAGAGATCAGGTAACAAAATGTAAAAGTATTATTTTGACATCTCCACCCCATATATTAATGTCTACAAGAACTCACTGAATATTATTTTTTACTAACATAATAAAATAACTATTTGCTGATTCAAATGCTGAAATAAACGCTGAATATAAAAATAACATGCACGTCGCACATTAATTTACTATGTTTATTTATAAACTAGTTCGCAAAATACTGTATATTAAGTTCTTGTATGGGTTTTTGTATTTTTTCTTCATTAATGTAAAAATTTCACTGAGTTAATGATTGGAGGAAGAAATACACTACTCAGTTATTCTGGTTTTCTTCTCTCGCAAATACCCTCTCATACACACACCCTACTCGTTTGAAAAAGACCACAGCCTTGCCTTCCGCGTTGCACTTCGTGGAGCGATGAATCAGAACCCCGGCACACAATGGCTTCTTGAGAGGCCTATTCTTCCGACAAGAGAAGAACTTCTTCAAACTGAGTTCCTCACCTCATTAGAATTACGATTCCTCATCCTCTGCTCTTAGTCTCACCAAGGTCGTCACTTTTCTCTTAAGTTTCTAATACAGTAAAACTTGCTCAGTACCGAACGTGTACAATCCGGAATTCTGTCTAATGTGAACATAAAACGTCAAACGTAAGGTGTGCAGTATTACAGTGCATGATGCGGAATATTGTCTAATACGTAAAAAATACTGGTGCCTTGAGGTTCCGCATTAAGCAAATTTTACTGTATTATGAAATATATACGTTCAGTATTACGGACAGTCAATGATGTGAAATATACGTCCTGTGTGAAAAAAATTGCGCAGTATAGAAAGCTAAGACCTCCTAGACAAAGCTTGAGCTTTTATAGATTTGCGACAGATTGTTTTGGAGCTCAGCCAGACAAAAAAATACTTTGAAGAAATACAAAAAATGTATAAATATCATTTTGTATGATAACGGTTTTATTCTCAACGGAGAACTTTTATTTCTCGACCAAATACAAGTATTTTACTACATTTGCCACAGAATGTCTTAAGAATTACCATTAAGTTTGCTTTTACTAGAAAAAAATCCAATTTTCTAAATATTTTTCTTCATTTAAATATGACGATTTTTGATATGTGATAAGCTCTGTGGTCCCGACTGGTCTATCGACAAGTGTGATAGTACACGTGAGTCTACGTGTGTAAGCAAGGGGTGAGGATAGGGGGGAAACCATCGCGCCTGGTCTGTGGCCCGTTTGTTAGGGTACTGCTCCGGCATTCGCCTGATGTTGATCGGAGAAACTACCGTTCAGAACAGTCGGGCGCTAGAGAACGAAATCGAAGGCTTCCGCGGCCAGAGTCATGTGCATGATCTGGGCAGTCCGGGTGACGCCGCGTCAAATACTGTGATGCCGACATTTCGACCATCTTGTCGTGGTCTTCCTCAGGGCTGGTATGCGACCAGGGCTGGTATACACATACCAACCCTGAGGAAGACCACAACAAGATGGTCGTAACGTCGGCAACACAGCCTTCGACGCGGCGTCACCCGGACAGCCCAGATCACGCACAGTTGACCGCTAGAGTTCTCGTCCAAAGAGCGTCTGAATTCCGCCCAGTTGTCAAGCTGGTGTCAGAAAATCCTGCCACAGTCAGGACTCGAACCCCACGACCTTCCGGTCAGAGGCATTGCAGTGACATCAGTTGATGCCCTGAGACACTTTTGCCAGTGAGAATTGTAACCGCGTCGGAGCGGCGCTTCCGTTGACGCAACGACGGCGCGGCACGGCGCCGCGCGTGTAGTCAATTCCGCGTACGCCGTTAAAATGCCAAGCCTGGGAGAACAAAAAAAACAAACAAAAAAAGGCTGAATGTGGCTGAAGCGCGCGCGGCGCGGCGCGGCGCATGCGGAAGACGGAGTTGCAGGCGGCGGCGGGCGCCAGGTGATGGCGGCGGGCGCCAGGTGATGGCGGCGGCGGCGGGGGCGGGGGCGGCGGGGGCGGCGGCGGGGGCGGCGGCGGCGGGGGCGGCGGACGTGGCGACCTCCCTCGCAGCTGACGGCCCTCGCCACGCCGCACAGTGGTTCACGGCGAATGAAATGCGAATTTGAATGGGTGAAAACCAGAACGGTATAAGTGGCATTTTATAAATTCTGAGAAAGCTGTTTAATTAAGTCAATATCACTGTAAAGTCGTGGTGCTTTGTTTCATGACTAAAACCAGCATTTCAATTGTTCATTAAAACCACGAAAATTCATTGCCACTGAAATATAGCCTAAAATAAATACGTTTTTTTCAGAATTTATAAAATGTCACGTATGTCGTTCTGGTTTTCAGCCATCCATTTCATCATAGCTATCGTGGGGACGACCCGTGGTGTCCCGCTCGCCCTTGAGCACTGGGACCGGAGTATCATTCCCGATCGACCCTTGTCGGATTTGTGGTGGGCAGTGCGGGTTCGCCGGAGGTTACTCGGGATTCTCCAGTTTATTCTGCCTCTCATTCCTCCATTGCTCCACCACCACATCTACGTAATCATCTACCTACTAAATTCATTCTCCCATTTCCAGATATGTCCATAAGTATTAGTCACATAAAAAGAATAACTCATTAAATAAAATTTCTTTTTTCATAAATGTAGTGATATTCACAATCCTATCCAACACTTCAGTACGGGTAATCAATACTCATATGGAAGCCAGAAGAATATAAATATTGCCCTACCAACAAGAAAATGGAAAACATTTTGTTATAATTTGTAATCGACATGATCAGAAAAAAGTTTATCTTGGTTACAGAATGCTGCGAGGTCACTACTCGCCAGCCTCTTTGATGCTACCTTTACTACAAGCTTAATGTTATCAATTACATTATTTTTCGACATTTTCGGATTCTGCGTCGCCGTGATCTTGGAGTTTAGATTAAAGTATTGCTATAGAAACATGATTATTCAGTTACGGTGTCCTGAACCACCACTCGGCCCCGCGTATGCAGCGGAAGCACCCCGCCGGGCAGACAGACGGTTAATGCTGCCTGCAGAAGCGGGCCAGCGTTTCCTCGCAGGACGAACGGGGTATGCTGTACCTGTGGTCAGTCTAAAATAAGAAGATGGCTTTCACTAATAAAGCAATCCATCGCAATTCTCAAACAGCCTGTTCGTAATTGAAATATTGCTGGTTTCTATAGAAATTCCATCACACAAGCTTTAAACGGAACACTAGAAGTAGTGTCTTGTCGAAGAGTCATAAAATGTAATACATCGTCCATGTTTCCATTGTATTTTGACGTTAAGTTAGTGTTGCAGATAGTACTTATTTTTAAATTAATACTTAATATATATTATTCAAGTTTTCAGAAACATGCAATTTCTTTACTAGGAACGAACAAAAAACACACAACTTACATTTGTATGAGAAAGAAACTTATCAATTTTATGGAACATTACGAAATGAAATGAAACGAAATCGTAATAATTATTTTCTAAGACACAGAAATAGCGTCAAATTTTACAGGTATTTATCCAAATTATCAAAACGTTCACCAGTGCAATTTAATACCAAATTGGAACGTCTATATTTGAATATGCTGCGCCACTGCTTAAGATACACTGTTTTAATAGAAAGTTTAGAGAATATCCACGGCGAGAAAGACGCCAAATGGCATTATGAAATCCTGTCGCTTCTTTGAGTCGATTAACGATAGCTGTGGGGTCAGTCTGCGTAAGTGTCTCGCGTAAGTTTCCTCCCATATTCATTATGCTCGCTTTCAAATCTGTTCTCCAGTCTATCGCAAGGTTTTCCAGAACTGCCCGTGAACGTCGTAGAATGGCTACTCCTGAATCAAATCTCCGTTCCAATGACAAAAAATCGACGGGACGATGTGTTTCAACACAATTGAAAACAAGTTATTAAGTACGTGTACAAATGCGTCCACACAATAACACAAGTCAGAATTTATATCATGAAACATATTAAAAAGGTACGCTCTCATAATTAAAGTTTCATACCATCTAATGGCATTAGGTTCGCTTTTAAAATACGCATTACTACTGTCTTACTGAATATAAAATATCATGAAACGTGTCAAGGGAACATTTGTCCAGTGTCAGAAAGAAAACTTACTCTATGAACTGACGTGTCAATCGAACGGTAATTTGTGCATTTATTAAGAAAGTAATTTTCAGTTAGTAGCACACCTCTTCCCCCTAAAGCAATAGTTCTTTGTGAACTACTATTTCTTCATAATTTAATATCGTCACACCTTAAGATCTTTTAAGATCATCATTGACAATTATAAATTCAAATACCAATCTATACTTTCATTAGATAATTATAAAACTGTTTGTATCCACGGCTACAAAATGGTTATTGTGAGAAGGGGCATTGTTTTAATCATTTTTCAAGACTTTACTCAAGAAGTAAATTTTATGCATTTAATTTTTTTTTCAGGAGAATCATTTTCTCGACAGCGAATATCACCAGAAAAACACATGGGATTACAGAACCTTCAACGTTCAAGACGACCTTCATTATTCCAGATGTTTCGACATTTCCGAAGGTAAGCAAAACACACTTCACATGGCAGCCTACGTGATGAATTGTCCCATTATAATGACAAAATTGACGCCAAATCTTTCCCAAACAAAAACAAGCACCTACAACGTTTCTCGCGGTGTACACACACACACACACGTTCACATGGTGCCAATAAATCAGGAAGAGGAAACGACAGATCTCGGACTCATTGGACTGTTTCCTGAACAAATCCTTGCGCCGGCCGCAAAAGGAAAAAACTACGAGGAAAAAGAAGCCTCGCAGCGCGATGCGGCGCGGCGCGTTGGCTGAATACTAAGCGAGCGGTGCGGCCCGCTCGTTCATCTGCGTCGCAAATGGTAACGGCGATACTCCCTGGCATTCCCGTGGGCTGATTCAGCCCCAGACAGCGCGGCTACCCCTGCGTATCGCCTTACAGCGGCGTGCGCTGGATGCAGAATGCATTTTCGCTTCCGCCTTCCCTCCAAAATGAGCTAAAAATATTGTCCAAAAATGTAATTAACCGTAATAATCAGTGTTGATGGCCCTTCGATTTGTGTTATATTAATGAGTGTAGGAAATTTTCTTCCGCCTTCCCTCCAAAATGAGCTAAAAATATTGTCCAAAAATGTAATTAACCATAATAATCAGTGTTGATGGCCCTTCGATTTGTGTTATATCAGTGACTGTAGAAATTTTTCTTCCGCCTTCCCTCCAAAATGAGCCAAAAATATTGTCCAAAAATGTAATTAACGGTAATTATCAGTGTTGATGGCCCTTCGATTTGTCTTATATCAGCGAGAGTAGGCATTTTTCATCCGACTTCCCTCCAAAATAAGCTAAAAATAATAGTGCTCCTCGTCCTCCAGCAACTCCATGTGTATTTGGGTGTGGTGGCTTCAAATGAGACGTTACCTGTATGATTATTAGTGAAGTGCGTACTTTCTACATTTGGGTGTTTTATTTATCCTAGTTTATATTTTTTTTTAATTTTTTGGTTTTATTTGTGTTAATTATTTAACAATCAATTTATTGTAATGTATGTTGTCCTCAAGCACTGTTCATTGTTTATACTTCAGCCCTGATGAAGAAATTAAATATTTCGAAACGTTGGCGTAACTGTTTCTCTAACCACATTGACCAATTCCATGAACCAATTTTATTTCTTTATTCATAAATGGTCGTGATTGGTCAGTGTAAATAGTCGTGACAATCAGAGTGGATGGCCCTTCAATTTGTCTTATATCAGAGAGTACAGACATTCTTTCTTCCGCCAATTTTTATACTTCCTTCATAATAACAAGCTAAAAATATTCTCGTAAGATATAGTTAGTCCTACCAGATAGTGTGGAATATCTTGTAGGACGATTTGTCTTATATCAACTTGCACTGAATGCAAAAATGCTTCTTCAAAGAGGTCTTCACCAACTATTCGAATATAGCATATTCTTCGAAGATCAATAAGAAACATTTTATCATGTTAATAAAGACATTCCATTTATTACAATTATTTATTTAAAAACATTCCTGAAGTTATCAAATGGAATTTCAGCATGCAGACTATTAAATTAAGAATTTCTAAACTCTTTTAAGTTATTACAAAATCACTAAGGAACTATATGTTGGTGAAAATAGATGATTTCTTAAGAAATATTAAGTTACTTACATAATCCACAACTCTTTAAAAATACATGTACTCCAAACACTAGAAAATGAATTAACAGCTTCAATAAAGAAAGAATTTTAAAACGAAAGCACTGCAGATTTTTTGGATAGTAAGGTGATATGGTTAATATTTCTAATACGATGTAGAGTGTCTCCTAATATCATATTCTTTGGAGTTGCGTACTATCAGGCTCAAACTGCGAGACTACGCAATTCGTTCACATCTGAGCGACATCATTACACAAAAACGTTTCATCATCCAGTAAACCGTACACAACTAATTAAAGTGAATTATTTTCCCACAAACACCTTTTAATGAATACGATTTAAACCTGTTTCCTCAATTTCCAGAACATTTTCAGCGATGTAACAAGTTTCCTCCTCACACAACGTATATCCTTGTAATCATTCTGGTTACACACTCGCTTCCTCAATATTAGCTCATTTCACATAATACGCGCACGTTAGCTTCCTGCTTTTTTTCGCAATGATTGGTTCGTTCAACGGCAGTAGGCTATCAAATCAAATCTATAGTTCCTATTTCGATGTAAATAGGTTGTATTGCACGAGAACAAACATTTATTGTCATGTAGCCAACAACTCTCCTTGCAATACCTTATCCACAATTAATCTACTTTCGTAAGGGATGGCCAACGTGAGTGTGTAGTACTTAGTTGTCCTTTTTGTAGGAAAGGGCAGTGTGTCGCGCACCCGATTCTAAAGGGAGAATCCGAGGCAGGCGGGGGCGGGGGCGGGGGCGGGGGCGGGGAGCGCGGGTGGATCGCGTTATTGGGGTCGAGGCTGCGGGGGGGGAGCGCACGCCGCCATTGAGGTAGGCTCCGCCCTGGCGTCCGTCCAGGGGGCGAGCGATGGACGCCTAGTTGGCGCGCACCCCGCTCGCCCTCCCCCGACACGCCGGCTCCACTCGACTCGTCTCGACTCGCCAGCGCGGCGGTGGACCGGTTCAACGCGCCCCAGCGCGACGCGATGCGACTCGACGCGATACGATGCGATGCAACGCGACGCGATGCGATGCAACGCGACGCGATGCGATGCAACGCGACGCGATGCTATCCGATATGATGTGACACGGCGCGATCGATGCAATGCGATGCGATGCCATGCGACGCGATGCGATGCAACGCGACGCGATGCGATCCAATGTGATGCGATGCGACGCGTTGCGACACGACGCGATCGATGCAATGTGATGCGATGCGACGCGACGCGATGCGACGCGACGCGATGTGATTCCATGCAATGCGATGCAACTAGCTGCAAACTCACCGCAAGTCGGCAAGTGTTGTGTGTAACCTCGCAACAGTAATGCACACGAACGCGAGTCTTTTGATAAGCAAACATTACTTTTTATTTACACACGTACTTTTATTTTTGATACTTTTTTCTCTTAACTCCATAAAAGTATGGGTTAGTGTGCTGTAGGGCCTCTGTACCTGCTCGAGTACATTCTGGCTTTTATTCCAGACCTTGACAGAAGGTTCTGCGCGAACCCCCCTCCCCCCTCCATCTTGGAGCTGGTGGGGAAACGCAAGCGGACGCTCGAAGGAAGCATCGAACAAAAATTCTAATTAGTTTTATATCTTATATTGAGGGCAAATATTACGCAATTTCGGAAAAATTGAATATGTAGTCATAATTATATATACATGATTATAACTAGAGTATATTAAAAGTGCATTTATTGCTTGGCTTGTGTGTGCCTTAGAAAGAATTACAAATTATGTCGTGCTATGGTGGCATAGGGACTTGGAGGAGTGTCGAAATAGGAGAAAATGAAGTCTCCGAATTCTAGTTCCACCTCTACCATCATTTTCCGTCATCCACCACCTCTACCATCCGGCAGAAGGTTATGACCAACCATCACTGAGTTCACCTACCCAGGATAGAGAAGAGCATAAAAGAGTTTCCCTCACCTAATTTTGGCACCCGTGAGTGCTATCATCACCATCATAAAAACAGGTGGAGCTGAAATGAGAAGAAACGTCAGGAATGAATATTATCAATGGAGGTGGACTTTTGGAGTCGTTGCTGAGATCTGATGTCATTCGACTTGTTGAAAGATGACGATATACAGAGGTATCAATATTGCCGTTTCGATAATAGTACAAATGAAACAAGTGTGTATTTCTTCCGTCACAGTGAAGGTGGAAGAGTTCACGAATCTTCTCAGCTAGTTAATATACAATTAAAGAAGACGAAAATGCACTCTTTTGCAATTGAAAAAGCTGCATCTCCAGAAAATATCTTTAAAATTAAATTTCTGAAAAAAAATAATTTAAATGTGAGGCAATGTGAACAAGAAGTTGTCTAAACAAAAAATCATCAACAAAAAAGTACTGAAGGCATTTGAATAACAATGTTTCTCCAGATTAGTAAAATTGAGCTGGAGAGGCACGAATAAAAAGCTCAGGGATAAAAGGAATCATGGAAGACATTAAGAACTGAAGAGCTCTCTAGATAAGTTACCTCTGCTTTTTCACTACACGTCAACAGAGGATGCTGGTCAAGATGTAGTGAACGCTTTCCTCCCCTCCTGCCGTAGATCTTGTTCGAATGTTGCCGATAATGCAACTCACTACCGAAGAGGTGGATTTTCCCACACAACGAAGCACAAAGGCAACTAGTCTTTGATCAAAATTCACGGTTGACGTTTAGTGCGGAACATCCTGTTCGCCGAACTTGAGAAATCTTCAAATCATGGTCATAATCGAAGAAGACCCGAATTAAATGGACACCCAAAAATACGCAGCCGGACTTGCAAACCAGTACAAGGGCTAATATTTCCCGCAAAACAACAGAAAGTTTTTATAAACATCCAAGAAATTCCTTACAAAGATGAAAACGAAAAGACTAGTACTTTTAAAAGCTGAATTATAATTTGAAACTGTATCTTATCTCGGAATGAGGTTTTTGAATATCATACGTAAGTACGTTCCACGAAAGCGAGAGGCGTCATTGTAGCTAATGATGATCAATGAGGATACTTTTTCACAGTGTAAAGAGAGGCGAAGTATAAAGTACTAGTATAAAGTTTATTAAAATGTTGAAGATTCAAAATGCTGTACATATGTGATAACGAGACACACATTGTTAACTGACACATTTCCTGGAACGTTTAATACATTTACACACTTACATTGCATATACATTAACATAAAAATGTAGTCAACGAATTTTCATTATTACCATTTACAGCTGAAGGTGAGCGACAACAAATAACAGATTCGAAAATAATTTGGCATATTTTGAGAATTGTTTTCTTTTAACTTTCAAGTCTTTATCTCATTGCTGTTATACTATTCTAAAGAAAAATTAATACAGAATTTTCGAAATATACTGAAGTACACTTTCTCATAAAATATGATCACATTATATTTTTGACAATTATGTTATAATAAAAAAACAGGTTTCAATTGTTGGTATTTTTTTGAAACATTCAAATAATAAATATCGATATATAAAGGGAAACAAACTGAAGTACAGTTAAACCTGAATGCAATGTTTATCAAATAAAATAAGCCTATATTCAAACTTCTTCTATGACATGGAAAGATCTCTGGGAAAGTTATATCATCAGCGTACAAGAAAAGCGATACATTTTAAAAAATGTCATTTTGAGAAACAACTAATTTTAACTTTCAGCGGAGTCCTTTAAACCCAGCGAAGACAAAATGATGTATTCTAGATGGTGGTTGTCTTGTAAACAATCTTTATGATATTTTTACTAGGGAAAATAAAGTACACATATTTTTTGGGCAGTTACGTACTGCAGGAACCACCAGCTTAGGACAACAGGAGGTTAGTACTCCTTTCTATATTAGCGTTTGTTACCCCACTACCAGGGCACACTGTAAATTAACATGTCATGGAACATCTTATAAAACATTCAGAAGTTCGAGAAGATGACCTTGCAAGCGTAATTCTTCGTGCATTTTCCCCCAATAGTTACTGTTAATAAAGTCCTTAAATACTGATAATATTAAATCTTGAAATTTGAAAGGAGACTAACTGGACCTCATAGCCAGGTAAAAAAGCTCCAGCTTCGTTGACGATCGAACCAGAGTCCCTTACGTTAGCAATCGTGTGTCCTACTATACTGCCACGACCCATCACACGTATTCCACTTCACTAAAACACTTCATTTAAATAAAAAGTGACGATTATTGAGACAGGTCACTTCTTTCTTGTGCAACGACGTTGGCTAAAAGACCTTTGTTCTTGCGTGTGATAGAAACGTGCACTTCGGCCACGTGCCTCGCTCCTAAGAAAACGAAAGCGCGATGGCCACAAAATCGGTAGCTTTGCTCTGCATTCATTAGAAAGTCACGGGTCGATTTCCACCTCGTTTTCCGTTAAGCACTCCCAACTCGCGGCTTGTTGTTGACTAAATGCATTTTAAGTATTGACAGAACAGCCCTCTCGACCAGTCACGACGTCACAAAGCTGAATTCACAAGGAGCCGGTAAAACTCATGTCTGTGGATTTTTAAGACAAGATTCTTCGTACTTTGGTGGTTGGATTCGAAAACGTAACTAAAATGAATGTTAGTGCAAGGAACGAAATGAAAATCTACAGTATTTGAGATAAATATTAAGATAAAATATTTTAACAAAATAACTCCTGCCCTGAAACACAAAAAACTGGAATTTTTCTACATAAGATAGCTTCCAAATATCCAAAGTTATCAATATTTCATTTTCTATATCACAGTGAGTTTTTAGGAACTGAAAGTAAACGATAATTACTTCATATATTTATATTTACCGAGTTATGATACAAAAAATAAAAATGAATGAAACTATTTGATATAAATAACTACCTATCTCTATTACTACTTAACATACTCCATATGATGGGTAGTTGATGTGGGTAATCCAGAGAGGTAGCCTGTATTACAGCCGTTTTCACGGAGTTTAAAAACTCGTTAGGCAGGGTTAAAGCGTGTCTTGAGAACTGAGACCAGTTCATCAGCTTATACGCCAGGTTTTTATTTCTTCTCAAGACACTTTTTAATACATTTCATAATGAACAGCCTCGTGTCGCCTCTTCTTTCACTTTTTAATCTGAAATCATTTGACCATGACCACTTTTATTACTTGCAAAACTTATTTCTTTTCTTTACCAAGTTATTTATCGTATTTCACAATAACCATTCCTGATGCTATCTAAATTCGAGACACCAGAAATTGTATCGTAATTTCAAGAGAGTCACGAAGTGAGACTCCCAAACAATGTTACAAACACTCGGTCAATCGATGCCATTAAGATAAAAACACAGAATTTAAAAGTATTTCGAATCCGTTGCATTCCTTCCTCTTCGCATATGCCATGTATTTCCAAGATACGCAGTAACGAATCTGATAAACATGAACCGGCAACAAGTATTTGCCACGTGTATCTTGTAGAATTTATAAAAATACTACATAACAAATAAGATATTTATACACAGTTTTCCCAATTAGAACATATACATAATACAAAAATGGCTCGCCAAAGATGTTACCTTTGAATATCTCTTTAACCGTTGTAGATATTGAGATACAGTTTTCACTAAATCAAATATAGCACATACAATTATGTATAACGTCAAACTATAGCTTTTCTATTTAAGAGGTATCGAACAATTTCGACTTTTTTAAATGGAATCCCATTGTTCTATTTCGCCCATGATAACGAGTGCAATGAGACGAGTTCATGTATGTTTATATTGCTGTACGTTGCATTCCAATATTTTTGGGACATGTAGAGTTTTACCGCGCTTTTTAGAGTACCGCGCTTTTTCTTAATGTTCTTCCACTACCACGCGAAAAGCGCTGCAAGAGAATTCTGTTCCGTTGCGTCGGCCCTGCGAGGCGGAAAACACTAATCCCTAGTCGGCATGAGAGGCCAAGAAAACGCGCTACAAGCGCACCAGCACTGTTCCTTTGCAACTTGAAAACAACGTAGCTATGATTTCAGCTTCTACCTACACCGCAAGCTAGTATGTTTTATGTTTGAATTCTAGGATATTTGAGAAAAAAGATTGTATTTTAACTTTTAACGAAGAAGAGGAATAGTGAATAGTGGGGTTCGCTCTTAAAGAATAAAGGTATATGCAATGACAAACGAAACATTTACCTTAAATCTAAAAACTACTTCAAATGCAAGAAACTCGTTTAAATAACACAAAAAATATTAAAAAACACAAACAAAATAATAATAGTAGTAGTAATAATAGTAATAATAATAATAATAATAATAATAATAATAATAATAATAATGTTTATTTCTGATGAGTCTCAGGCTAATAGGCAACTTAATTCTAAAAGAAGCATTGAGAATTTAACATCTGCCTTGACTTTGATGGTTCACATTTTGAGCATACGCTTTCCATTAAAACTGGTTGTAAATGTTACTTTTATTATTGAAAATACAACAAAAAATTGTACCTCGCGGCTTAGAGAAAGTCTCAAATCATAACTACGGTGAATACACTGTTTGCAAGCTGCTAAGAAATAATCTCAGACCTGTGCGTTTCCGAGACGCCCCCGCCTCGGACGTGGCATTACAAACTTTTCCACCTCCTGGATTTAACACAGCCGAACAGAGGGGCTTAAGCTCCAGCATGACAGTGGAATAATATTACGAGGCGGCGTGGTTGTAAACACTCTACAGTTCTCAAAAATATTGTTATGTAACACACAGCAAATATCCGCACGTATGAACTTGTCTCTTCACTCTCGGTACCATGTGCTGAAAAAAAATTTAAGATTTTTTAAAATCGAAGTAGTCGCGATATCACTTATATAATATTGTGCGATAGCATTGTTATTTATCAACTTATGTGGCCCTCGCATTCGTTCGTTTTAGGGAAAACCACATCACATTATCTACAATGTTCCAGAAGATATTCGAAAGGAACATCTGAAGTAAGCCATCCTGTGCACATCATTCATTAAAAGATTGTTGCATCTACACTTGCCATAATTCTCAATGCAAAATATACAAGTCAGAAGGCAAGTGCTGAAAGGTTTGTGAATAAAATGTCAGTACACCCCAAAATTAGTGATGTCAAACTGCTATATTAATTTTACTCGTAGAAGAATTAATAACACTCGTAAATTTGGAAGGAAACTCAGGAGTAGATGTTAGAGTACCTTGAATTTTTCTTAATTAATGGGTAGTCTCCACAACAAGCGAATACACATTCATTTGTCCTTGTTACGGAGGGTTTGTCAATTTATCCATAAAAAATATGTGTGAATTATAAAATTTCAAGAGACAATAATTCAACACTTTTTAAGATACAATGCTGCTGTCAGCTAGGCACAACCAGCATAAATTTCTACTTACAGAACCAGAATAACCTAACATGAGGTCTGCACTCAGTAGACGCACCATAAATTACGCCTTCTAGAGACCTCTGTTTCGTAACAAAACATCTGCGCATCCGCTTTCCGCTGACCGGAGGGCCAGGCGGCGAGGGCCGAAGGACGGACGTGGCGACGTGGATGGGCGGTGGAACCCGTAGAAAACGAGATAATGACGCGAACGGCGCGAGACGGCGTTCGATGCGGGGGCGGGCGCGCCAGCTGGCGAAAAGGCAAACAAGCGAGCGCAGCGGGCAGGCCGGCGGGCTGGCGGGCGCAGCGCATTATCATAAGCCCAGAAGGAAACCGCCGTTTGAGTCCGTGGGCGACCTCCCCAACAAGGCAGCCAGGCGCAGCGGCGGCGGGGCGATGGCGATCGGGGGGGGGGGGTGAAGTGACGGCGGCGGCGACGGTGGTGGTGGTGAGAGCGGGCGCAGTGGCGGTAAACGATGGCCGTGCTGTCCGAAGGACAATTGACTTGAGCTAGAAAGGACTGACCCTTGATGATTTCGATGAAAAGTTATTATCTTACTCAACAGCAAAAGTACTTACAAAGTTTTTTTTAGGGCAATGCAAAACGAAAATGAAATATAGATATATGAACATGAAGATGAGTAATCCATAAAAGAGACGGAAAATCTATGGATTAATATAAATGAACATTCATAGGGAAACATAAGACACAACGAGGATGCTGCGTGGGCACGACACAATAACACGAGCTCAAAATGAATGAACGGAGAGAGACAAGCGCTTTTCTTCGTCATAACTCAAATGAGGAGACTACAGAAGCGAACTCAAGGTTGAAGTGAAGAAATCAGTAAACAAAGACTTAGAAGAAGCGAAAGAGAGTCTGAAAAATTGTGTATTGTGATGATAATGAACGAATCGGAAGATAAAGCATTTGAGTCCAAATCATAGAATCAAAACAGATCACAGCTGGCACGGTGTCGGGTCAACCCGCTGAGAAATCTGGAAGGTTAAAGAAATATTTAAAATGTAATCAAATTGAAGTAAAATAATAATTAATTCCTTTATTTCTGCCACAATGATCGTAAGGCGAATGCATAGGTTGGTTCTCAAGTGAAAGTAACGAACAGGAAAAATTATTAGACAAGATGCGTAACAAGTACATCTGATCTGAATGAACGAAACGTATGCGACTAGAACAGAGAATCGATGGTGACCACAAAAAGAAGCATGAAGAAAAGAAGCAGGAAACATTGGACACCCACCGAGCGCACGGTGCGTAAAAAAATACGGAATTAAACGCAGAGACAAAGTCACACATCTGCTTCAACCACACAGCATCGCAGACGCGCGGCGAGGTCGTGGCCGAAGGAAAGAGAAATATATTAGACACGAGAGAGAGGTCACAAAGAAATTGCGATCATAATGTATGAAGGAAGGAAGCAAGGATTGAACGAATGGGTGAATTAACGAATGAAGGAAGGAACGAACGGACAAACGAACGAATGAACGAATGAATGAATGAACGAGTAAATGATTGACCGAGTGAATGAATGACCGAGTGAATGAATGAATGTTCGAATGAATGAATAAATGACCAAATGAATGAATGGCCGAATGAATGAATGAGCAAACGAATGAACAAACGAACGAACGAATTATTGGATGAATGAAAGAGATATACCCATGTGTGGGCGCCTAGAACCGGCGGTGGAAAGGGAAGAAAATATACCTTGGTCGAAAGGACGGCGGCGGCGGCGGCACCGCGGAAACAAACATATATTGAAGGGGTTCACAATGAACGACGCGAAAACAAAAACGACACCCACCATGGCAGGCGGAGCGACGTGCCCGCGCGGGGCGAGGTCGCGGCCGCAGGGCGGGCGGGCGGGCGGGCGGCGCAGCGGGCGGCCTCGGCGGGCGCGCGGGGGCGTCGCGACGCCGCCGAGTGGGGCAGGGCGGGGCGGGGCAGGTGGCGGCGGCGCGGGTGGGCGTCGCCGGACGGAGGGCCGCGCGCGAGCGAGCGACTCGTTTCGTATGCCGTCGGCGCGTGCCGCGACATGTTTATGTTTCCCTGGCCGGCGGCGGCGGTGGGGGCGAGCAATTGGCGCCCCAATGAGGAAGCGGCCGCCGCCCCTCGCCGCCGCCGCCGCCGGAACGCGCGCGCTTCCGCCCCCGTCGCAGAGCGGCGCGGCCTTCGCGCGACGCCCACTTGGCGAGACGGCCTCTCGCGGCGCGCGGCGATCGGAGCCTTCCGTCAACGGTGGCAGGTGGTGGATGGATGGCGGTAGACAGAGAACAGGGTCGCGGGGAGCGGCACCTACTGGTGAGCGGGAGAAATTAGACGTGATTAACCTTCCTGAGAATTACAGCTTTCAAGAGTACCCTTCAAAATATTTAAAGTTTTCGTTCAAAATTTTGGGACAGGGATTTAGATTTAGATTTATTCAGTCAAAAAACAGTAAAAACTGTATGTGACGTAGGGGGGGGGGAATTATCTGGGCACGTTTTCTTGAGTTCCAGAATCCCTTCCCGTCATTTTAACTATAAATAGTTGAAAAATGAGTAAAAGTTAAACATAAAAATAAATTTTATAGATATCAAGATGAGCAATATTTGAAAAATAGTCATTTTCGTTTCTGAGTTACAGAAAACGTATTTGCATCGGTAAACTAATTGCAAGTATGATTTTTCTGCATTGCTAACAAAATAGCAACTCGCCCTTACCTCTACTCTTACCATTACAAGCAAAAGGAGAGTTCAACAAAACGTGCGCATAGGGAAGCTCATTTATTTTGTAACCAAAACGGTTCCATCGACCAGTTTTAAAAGAGTTGTTTGCTTCATCGACCCCCATACATTTTTTCTGTAATATACAGCATCCATTATCACAAAACAAAGGCATATAAATGACTTAAAGGTAATTCTGTGTTCCAATATTGTAGAATATGATATCGTTTCCACATTTGAGTAGCCGTGAGTAGTTCTAATCTTCATTGTTCTGCCTTGGTTACAAAATGTTGAGCATTATTTTAAGAACTGGCCATAACATTTCTACTGTGTACACGAACAATATTTTCTTGCAGGTTAATGTAACGTTGTGAAAACATATAACTTCTAGTGTTATCTCAACATCTTAGTGATGAACGATGCACTGGAAAGAAAATGATAAAATATATAATTTATTATTCGACGTTCTGTAGAAAACCCATTAATCAGAAATCATGTAATTATCTTCTTCGCTAATATTTTTAGAAGTCAATGGGATCTTGATCTTGATTATACACATCAGTTGCCGGATTAGATTAATCTATTGACCTCCAGACCAACCCTTAATCTTCAATGATCCCTTTTAAAATTTCCTTTTCCGTCAACGGGTCGATACCAACCTCGGGAACCCGTGCCTACAACCTCTAGAGGAGCCAGATCGACAGTAAACTATGAATATTGTTTGGAGGGTCATATTATATTAGGTCTTCTTTGGGGGCTAGTAATATTCTCAGACAGGCAGGCAGACCAACGGATGAAAAGGCGGGCCATCAGAAGGATCGACGAACACAAGAAAGGATCGACAGGCCAAAAGACGACCAGAAGGATGCGCGGACGGACGGGCAGATCGACAAACCGATGGACCAGCGGACTGACGGTGAGAATTGGATGGACCGGCGGACTGACGGTGGGAATTGGATGGACCGGCGGACTGAAGTGGGAATTGGATGGACCGGCGGACTGAAGTGGGAATTGGATGGACCGGCGGACTGACGGTGGGAATTGGATGGACCGGCGGACTGATGGTGGGAATTGGATGGACCGGCGGACTGACGGTGGGAATTGGGTGGACCAGCGTACTGACGGTGGGATTTGGATGGACCGGCAGACTGACGGTGGGAATTGGATGGACCGGCGGACTGACGGTGGGAATTGGATGGACCCACGGACTGACGGTGAGAATTGGATGGACCGGCGGACTGACGGTGGGAGTTGGATGGACCGCGGACTGACGGTGGGAATTGGATGAGTCGGCGAACTGACGGTGGGAATTGGCTGGACCGGCGGACTGACGGTGGGAATTGGATGGACTGGCGGACTGACGGTGGGAATTGGCTGGACCGGCGGACTGACGGTGGGAAATGGATGGACTGGCGGACTGACGGTGGGAATTGGCTGGACCGGCGGACTGACGGTGGGAAATGGATGGACTGGGGGACTGACGGTGGGAATTGGATGGACCAGCGGACTGACGGTGAGAATTGGATGGACCGGCGGACTGACGGTGGGAGTTGGATGGACCGCGGACTGACGGTGGGAATTGGATGAGTCGGCGAACTGACGGTGGGAATTGGCTGGACCGGCGGACTGACGGTGGGAATTGGATGGACTGGTGGACTGACGGTGGGAATTGGCTGGACCGGCGGACTGACGGTGGGAAATGGATGGATTGGCGGACTGACGGTGGGAATTGGCTGGACCGGCGGACTGACGGTGGGAAATGGATGGACTGGGGGACTGACGGTGGGAATTGGATGGACCAGCGGACTGACGGTGGGAATTGGATGGACTGGCGGACTGACGGTGGGAATTGGATGGATCGGCGGACTGACGGTGGGAAATGGATGGACTGGCGGAATGACGGTGGGAATTGGATGGACCGGCGGACTGACAGTGGGAATTGGATAGACCGGCGGACTGACGGTGGGAATTGGCTGGACCGGCGGACTGACGGTGGGAAATGGATGGACTGGCGGACTGACGGTGGGAATTGAATGAACCGGCGGATTGACGGTGGGAAATGGATGGACTGGCGGGCTGACGGTTTCTATATCATAGATCCTCATACCAGCCTAGACAAGACTCCATCCTTTGCACAACACAAATAAGCGAAACGTCAGTTCTTTTACATGAATAAACTAGGGATCTGGACAAAAATTCAAGGACATTATTTGACTTAATATTATTTACCTGCTCCATGGTTGTATACATAATATTCAACAACATATTTGAACAAAAACAAATTCTGGAACTAAAATATTTCCAGGAATTTGTATCCGTGAGAAGTTCTGCAGAATGTTCATTAGTGGAAGACTAATAGAACATCTGCAGTTGTTCGTTAGATTCGAATTAATGTGAATTTCCCATTACATAAAGTAGCAGAATATGCAAATTCATTTTCTTAAGTCAGGTCGTACACAGATTACAAGTTTTATACAATCGTGTTTCTGAGAATGTACATTATTTGAAACGAAGCATGCCACTGTAATGGATTCAACAGTGGACTGAGAAATATTTAAAACGTTTCCTACTTAAATTGTAGGGTCTTAGAATTCACAGTACTCATAATAGAAATTTTCAGAATTTCCAAGTACCTTAATTATATTTACGAATACAACCTTTGAGAAGAGTTGGGAGACCTGTTTTATGGAGTTAAGAGAAAACCTGTATGTTTTGAACTTGAATTGTTCTTGTTTTATTTTGAAAATATCAAGAAAGGTGAAAGTCGACCAACTAGAAAAAAAAATCTGTAGTGGGTAATTTTGTGTGCAAATCGAATACATAATTATGTTGAAATGCATATGAAGAATAAAGAAAGAAATAAAGAAAAATGCCACGTATAATGAATGACCTCTTGATGTCCTAATTACACACAATATTTTTTTCTACTTGCCATTTCATTTTTTTTTTTTTTTTTCGAAATGTGCAAGCAAGCAGGCATATAATCTCAAGCGTGGTAATAATGTTTCAGGATACAAACTGTGATGTAACAGGTCGACGTACCACTTTTGCCACTCCCCATGGAGACGCGGAAAATTACACAACACAATTCCGTAACACAATAGAACAATAGGTTGGACATCCTGAAATGATGATTATAGCAGCTGGTGCTACAAAATAATTAAAACTCCTACGGAAAGAAAAAGAAAATAGTGTCGCAATTTGTCAACTTCTATTTATATCTGCAAATTGGACAAAAAGACACAAATTATCTACACAAACTTATCACTATGTGCGTCACAACCAGCAGTCTTAACACACAGTGGAATATCTTCTCTTCCTTAAAAGGAAGCGGCAGGAAATCATCAGAGAAAACGTCAGATATTTTATCTGACTGGTGTTCTGACTTCCATTCTATCTTCTTCTCCGTCTTCAAAATACGAGTTTTAGCGAACCAAATAATTGAGTCTCATTGATACGTCCTGTGTTTTATGTCGCTGCCTGATTAAACTCGTAAATAAGATGCTCTGTTTCTAATAACAGCGTCAAAGCCGACAAATAGCTCGTCCTTCATTTCTGCGCTTTTACATTTATTATTCGCAACAACTTCAAAAAGAAAATGTGTAATTGAATATTAAATAATAAATGTATTATTAAGGAAGGGCATAACGTACGTTAAAGAAACAAATTGCACCGGAAAAAAACAATTTCTTCTCAATTTTGAATTTTGAAATTATTTATTACAGCACATGCGCTGATTTCTGGCAAACAAGTTTTCACACCTCAGTGAGAGAAGACAAAATTATGTTTCACGCATTGTGCCTACTTTATGTTTAATTCAATGTTAAAACGTAACTTTGTTGTCTAACGAATTATAATTCTTAACGTTATACACATAAAACGCTCGCTCACGGAGAATAGAACTGACCTTGGGAGTGTTTATCACAAGCTAACAAAATAGTACTTTTGTGGATAGGTAATAATGAACCTTTTTAAGACCTGCACCGAAAGTATTTCATATAACAGTATTAATTTTAAAAAATTCAAAATCCTTCAAAGGTTCGGTGGCTTAATTATATAACAAAATGATAGCCTTAAATAATTACAAAAAGCAACTTTCCAAAGCCCACAAATATTTTTATCTAAACCAATAACAACAGCGGAGTTTGTTTTCTATTGTTATAAATCCAATAAGTAAATAAATACACAGACAGAAAATTGACACAGACATATACAGAGGGGGAGAGAGAGAGAGAACGAAAGAAAGAAGGAAAGAAAGAAAGGGGGAAAAGGGAAGGAAGTGGCCCATACGTGTATTACGCAGTTCATAAATGAAGAAAGAAGTGCTTTCTCGTCGTTTGTGCAACGTAGTAAGAGATTTAAGCTTCGAAAATCCTATCTCTGGAAAAATACATTGAAGAGCAGCTCCTGTAAAACGTGTAGAAGTGGCCAATAAGCAAGAACAATGCGGGTTGTGTAAATAAAACGAGAATGGCAATCGAATGAAAATATGCATTAAATTGATCCTTGTTTCATCACAAATCGTTCCATATTAATATTAAATGAAAACAATGGCATCTACTTAATGCGTACGTTGCGCAATCGAAAATGACAGGGCATAAAGTGTACTCTGAAAATGGGCTGCAATTAAGGATAGTTTTCTCTTTCAGTGGGCTCCTCTCAAATAAAAACAGTACTAACTCGTGGCAAAAATGCCAATTATTTGATATGTGTTATTTTCTTGGGTAATTATGATGTACCTTGTCTATGAAAGATTTCGGGGCACATATCAATTTTGATTCGACACACATTTTTGCATTTGAAGAACATTGTTTTGACATTTACTAGGAAGGCTACTTCAATGTGTAGTGAAAATTATTAACCCATTTTTACCACAAATATATTGTATAATAAGAACCTGAGGATCGAAATGATAAATTTTCTAAATGTCAAAAAATCGATATTCTTATTCTATGATTTTGTCTTCAACCACGTAAACACAGTTCTTCTTTAAGTTTCTTTATCCTTCGACGATGTGCCTTCCGCCGTCCTTACCCTTCGCTGTACCCAAAGCTCCTTCCGGACGCAAGACATTGCGTAGCGAAGACACACAGACACACACACGCACACACACACACGCACGCACGCACTCGCACCCACTAACACACAAATACACACAAGCGCGCGCACGAGTGCACGCACACACACACTCACTCATAGACACACACAGACATACAAGCGCACACACATACGCACACAAAACACACACAAACACACACATACGCACACAAGACACACACAAACACACACACACATGCGCACACAAGATACACACACTAACACTCGCACCCACTAACACACTCGCACACACTAGCACACACACCCGCACACACTAACACACAGACACACACACACACACACAAGCGCGCACGAGTGCACACACAGACACACACTCACTCATAGACACACACTGTCACACAAGCGCACACACACGCGCACGTGTCATTCGGAGGCAGGAGTGTCGCTTTCGGCGTCACGCACGCACGCGTGCTTATTAGCACGCCAGCGCCGCCACGGCCCACACGGCCACGGGGGCGGCGAACGCGCGCGCGGGCGCGCGCGGGCGGCCGCGAGATGACATTACGCAATTAGCGCCGTTTGTTTAACTCGACGCACGAAATTTTGTATTCGGCGCGGCCGCGAGCGAAACGTTAACACGCGCGTCAACTCGCATTAAGGGAGCCTGCCGTCGTGATTTATATGGCAGGCCGTTACGCAAACCGCTCTTTCTTGAGGAGAAGAAGAAGAAAAAAGCAGGATGTTTAATAAATCATTATTTATGCGGCGTATTACAAAATGTTATAGCTCAACTTCCGGAGGGCATCTGCTATATTACAACCAGAGGCATTAAACGTATGAACTTGAGAAAGAGATACATTGTTAGTATGTTAGATTTATCTCAAGAGAAAAAACCCTTTCATGTCTTGACGGTTAATAGGTTTTTCTGAAGGTGGCCCTCTAGCACGGATGTGCTACAGCTAAGAGCTAATGTCTCAACTTTAGAATTGGGAATTAACTTGATCAGATTTAGAATAATTCATCAGGTTGGGACCTCCCGACCAAAGAGTGCAGGGCAAACATTTGCAGACAGACATAAAAGGAAACGAAAATGTGTGTAGGAAGAATGTCCCCTTATACTTCATTGAATTACAAAAAAACTAGAACAAGAATTTTCCTTGAAGAAACATAACTGACACCTACAATGAAAATTGACACAGAAATGAAGTTCCTCCCCTTGTATACAAATTAGAGCATTGAGATGTTTATTGAAGAGATAATATTTTTCTACCCAAACAAAAATCGACAATTTGTGGGTTTCTGTAGAAAGGATTCGTACTTTTGGAAATTAAGAATGAAAAGAAGCCAAATGCAGAAGATTAAGGGAAAAGAAAATTAATTGGGTCTATCAAAAGTATAATAAGGAAGAGCACGAGATATTGGTAACCACGAGGAAACGAAGATCAAGAAAAAATTGAATTCTTAAAACATCCTTGTTCACAAGAAAGTTTGTGAAATAATATGGGATGAACAATTATATACCAGTTAAAATTTGTTCTGAATGATTTCAAATGCCAACTTCAGAGATTTAAAGAAATAAACTCCTAATTCCAATTGTTAGAGGAAAAACGTTTTCAAAATACAGCGGCAATGAAAAATTATTTTTATGACCCAAGTGTTTGGCAAGAGTATTTCACAATAACACCTAGGATTCAAAGGGAGCCAACAAGATTATGCCTTGAGTTGCTGCGCCAAGTTTCTCTCTGCCAGGGAGCCTAAAGAATGCCAAGACCACATTTGAAAGCAGTTGGGACGTACACATATATTTATTCTGTCCATCTCATCCTCCATGATGTAACATCTATTGTAGAAGATTTCCTCTATAAAAAAAATTTGCATTCAAAGTTTCTGAATACCTAAGGAATGTACTGATAAAAACTCTCTATCACTTCTTATTCGAAATTGTTTTCCAATCAGTCGAATACTCACAGAAAAAAAATTGAGTAATCATTACATCTGCTGTGATACTCTTTTAGCAATACTTCTCTTTGAAATTATTAAATGTACAAATAAACACTTGACTAGCCTGAGTAATAACTAGTAAAAAACCGTATTACTACATGCTTTCCCTTCATTCCTGAGGATACAAAACCTGGCAAAGTAGAAACGCTTGTATTTATAACTGTTTCGAAGAACACCTGAACTCTTTAATCATAAAATTCGCACGAAGTAACAACAAAGAGAGTAAACAGCTTTGCAAAGTAAATTATTATATCACGCACTGAACAAAAAAAAATTATATTCACTTCACGATTTTTTCTCTACATAAGCAATTAAGATTCTTAATAAAAGAATGTGATCATAGTGTACCTTTTCTTTTATAACTAAATGAATCATATAAAATAATAAAACGTCATTGAACTCAAACATAGCTCTCCTTTGTTTCTTATGCGAAAAAGACATAACAATATTACTGTTAATGAGTACACTCAATAAAGTATGTGATGAATTGGTACCATCCTTTAAATTCTTCATAACGGTGGTTAATCTAATGTGATATATTTTTAGTTACTGGAAACATTTTCCTCGAACACTTTCCTTCTGGTGATGCCCATTTGATCAAGTAAAACATGAATCAAGAAATTGAGAACCGTGAATGACGTCCACAGAAGGAAATAACTACAATAGGTGCAGTTTTAGTCCCTTACGTCGTCATACTTAAAGCGGCCTTCGTCAATCCGTCACCTATACAGCGGGCATCGTCTCGCGTTGCACGCCAATTTCCCAGCCCGAGGGACCTGAGACGTCACGCGCCGCGTCACGCGCCAAGAATGCCCGGCTATCAGCGCCCGCGGCCCGCGCTTCATCCGATCCCTCCAGGGCCGGCCGATGGCGCTCGGCGGGCGGGCGGGCGGGCGGGCGCGTGGACAAACACCTCGCGCAGCACGCGCGGGCCCACGAGCCGGCGGCGCACGTGCGCCTCCGGGCGACAACGCCGACGCGGCGGGCGCGGGAGGCGGCGGGCGGGGACGGCGGGGCGCGGTTGCGGGGCGCGGGGCGGAGAGAGACGGAGGGGGCGGGGAGGAGGGGAAGCGGGGACGGGAAGGAAGGGGCGGAGGGCGACGACGCCGACGCGGCGGGCGCGGGAGGGGGAGGGCGGGGACAGTGGTGCGCGGATGCGAGGCGCGGGGCGGAGGGAGACGGAGGGGGCGGGAAGGAGCGGTAGCGGGGACGGGAAGGAAGGGGCGGAGGGCGACGACGCCGACGCGGCGGGCGCGGGAGGGGGAGGGCGGGGACGGTGGTGCGCGGATGCGGGGCGCGGGGCGGAGGGAGATGGAGGGGGGCGGAGAGGAGCGGTAGCGGGGACGGGAAGGAAGGGGCGGAGGGCGACGACGCCGACGCGGCGGGCGGGGGAGGGGGAGGGCGGGGACGGCGGAGCACGGATGCGGGGCGCGGCGGAGCGGGACGGAGGGGGGAGGAGAGTAGAGGAAACGGGGACGAAAAGGATGGCGAGGGGCAGTGCGGGGCGGGGCGGCGGCGGCGGGGGGGGGAGGAGGAAGGGGTAGACGAGGGTGAACCGCGGGCGTCGGAGTACGGATACGGAGCGCGCGACGGAGCGAGACGAATAGGAGATGAGTGGGGGCGAAAGAAGTGGAAGAGTGGGGACGGCAAAGCACAGATACGGGGCGCGGGGTTGAGCGAGACAAAGGGGGGTGAAGCCCAGCGGCATCGGGGGCGGGGGCGGGAAGGACGGTGGCGAGGCGGTGGTTAGACGGCAGCGGCAGTGAGTACGGCGAAAACGGAGCGCAGGGGGGAGCGAGACGGAGAAAAGGTGAGTCAAACGGAAGCGGGGGCGGTGACGAGGTGGCAGCAGCACTGGAGGACGGCCGCTGGGAGGATGGATGTGGAGCGGGGTCGGCGGACAGGTGACGTGGGAGATAGAAACAGAGCGGCCGCGCGGAGCGAACGAAACAGGGTGTCGAGCGGAGGGGGTAGGGACAAGGTTGTGGGAAGGGGCCGGGGAGGGGACGAAATTGACAAAGAAGCGACGGAGGTACTAACAGTGGAGATGGCGCACAGGGCGAGATTGTCCTACGCTGGAACTGAGTGGTGCAAATGGAGTGGAGATGGGGCGTATGACTTGAAGAACGGATGCGGGACGGAGTGCGGACGAAGGAAGGTGGGGCGGAACAGCATCGGTAAGAGGGCAACGAGGCAGCCGAGGTGGCAACGGGTCAGCGATTTAGGTGTCGGCGCATGCGCTTCATATAAAGGAAGGGAAAATAATGATGCGGCGGGGGCGGGAAGGCGACGGGAGTGGAGGAGGGAGTACTCGAGTCGCACAGAGGCGTTGATGCGCAGAGCACAATGGAGGGAACAAAAGACGGCGGAAGAGCAACGGTGGAAGAAGCGCGGAACAAAAGTGTCGACGAAGACGAGAGACGGAAAGATGGAAGCGGCGACGTTGCGGTGGAAGTGGATACGGCGAATGCAGTGGTTGTAGATAGAGGATCTGGATAGGCAGTAGTGGTTATGGGTATGAATAGACAATAAGCGGCGATGGAGAGCGTGTTGCCAATGGCTGTGAATAGTAACTCTTCAGGGGTTCAGACGGATCGCGCGCACAAACGGAATGGGAGACGGAGAGGAAGCGGAAGAGGGAGAATGTAGAGGAAGAGGGAGAGGGAGAGAAAGAAGAGGGAGATGGAGAGGGAGAGGGAGAGGAAAAGAAAGAGAAAGAGGAAGAGGAAGGAGAGGGAGAGGGATTCGGAAAGCAATCCGACGCGCGCTACGAGAGTCCGCGTAGAGATAGCAAGGGAGAAAATGCTTCACCTATCTGTTCACTCCAATCGTTAAAAAGCTTTGGGCATTAGGAATACAGAAGTTATTAGTGTTGCAATCGTATTAGAAGCAAGGGAAACTGTTTTAATAATAATATATAATAATAATAATAATAATAATAATAATAATAATAATAATAATAATAATAATAAAAATGAGCTCAAAATATTCTCAATTGTATATAATATAAATGAATAATACGGTTTACGTCTAACACAATTTACGTTCGACATAACACAGTTTACGTGTAGTATTAAAACCATCTTAAGATATTCTTTGAGTATTTTGATACATGTCACATTACTAGAATATACTTTTTTGTAGTTCTATTTGCTAAATTACTTGCTTTCACAAAGCAACGTTCATTTATGTTCCAATAACACAACGTAAATAAACTGAACTACAAATAACTTATCTACAATTTAAAATTATGAAATTAAAATTTTCAAACCATTTCCTGAACTCTAACATTTAGTTGCATAGTCTATACTAAAAATAGAATTAAGATGAGTAATTACACTGGAATTTCCAGTTACGCAATTTTTTTTTCCATCGACGATTTAAAACAAGACTGTCGACGAAGAATGCACGTCCTTGGGCGTTGATTGGTGAATGATTAATGAATTCTCCGCTCCCCTTCCATCCCACAAAAAGCTTGCCTCATTTCTAAAACTAAACGTGGAGTCGTCATATCTGTCATTCTGAGGTTTAGATTGACTTGTTAGGTACTACACTTGAAGCATGTGATATTCTCTTGTGCAGTAAAAGAATGCTTAATAATATATTATGACTGAATTCAAATACCTCAAGAATTCACTATTTCTAAGCCGATAGTTTCTTAGTGCCATCATGAATTGCAAGGTAATCACACTTTCCTGAAGAAAAATATTTTTTTTAAAAAAATATGAACATATAAAGTTAATTCCTTTCATTGAAGTAGAAGTTTATTCCAAGACTCTATTAAAGTAGCCGACCTAATACAAAAATCAATAATAGCATGATCTAAACTTACTAGTTTACATCAACTGCATTAAATTAAAATTATTAAAGAAATATCTCTGGGTCTGAACGTATTCTGATATACAGGTATCTCAGAATAAATACTACAAACTTGTAGGACATTTAGAGGGTTAAAAACGGGAAATTCCATTCAGCGGAGTTCCACACATGAAACTTACCCCTGATTGATAGGCAACTTCTTATGCAAAGGTATTCGGCAAGTCACGTTCTCACTCTTTCAAGGAGTTTCGATGAACTTGCCGAACACGGGATTGCCTAAAAATTAGGGACAAATGTTGCAGGTGCAACTCAGTTACTTGAAATTTCCCAATACATGTTCATTATCAAAAGTGATAAATTTATATCCTGCTGCGTGTCTCCTAGAAGTTAAATTCAATATACACATATTCCTTTACATTCATTTTGAGAAACTTTAAAAATTATGTAAATACCTAATCTCATGAAATAAATTCTCAAAATTGTGTAAAAATTTATGATTTCAACAAACCCATAATGAAATTAAATTGCAAATGACTATCCAAAATCTAAATTTCTATACTGACTAAAAGATCAATCATAAAATGGGAAGGAATTTCTGCCACACAAACATCCACCCTTATTCACAACACATTCACTAATTTACATTTGTTCTTCAGCCCTCCATCGTCTTCCTTCGAAAAGCGAACACCCAAGAGAACTTGTCCTCATGAGCCAAGCAGCTAAGCGCCGCTGCCTAGACCGCTGTGTTGTTTACCCACAGCACTCGAAGACAGCTTCAGGGAGCGTACATGTTTTTGTCGAGATTAAAATTGCTAATTAATACATTTTTCCACTGCAGAAGACGATAAAAGAGCGACGCCATGAATTATTTGCTCAAGTAGATACACGGTTGTGTGAGGGGACAAAATTATATTATTAGTGTAAATAAACATTTAAGAGTTTGTACTCTTAACTAAAGTTGTGAAATGAATGTATACTTTACTAAAGTGGTGTCAATGTACAACGTATATCTATTAATACATATCTAAATTGTATTAATTCATTAAAATAAGAGATCGCTAAGGCAGTAGTTGCAGTAGCGGTCTGGGACCAAAGGATAGCGGATTCGAGTCCCATCTCGGACATGGCTGTGTTGTGTGCATCTCTATATGTTTGTATGTGTCTATTTTATTATTCATAATTATAATTTCACCCCCTCCCCCAGGGCTAACAACCCTGGGGTATAATAATGGAAAGAGCATTAAAACGCTGATTCCCTCTTCACAAAAAGTTACGTGCACCTACCCCAATAAGCAAGTCTGAGTCCTAGTACATGCACGTATCCCGTGGCCTCATGATGGCCAATTCCCGAAAAACAAAATAATAATAATAATAATAATAATAATAATAATAATAATAATAATAGACCGAAATATTGTTGCTTCTGATGCCGAGTAGAAGTGAAAATATCAGGCCTTGAAAATATCAGGCCTATTGAACTGAGCGCCATGTGGCGCTTAGTACCTGTTGAAGTAGTCCCTGTGGTCATCTCCGCAAATGGACTGATCACCGAAGAACTAATTTCATCGTCTGCAAGTCTTGGCCTTAAAAACTGGCACATTCAAACAATGCAAAAGGCTGCCCTCCTGAGTACCGCACGCATCGTTAGGAAGTTTCTATTGATATTACTGACCGCCCGAGTTTGCAAGCGAAGCAGGCACCTTGGATCTACAAAGTTCCCGGTGTCTGCTATAGGCACCTCGCTAAGCGAGAGACTTGAAGAAACAATAATAATAATAATAATAATAATAATAATAATAATAATAATAATAATAATAACAATAATAATAATAATAATAATAATAATAAGTTTATAAACATAAATTCGTATATTAGTAAAATAAAATTGAAATGGAGAGAATGTCTCCACACGTCTTCTCTCGTGTTTCGCGACCTTGGCGCCACGACATCGCGTCGGGCTGAACACAACCTGTTGCCATGTGGGGCCGCGGCGGGCCGATGTTTGCCCAAGGCGCGGGTCACTCGAAGACGCACTGCTCATCGCGAACCGGCACGTCGCAGGCGCCCCGCGACGCGACGCGACCCGTCTTAAGGGGCCACTCGAGTGTTTATCCGCACCCCACGTGCGGCCGGCTGCCTTATTTGCGCGAGAGGAGCGGGCGCGACGGGCGCGAATCGGCACGGCTGCCTCGCCGAGGGCGCGTCAGCGGGATCCGTCGCTTCCGAGAACTCCCGCACGGGGGCGCCGCTGCGCCGCAGCCCTCGCTGGGCGCGAGACGACGGCAGCGAGATGAAAGGGGCTGCTGCTAATACGGCTTACCCGGAGATATTGTCCGATTTTCTTTAGAATGGGATGATTTGACAGCTAGTGCTGGCAACACAACTGACGATTCTGTGGTCGTCGTGTCCTTGAACTTATTAGACTCTCCTTCCCCTATTTGTTCGTTTGCAGTTGGCTAACTTGTAAATAGTTACGACGCTCTCTGGCTGTGATGTTCTCGTCCGACGAAAATATAGTGCGCCACGAGAAATAATTGAAACTAGGAAGTGCAGAGCTTTGTGCTCTTCTGTAAAAATTCTTTCTTTTTATAAAAATTACATTGAATTTAGTTTTTATGTGATAGGTATTATGTTTGTTTTAAAACAGAGTCTTGAATGTGAGATGCGTTCTCGTGACAGTGCACGTGTTTACTTCTCTGAAGTACTCGTGATGTTCACTTGTTTCGCGAACTGTCACTTTATCCCATTCTTAAGAAAATCGTTCTATACCTCATGGGTGCACGATGTTGTGCCGTACAGTTGCGAGTCCGGACCGGAACGTCGGTGGACCGGGAGGTCCTAGGTTCGAGTAGCGATTGAAGCGGGTTTGAGACACTTGCTACGATGTCTTTCCCATAGACGAGAATTCTCGAAGCCGGTTTTAGCAGTCAGTCGTTTCCGTAGCTTTAAATATTAACCAATCACTCTTTCACTATTTAGTTCAATGTTTCTCAGGGGAATCAGTATGGATCTTCTGGAGATCTATGAAATTTTAGAGGTGTCAGTGATGATCAAGGAGGTCGATAGCCGAATATGCACCCAGAAGAATCAATATTCTACTGATTACAAGAAAACATAAGTGAATTTGTTAGTTGTTTTCTTACATAAAGGCATAAAACTTCTAATAATTCTTGTTCATGTCTAAAAATTGACAATTACAATAATACCAAAAAAACATAAACCTAATAAACCATATTTTCAAAACTTTTATTCATATTTTTGTCTAATTGTTATCAAGTCATTTACGTGCAATTATATTTGTTTTACAACAGATGTGAACGCACGGGGAGGGAGATCCCCCCACCTAAAATTTTTCAGTAACTAATAATCTTAACTTATTACGAAAGTTTAAAGCAAAAATATTTTCGGATAATCATTAAAACGAATAAAATCGTATCGCAACATGAGCCGAGAGTAGCCTGCGACATTTTACAAAATTTGTAATGACACATTCGACCGAAATATTTTTAATTTCCCCTCTCAAATTTCTCTGAATCCGCCCCTGATTACGATTAATTTGTATGATATATGTTAGAGAAAAAAGTCAATAGTGTTTCGACGAAGCAAATCATTCTTTTAAACAGAAAGTTTGGTAATCCTTGATTTAGAGTATAAATATTACTACAGAAGATGCATATACTCTGTTACATTGTCAGGCTGATTTGAAACAGAACTCATTTAATGTCCTATGAAGTCCTCTAAAATTTGGCGCCCGCGGGTCTGGCCCACTGGAATCAATATATACATCCTGGCCTAGCGCCCGTGTAAGTGTTCAAGATATCCGGTCAGTTCGCAATCAAAAGGTTTGTTCCACTTCCAATACTGAACACGAATTTCTTCATACCAGAAATTTCATCTTCCACTACTTAGTCAAAACATTATTTTATTTGCTTTTTTCAATTCGCCTGTGACTTAACTTCCAAATACCTCATTTTCTCTTTCGTCACGCGATCCTCAGAGCTGTAATATTTTAACTCAGGATCCACACACTTTGATATCATTCCTATCATTAGGGTTTCAGCTAAGCGAAGCCCAGGTCCGCTACCGAAAAAGAGTCACCCATATTACTGTCATTATTCGCACGCTCCTATTATCCCCTCTGTCTTTCCCATCGAGACCACTCCTCTTTCACAGCGTCTTCGGGTCGGAGTCGAGCACTGTAATCACTTGCTCTTTCATCTCCACTCACCCACCTGCGTGACGGTCGTGACGATGGTTTCCACGTGCCAGGGAGCTTCGTCAGTTCCTGTACTTCCCCGACGAGCGCCGACATCAGTCCTGCACCCGCTTCCCACCTCGCGTGTCTCATCTGCCGCCGCCTTGTGGTTAATCTGTATTATGCTCTCTTTATGATTTTTTTTTGGGGGGGGTGAACTACATCTTTCGTGATGTTCCGTGGCAAGTGATGTTTGCATCCTATGAAAGTAATTCTTACATTAAATTTAAAGAGACCTAATTTTATTTCGATTTATTTCATTATTAAATGCTTGTCTTCTGTTTGAGAGAAGAACGGAAAATTTTCCTCATATCTAGGAAAACAAAGCTAGATTTTCACACCGTTTATCTCTCTCTCAATATTCCTATTTACTTGTTGATAATTTCTGGTTCTTTGGATTACAAAAATACAAACTGTGAACTGTGAATTGTATTGTTATTTTTGTGAAATATTAGAATATAGAAATAAAACTTCAGCTCTGGGGGTGTGAAGTAAAGCAAAAGTATGTATAACTTCGCCAATTGAAAGCAGTGCTGAAACTAGGTGAAAGTTAAGTATCTTAAAGTATTCGTGATTCAGAACTGTAACCCAATTTTTTATTATCCACCTTCGTGACGATCATTTCCGCCTAGTCACTTCATTCATAAATTGCTGAATTCAGGATAATGAAAATTTTCTTACCTCTGAAAGTGACTGACATTTTATTTTTGCAATTAATGTTGATTGTCTCATCGTATAAGTCGCGTTCATGTTCTCGTAAAGTTAACTGTTCTGACTGATATGCTTTTAAAGGAAATTTCCATTTAAAGTCAAATAATGAAATGGAGCAGGAGCCTATAAGCCCGCATTTGAACCCCGACTGCCATGTTTTCAATCATCAGTCCATATGTAAATACATCCAAATAGGTTCTAGGAAGATGCTGAAATTTACTTGAGTGCCCCAACATTCCCGCATAAGAGGTATTCTCATGCAATCGTCAATCATTAACGATTCCTCCAGCCATTTCCCAGTTGTCAACCGAAATTAATGTAAAGATAAAGACCCGATGATTTTCTACTTACAGTTATATTCTATTGATATATTTATACATTTATAATAAATCCAAATATCTTTAGAAAATAAAAATAAAACGAATGAAACGTAAAGAAAATAAATATAAATCTTCAGTATTATAAAATTCCTCCACATACTTAAATGTAGCGTGCCAGAAAAGTCTCTCCGCAGTGACACCCTTTAGGTGAGAGCGCTTGTAACATAAATTATGTTGGTAGAACGAACTGCAGTTTGTAACAGAAGAAAACGTGAATTGCGGACTCACCACAACCATAACAGATGCCGGAAGTGTTATCCCTTTCACTTGGTTCTCAGAGCTACTGACACAAATGCAATTTTTAATAGGAGGCCCTGATTCGGCTCGGTGCAGAGAGACTTTCCTACCGCACTATATTTTCCGATGTGTGTGATAGAGGCGATTTTGTTTTCTTGGTTCCGAATTTCAATAGTTAAAATGACGGGAAGGGATTCTGGAACTCAAGAAAACGTGAGCAATAATATTTCCCCCCCTACGTCACATACAGGTTTTAATGATTTTTTTACTGAATAAATCTAAATCTAAATCTCAAAATCGGTCTAGATACAAATCGTTCTTATATTAGATTAAATTAGATTTATTAATAATTCTGCAAATAAGTTTGAGAACATGGTGGAAGAATACACTAACTTAACATTACTGAACTTAACAACTTTACAAAATCTACAAACATTACAAATTAACGTGAACATTTCACCGCGCAATCTCTCATAACACTCCACTTCACCACACTGTACATAATTAATATGAATAATAATAATAATAATAATAATAATAATAATAATAATAATAATAATAATAATAATAATAATAATAATAATAATAATAATAATAATAATAACAATAATAACAATAATAATAATAATAATAATAATAATAATAATAATAATAATAATACTTAATTACATAGAAGACATAGTTACTTACACTAAATTTTATTAAATATATTTATAACACACATATCAACATTCAGGAAACTAATTTATTTTTAAATTTGCTCAGGCTTTGAGGAAAGGGATCGAAGATTACCCGGTTTCTTCCGGAAAGACACTACAGGAATGCAGATTCCCCCAACATCCAAAAATCCCCTCGAAGGCACTCCTGGCCACCCCTGGCGCACGCGCGGGCTCCGCGCGCCGTGTCGAATGGGGAGGCGGGCGCGCGTCGTGCCATCCGCTCACGGCCCGCACGCCCCCGCCCCGCCCCGCCCCCTCCCGCCACGCACCGCACGCCAGGCTGTTGTTTCTCCTCCTCCTGCACGCCCTCTGCGGTAGGTGGCTTTCCAAAAACAATGCGGGCCTCGCCTCCCCCCCTTCCCCACCCACGCCCTCCGTCTTGCCACGCGGTGTGACCACACGACGGAAATGTGGGCGAAACCTTCAAAATAAAAGATTGCTTTTAAAGCGGAATATCGGTCATCAGTCTGGAGCGGATTTTAATAAAATGGCATTTTTTATTTTCATTTTAGAACAATGCCTTTTGGTATAGGTATTCACTTTACTTAATGACAGAAGGAAATTACACATTTTTATAACTCATTTTTTGCATTTTTTCTTCAATTTCGGAGTTTTTAAAGCATTTCTCGCTGGCTTTGTCGATTTTAATACAATGTTAATGGTACTTGCTTCAAATAATATTGACGAAGTCCAACAACTGATCTTCACAGAATTCCTAAGTAGCCTATTCGATGCCTTCGCTCACAAATTGTAATGTGAGCCGTTGTGAGTATGTAATCTAAGGTTCCTCTGAGGCTTCTCCGGCGCATTGTCGGTTCGACAGAGATTTTCTGGTCCAATGCTAACTAAAAGTTTGCAATATGAGTTCACTTGAACGAAAGGAATAAGTCTCGTTTACATCAGTAACATATCCAATAGCTTGAGTTGTTCATCTAAGCTAGTTTCTACTAACCTTTATATGTCATTTTTCTTTACTTTTAGGGCATTTTAAAAGCATTTTATTGATCATTTTTGTTGATGTTTTAGGTCATCAAAATCCACCCCGTAGTCATCAGTGTCGGCAAGGGAATGTTTGTTACATTTGTGGTGTTAGCTTCTGCAAGCTAATTCATGCATGTGCTTTGCGCGGAGGAAGCGTTTAGTTGCTGTACGCAGTAAATGCACTTGCAGCGGGGAGCAGAACTTAAGCCGTAGTACTGCGTGTTTATGCGTAAGTATTCTAGGATTGTTTTGCTGCATCGTTGAATAGCGAATGTCCCTGATGGATGTAAACAAAAAAACAGTTTTATATTACAGTAATTATTTTTCAAAATAAAACACAATGCAACTGCGGGTAGCATTACTTCACACGTTACACTTCATAGTGGACAAAATCAAGAAAGCGGACTGGATAGTGGGCCCGAGGTACTGAATCTGTAAATGCTTGTGTAGAACCTGAAAGTGATATCAAGCTTTCGTTTACTTAAGGTTTAAAAAAAAGTGTACTTGCTAAAAGATACATTGCGTAAAAGGTTGCGAATTTCAATACCGACATCAGCCGAGATACATATCAGTCTTCCGGAAAGAAACTTCTGGAATGAAGATTCCCCCAACATCCTAAATCCCCTCCAAGCTGCACGCGTGCGCTGGCCATTCCTTACGAAAATAAAACCATTCCACAACATTTTCCGTAATTTTTTTTTAATTAAAATTTATTAATGAGTTCCTTCAAAGCTCTTACAGGTCTAAGTCTTAGAAAATAAAGCTGGAAAGTGGTAAAACTTGAGTTGTACTGAACTCGAAGTCATTAGAGATTTTGGCCACGTTTTCGTCATTTGTTCCCACCGTGCACCCTCTGCACCCTTCCCACCTCGGAAGGCGGAACGCAGACCCAAGCCGCGCCGGCGAGACGAAAGTGTCAATAATTAAATTCTTCCGCCCCCTCCGCGCTCTTCACCGCCCCGCCCCCTTCACGGTTTAATGGAGGTTGGATGAGCGCGAGAATAACGACGCGCTCGTAATGCGGGAGAAAGCAATTCCTCGGCCCCGGCGGCGCACGTGCTGTGGCTCCACGTGCGAAGGCAAAATGAAAGGGCGCGCCGCGCCGCTCTGTCCATATTTGTTTGTTCCCACGAGGCACGTGTCGGACGTAGTGGCGATACAGGCTGGTTCGGAATAACTGTTTCAAACTTCTAGGTCACGTAGAGTACGAGCACGTAGAATAGAGCTCGTTGTAAGAGATTATTCAGCACGTGTTCACTGACACAAAGTGATGATCTTTTAACACCTACACGACTAGAACTTTGTTACATTTATTCCTAAATATTTTGTAGCGATAATAGTGTCTACGCCTGCAGAACTGCAGCTAGTATGTTGTGGAATTTATTCAGGTAATGTGACGTCAGGTATCACGAGTACCACACCCGACTGTTTATTGCCGACCGTTTTAAAATTCTGAATTAATCATTTCACACATTTTCGGTTTATACAATATAGTATTCCTCTTCTTTCTGTTCACAACTTTCTGCATAACGACAACCTTGCTTCTTTCTCTCTAATTTTTCGCAGCAATCCTTAATACATTCTCAAAACACGAAAGAGGTTATTAGTTTGTATCTAGGTACGAACTATATTATACGTAGTATATCCACGAAATAGTTACAAAATGAACAATGTATTCTTGTGTATAACTATCTTGTGCCAGTCACCAACCTCATTGTTACTGATCAAATAATTTCAAGATCTATAGACACCTAAACGAAACAGTGAAAGATAATAATATGAACTGAAATTAATTGTAGCAACACAAATCACACCCTAGAAGATGATTTCATATACCTATATTAGGCATTGTTTCTTTACTTTATGTTTCGTTTAATCAAATTTCATTACCATTATAACATTTTTTTTCTCACATATATTGAAAAACTATTTTTCCTAAAAATAGAAAATAGTTTTTGATTTCCCACACCCTATTCACTCACGTTCTGTGAAATTCACCTAGTGAACTACTTCTTTATCTAATATCATATCCTCATCAATACGTTTAGATTAAGTCCAAACAACTGACACTTGGCCACCCTAAACTTTAACGAGAGGGAAAACGGGGGTTCTGGATATGGAAAACGCACGCGGTGGATAGCCTGACACGCCCCAAACCCAATGTGCAAACACAACCGTCCATTTGGATGGACATTGCGTTACTAACCATACGAGGCGTCGTCGGGTCGGGGCGTGGGATTCAAATAACGAAGCCGTTTCTAACAGCGTAGCACGCGATTCCGCACGGCGGCACACGCGCACGCCTCCGCACGCGGGCCGCGGGTCTCACACTCCGCTCCGCGTGTCGCGGCGGAGGGCGCGGCCCGGTTGCGAAAAGATGCGACAATCCCCTGGCAGCGCGCCCGCTCGGCGCGGAGCGAATGCATTCGGGCGGCCCCCTCGCCGCCGGGCGACACCTGAGACGCGACCTCCCTTCGCGAAGACACTCACTCGCAGGCGGACGCGGAGCAGGGAGACCGCGAAGGAAATGACACTTCGCATACGTTAGTCTCAGGACGATTTGTCATTTTGGCGTGTCGCGATCATTAACTATCAAATAACTCCCTGGCGTAGGTGGCTCAGGGTATCAAATGATGGCACTGCAGTGCCTCTGACCAGGAGATCCTTGGGTTCAACTACCAAATATGGCAGGATATTTGACACTAGCTTGTCAGTTAGTCGCTGTTTGGAGGATAATTCTAGCAAGCAGCTGCTCTGATCGGTAGTTTTACAAGGATATTCCGATTAAGTCCAGGCGACTGCCAGTATCCCCCACCCAAAAAAAAAACAGATCATGAACGGCGCACGTCCTCCCACTGCGACGTCACTCACTCGGAGGCGGCGAAGCAGGGAGACCGCGGAGGAAATGACACTTCGCATACGTTAGTCTCAGAACGATTTGTCATTTTGGCGTGTGGCGATCATTAACTATCAAATAACTCCCTGGCGTAGGTGGCTCAGGGTATCAAATGATGGCACTGCAGTGCCTCTGACCAGGAGATCCTTGTGTTCCACTACCAAATATGGCAGGATTTTCGACACTAGCTTGTGAGCTAGGTCGAGTTCTATCGCTGTTTGGGGGATAATTCTAGCAAGCGGCTGCTCTGATCGGTAGTTTTCCATGGATTCTCCGATTAACTCCAGGCGACTGCCAGTGCCGCCCCCCCCCCAAAAAAACGGACCATGAACGGCACGCGTCCCCCCGTTGTGACGTCACTCAGAGTCGGTCGCGAAGCAGGGAGACCGTGGGGGAAATGACACTTCGCATACGGTAGTCTGAGGACAATTTGAAATTTTGGCAGGTCGCGATCATTAACTATCAAATAACTTCCCGGCGTAGGTGGCTCAGGGTATCAAATGATGGCACTGCAGTTCCTATGACCGGGAGGTTCCAGGTCTGACACCGCCAGGACTCGAACCGGGCGTCTTGACGGTGTCATTATTTTCGAGAATGTGGTTGAATGCAACTGCCATCTGGAGAAGCATTCTAGCGGTCAGCTCCTCTGAGCGGTCGTTATCCATGTATTCTCTTATTAACTCCAGACGACTGCCAGTACCCACAAAAAACGGACCATGAACGGCGCGCGATCTTTCCTTTCTCATCCTTGTCCTTTCCTCAACTCTTACACACACGTATACTGGTTTGCGCTCGTGCAGTCAAATAAAAATCCTTCCACTTACATGCGCTGACATTCTGAACGACTGCTCTCCCCTCATCATCTGTCACTACTTTTCTTCCGTTGTTCACGCGATTGATGTCGATCGTGAGGGCGAAGGAAGCAATGCATATATGCGGACGTCAATCGTGAGACATCAGTTGATCGTCGCAAAGCCCCAAGATGCCACGCCCCCCTCGATGCCTCCCCACGCATGAATAGCTCGGAGTATGGAAGATTCCCCAACGCCGCGATTGGAAAACTCCGTTCCAAGGTAGTTTTCTACATTCATAGCGTTCCGTCTCTGGGTGAAAACACGGCCACTTCATGTCGAAATTTTCATGAAGAAAGCGAGTTTACTACACGTTTTTCCTACATTCTCCCGTTCCGTCAGCCTCTCATTTCATATTCCCTCTATTAACTATTTCATCTCATCAATACAGTAGGATTTTTTTACACTCATCCTCCCGTTCAAAAAAAAAAAATACGAAAATATCTCAGCAATTTGTGTGTTCGACTCGCGTGAAGCCCAAGACAACCGTACATTATATCATGTAATTTCAAATTTTACATGGTTTGTTGTAACTTATGAATGTATGGACATTTTTGGAGAATGCATAATTGAATACGTGTTTAAGAGTTTAGCAAGTATCCATGCAGCATTTCAGTTTTTTGTTTTGAATGAACATCATCATACAAGCCATCTCAGTGATCATTACCGTATCATGAAAGGGGTCGGTAATCTCTCGAATAAATAACCAAATTAGAATTAGAGTGACAAGCATTGACGACACATTTTCTAATAATTATATAAAAATAAATCAATATGTAACTATAAAAGTATAATTGAAAATGCATTCTTCATAAACACGCGACCCCTCGCAAAATACACGGTGGCTCAGTGCAGCAATCGATGTCACTGCAGTGTCTCTGAACGAGAGGTCCTAGGTTCGATACCCGACTGTGGCAGGATTTTTTTGACACTAGCTAGATAGGTAGATCGAGTTCAGTCGCTGTCTAGAGGAGAATTCTAGCAGCCGGCTACTCTCATCGATTGTTTTCCGTGGTTTCTCCGATCAACAGCAGGCGAAAGCCGGAGCAGTACCTACCAAACGGGCCACGGACAGCGTGCGACAGTTTCCTTCTTCTTCCTTGCCCTATCCTCACCCCTTTCTCACACAAACACACTATCATGCACTACACAACCACACATGCCGGGAGTTCGGTCGTGAGCCTAGAGCCTGTCCCGGCTGGGGCGGTGCCTCGATGGCGGGAGATACCTGGTTAGGAAAAAACCCGCTACCTGGCGGTAGGTCGGAGCTGGATCTCACCATTTACAGAGGGAAGATCGCCGCTCCCTCTCGAGTAAAAACATACGCACTACACTTACGGGACTAATAACCTTAGCAGTTGACACGCCCGAAATCACTAATCAATCAACAGCAAAAAAATGCTCCGAAACCGTCCCCCGAGTTCCACAGAGAGGAAGAGCTGGACGGCTGTTCTGGAGTCCCGCCCCGCCCCCTTCCTCCGCGGCCGCCGCCGCCGCGCACCGGGCCCGCCCACTCGCCGGTCGGTCGGCCGGCGACACGGTGGCTCGCCCGCCGCGCCCACTGCACGCCGCGCCGCGCCAATGGCAGGGCGGGCGGCGCGCCTCTAATGATGGGTTTCAAATTAACATCAACAGAGCCGCAATCAAGGCCGCTTTCAATTGTCCGTGGGCGACGGCCGCGCGCCGCCCGCCCTCCCTCCCGCGGCGGTCGCACCTCGTCGCGCACCGGCGGCGGCGGCGGCGTCCGCGCCAGGGGCCCAGGTTCGAGGCGGACCGCTGCGCGGCTCGGGAGTATGTTTTCCAAAAACTGCGAAAGCAAGTGGGTAAGTGAAACACGTGTGTAACGCGCTGTTAATCGGTGGTGACTTAAAAAGTTGAATTATGAAATGTGGTAAGCTAAGCAATTGTTTTTTTCATTGGCAGTTTTTCCATTAACATTTCAAAGTCAACGGCGAGACCTTGGACTTGGATCTTCGCGATGTACATAAAACATACTTCAGTTCAGACAACTCAAAATTTCTATCATCTTACAACGAAATAGAGTCGGCTTATTTCGACTCACATTCCTCATGTAACTACTATAAAACAATGTCTATTCAATATACGTAACAGAGAAGATTTAAGACACGCTTATGCGTATGTGCCAATATAGAAATGCATATAATATTATTTTCGCAACCATTTCATAAGATCAACTTTTCTTTTTATAAACACTGTTTACTTGCAGTTTGTTTAATTCACAGAACAGTAGGCAAATGAGCTCACAAATGAACATGACATAGGTGAACACGAATGGAGAAAGCATCCGATGATAATACCCTTCACAATTTTCTAAATAATACATGAATTATACAGGAAATGGAAACGAGTTGTCAGGGAAGGAGATATGTAAGGAACAACGACTTTGAGTTTGCCTCCCTAAAAGAAATATTTTATTTATATTGCATTATCGTCATACTCACTAGAAGCAATAAGCTACAGTCAAAAGCACAGTAGGAAAACTAGTGGCGCTCAACAGCATATTCTTTCTCGAATTATACGTAACATTTCAATGTTCGTAAGTTCTGAGAGTGAAACTAAAATGGAGTTTGTACCATTTTAAAACGATCTTTATCATCAATTGTAGTTTTGCAATTTTATTTGTTTTCTAATCTTCGAAAGTACATGGACTATCTGAGAAAAATGGAGCGTTTTTGAGAAAATAATTGTTTAAAAATTGGCTATATAAAAAACGCGAAAACTACTTATATTTACCTTATAAAATTATACTTAACTTTATTTAAAGAATAGTGACCAAAGAAAATATTTTATTTAGGAAACACGCCGAAAAATTTACAGTATTAAACTGGTGAAATCTTTCAAAATTCAAAGATTTCGACGAAAATTGGATCTGCGCCATTTTTACAAGCGTAGTTCGGTTTATTTGAGATAAATGCAATCCAAAAATTTGAAACCATTTTTGAAGCGCTAACTTCTACCACAGATGGGCTGACGAACAGATGTTTTAGCTTAAAGAATTTTTTTGCTATCAAGCTACAAAATGTGTATTCTGACAACACAACGTGTTAGAGCAAATAATTTACATATTGGAACGCGATTGCTCCACTTTTTCGATATCAGGGCACCCATAATACGAGTGAGTTCCTCTGTAGATAAAAAGTACAATTCCGCGGCAACATTACAAAACTTTATCTTTACTATGTTAAAACGTAGCATGATAGAAAGTAACACGTAGCCTTGAAATATTGAAAAAATCCAAAATTGAATGATGTGTCGCCCAACTAAATCGCAAGTACACCCAACATATTACAACCCTATGTACAAAATGCAATATGAAGTTTCTATGAGGTCAGCAAGACAGACGCACGTAATTATTTATCGCAGCCTAGGAGAAACATACAACTGTGAAGGTAGGTTTTTCACGGGAGGGTCCTGCGTAATGAACAGGCGATGCGCTCAACCCAGCCCTGCCGCCTTATCCAGCTAATCTCGGGATTCATTTGACAAGGGCCTGGGTGGTCCGAGGTTGCGGAAGGAGCCATAAGACACAGCGCTTCTCGGGGACATGTGTAATCCTAAGTGACTCCCGCTCTGCCGTCAGCGGCTGCCGCCCGCCAGCCCCACCTCCGCGCGTGTCACCTGCACTTGCACAGCTGCCAACGCCGACGCACCGTCGCTACTCCCCGCGGAATTAGGCGCAATCAAAGTCACCCGTCCGCAGCAGACGGGCACTCTTCGTGCGTATGGGCGTAGTAACTGTAAGCTCCGAATTAAACCTGACAATGTTCATCTTATTATTATTATTATTATTATTATTATTATTATTATTATTATTATTATTATTACTATTATTACTATTATTCATCTTCTTGTTTTGTGTAGTATTTCACTTTTTGCATTTCATTGATTCTCCCGTATATTCTTCTTCTCAGTTTTTTTAACCCTTTTCTCCATCTTCTCTTTCTCTTCCTTTACAGTAAATCAAAAAAATATATTTTCTTGGATCTGGATCCCTCCTGACAGAAGCAATTCCCATCACCACATACTGGCTGAGGTGGTTTAGCGCTGCAGCACAGGGCTGCAACGCAGAGCCTCTGAAATGAATGTTCTAGGGTTCGAGTCCCGACGGAGAGAGTACTTTTGACATCTGGATGGAAATCCTGGAGTTTTCCTGGATGGAAATCCCCCAAAGCCGACGAGTAGGTCGGCGCTTGATCGCAGGATCCAGTGCGGGAAGATCTCCACCACCTCCAGAATTAATCACTCACTACACTTACGACATTAATGGCTTTACAGCAGGCGGTTGGCGCGACTGAAAACACGATATAATCAATCAATCAATCAATCAATTCCTGTTTATAATTGCCTATCATTTTGTACATAACCATGCAATTTAATCTTTCCCATGTCCTTTTTCTTGCATCTATCTTTTCCGCAGTAATTTACTCCATATTAAAACTCCTCATATTATGATCAATTGCATATTACGTCCTACTGGATAATCTAAAATTCTTGTCAAGTAATTACGTTTTATTAAAAGAAAGTCAATACAACTGAACTTTTTCAACTACAAATGTTATTATATTAAATAACATTAACTATAAGAAAGGATTATATTTATTTTTAACAAAAGCGTGTTTAATTCTCAAGAGTCCCAATTTCTAAGATCATTGGGAAAAATGCAAGTTAAGAAAATACGAGTATGAATAAATCAATTTGTCTTACGTGATTTAACCCTATGTTGTCAGCATGTTTGAGCATGTTTTAAATCAAAGTAATTGCAAAAAACAATCATTTTTATTCGATGATCTTACGTTGACACTTGTTCTTAGAAGTAATTGCAAAGACAAATTCCATCCAAGATTATGCTGTGGATCACATGGCGTAATTATCCCGATTTCTTTTTATATTATCTACAATACAAGCAATTATTCGCGCATGCCTGAACCCTGAAAGATAGTAGACAGTTACAAATATTGGAGATGTTAAAGCATACTCTTAATTTTTTTCTGCAATCATGAAGTCCAAGGAGAGAATTAAAAACTTGAAATCGAAGCAGGAGGAACTGAGAAATTCGAATAAAACTCAAGGATAAAATAATTTTACGTAGACGTATTTCACTACCGCCCCCATTTCATCACATGCCAAATGTGTGACAAGCTAGTATCGAAAATTCTGCCATCTTTTGGAGTGCACCCCAAGGACCATCCGGTCAGAGGCACTGCAGTGACATCAGGTGATGCTCTGAGCCACATCTCCGTGTCCGTGAGGAAATGAGAACTAGAGAACTACAGCTAAAAACTGAACTTCATGAGAATCCCTCGCCTTTAGAGGCAATATATTGATACAGAACCGCAACCTTTAACAGTCGAACCATTTAATATCCGCTCACACATTAAGTCAGCCAGATACCATGTAGAGGTGAGAAATGTTAATAACAAGGTGTTACGAAAATTTTAGATTACTATTTATAAGGTTTTTGTACGTAGTGGTGTTTCCAACCAACAGAATACCGTAGAGCTCGAACAACAGGATATAAAATGGCGGAATCAGCGGCGCACAGGATCGCTGGGTGCTCTCCGTGCCTTGGGGCTCCTCGGGCGCACCGTGACGCGCTCCAGCGGGTGGCGGGTTGACCAACCAAATAAACCTCCGCCCCGGGCTGAAAGAGCACGCGCTGTACATGCCTGCGCGAGAAAGTGCGTCGCAGCCTCAGCTCAGCCACACCACAGCAATAACCACACAGAGCTCACGATGCATTGTAAGAAAGGGAATTTTAATGGTGGGCAGTTTTCTGTGCCCAAGGTTTGATCCCGACCGGACGAGACATGGTGTCAATAACGACATGGAAAAAGTACTAAAGGACAAAGAACAATGCAGTCGGTTTCTCAATTTTGTGAAGGGCATCAACTTGTACAGTGATATATTTTTAAAAATATGTGTATAAACTGGTCAATATTTTGATTTGAACGTTCCCTCCCAACGTGTCATAATACACCATGTGTAAATATAATGTTATTGTGTAGATGTCGGTAACAACATTTGTAGTTGATGCGACATAAAATAAATAAATAAATAAATAAATAAACAATGATGGGCAGTTTTGGAATATGCTCGGTTTGTAATACTACATTATACATGAAGCATTAGGAGAAAAATTGTTCACAATGAAGTAAATAATACATTCAAATGTTAATCAAACATAGTTCTTGGATAATTTTCCCCACCTTCAGTGATCTTATGTGCCAAGTAACGCGGAAGAAATTAACTGGAAATATTCAAAAGAAACATCTGAAAAGCATTATGTATATCTGCTGAAACAATCGAAACTGTACACATTATTAAGCATTTTAAACACAGTTCTCTAAGGACATTTGTTCCTTGTGTAAAGGCCAAATTACTCCAACCTCAACCGCTTCTCTCAGAACAGTATTCCTCACCAAAACTGGCTCGGTAGCCACATATTATTAGGCTTGAGACTGACGTTTAACACGATCCTGCACGCACCAGGCGTCAATAACATTCAGGTATCGCATTAGAAAATTCTCAATTTGAATATTTTTTTCTACTTCTGCATTCATCTCAATTAGTTCTACAAGAACTTTTGTGCGAAAATTAATACTTAAAATATAATGGTATATAATTTTAGTCATGGCTGCAGCGCGGAATAAAGCTTGGTAGCAGAGGCGGAGACAGGAGATGGCGGAGCGCCGGCCCACGCAGGCCGCCTGCCCCGCGATACCCTCCGACCTCTCTCTTCCCCTCCCTCCCTCCCTCCCTCCCTCCCGCCCCGCCGGGCCCCCTTCGGACACCCACGGAGGGCGTTCCTCGGACGCCTTGCCTTCCACGCGCAAGCGCACTCCAATTCCCAAAGCTGCGAATCACACTGTGGTTTCCTACACTAGAAAAATGCAATATGTACAATTTCAACAATGATGATGATGATGATAATGATAATGATAATAATAATAATAATGATGATAATAATAATAATAATAATAATAATAATAATAATAATAATAATAAAACCGAGCGAAGAAGCTCAGTGCGCAGCGCGCTCAATTCTCACTCGGGAGGTCCGGGTTCGATCTCCGGGCCGGCCATCCTGACCGGGGTTTTTCGTGGTTTCCCTCGGTCAAAAGAAGAATGCTGGGATGGTTCCAAAATCCCACCTCCCTCTACCCGACCTACCACTTCCCACTATCATCCTAGTCCTTTCACTCCACATAATTACTCAATCACTTAAATAATACAATAATAATAAAAATAATAATTATAATAATTTTTGTATCATCGTAATTCATAAGGTACCAATCGATTTTAATGATTTTCAAGATGATGGCGAGTTCTTGTAGAAATATTAACCGTAAGGAAGAAAGCAGCTGTAAACATTTTCTCATCTCAGTCTGGATCAAACACCTTCGACTTTTGAATGCAGAGCTAGATTTGTACATTTTCCTGATTCCAGCCAAGCGGGAAGGTACTGCTAAAGTATACGAATACAAATGGGAGAGAAAGTACATCCGTCACTATATCTAACACGACTTTTTAAATATATCATTAGACACAATGTATTAGTGCCTCCAAAGATTCGCTAAGTTCATTTTCAGTTGATAACACTTTTAAATTATTCATTGGTAACATGAAATTCGTAAAAGATAATGCAAAGTAAAGGGAATCATGGAACAGAAAATATAAGGAAGTTCTTGAAAAATATCAAAGTTTATGAAAACGTACTAATTATTTAAATAACTCCGTTGTATTCCAAGAATAGTATCTTCTTATCCGCGGTCTATCTACGAACTAAATCCAAGAAGGTCGAGAATATAAAAGGAATGCGCAAGTCTAAAAAATAAACTTACTCGAATCAACGCAAAAATAACTCGGAATTTACACATCTCATTCTTCTCTTACGTTCACAACGAAGCTCTCATCAGCTGCACTCGCAGCATCTACAATGCAGACCAGCTGCACTCGGGAGCCAAGACCGCAATTCCGGCGGCGGCGATGGTGTAACGGTTAGCGTTTCGGACTGTTGTACCCAAGTTGGCGGGTACAACAAACCCGATCGAAGCCGTGGATTTTTCAGGGCGAAAAAATTCTTCGTACGCCTTCCTTCGGAGGGGAAGTAAAGCCGGCTGTCCCATGTTAGTAGATTTATTTGCATGTAAAAGACCCTCAAGCCTAAATGACGCCTCTGAGCTAAATTCAAATCGTCTGTTTCTCGCCCAAAAAATACCTCCTTTCTCTGCTAGTTGGTGAAAGGAGCGTAGCGAAATTTACGTGGTCAGACGGAAGAACAGGCCTCATGGCCTGAGTCTCGCCACGTAAAATAAGGCATTAATTCAATTCAATTCCACGTGCTCCCTGGCGACCGCAAAGCGCTTGGGAACCGCGCGCCTTGACGCATTGCAGGGGCAGACAGGGGCAACTGGGGCAGCGCGTTCAGCAGGAGTGCGAAGCGGGTTCGTTGCTTCCGCAGACAGATCGTTTGCGCCCTCAAGTGCCGCACGGCGCCCTCCTCACCCTACTCGCATCGCGCCGGCGCCGCCCCTAACAAGGGGTGCGTCGCCGCCCTGCCCTACAGAGATTCAACCGAGTCACGATAATGTGCCTACACTGTTCGAAATTTCATCAAATTAAATGTAGATTAATGTATTGTACATGAAACTTAATGTAACGTTGTACATTAAAAAGAGCTTAATATATTTGTAGATTAAATCTTAATGCGCAAGTTAAAATCAGTGTAGATTTAATGTAGAGGTTTTCCCGTTTCCTCTGCCTCTCGTCGTTCATACCGTATACTCATATTCAACAGCCCATCAAGATCATTCATTCATTCGAAATATGACCAGAAAGCTTTGACTCTTGCATCTTAATGTACATTTGTACATTAAATTTAATGTGCGTTCATGATAATTGCTTCCATGCACCTTTCATTAAAGAAGTGCGGAAATTTCTGACACTGTACGTACGACAGTGTGCTCGACTGAAAGCAACTATCAAAGCACAATATATCTCAGAAATAATATAATTCTCCGAAGAATATTTTAACCATTGCGTTATGATATAGTAATGTATCTATGACACGATATTTGACGGCAAGCAAAGATCTGCAGTCAGCTATGTTGTTACATCTTTACATCTTATATCTCAAGTTTTATTTTTCGGAGGGAAGTTGATTCCAGGCTACAAATATTGTGACCAATGGGGCGTGTCACGATAGTGAGCTTACGATAGGACGAACGATGATAATGTGCTCAACTCAAAGCAAAGATCCAAGGTTATCCTCGGGTTTAAGACGTTTTGTTCTTCGAAGAGAACAAGCATATAGTGTAACTGATTTTTACAATTTGATCCATCATTCTAAACTGGTACGAACAAATTCAAAAAGTGAACAATTTTGTTTGTTCACTAGACAATACACTTCCCCAGAATACCATATAGGATTGTGATTCAATTTTTTGGATTTTCTTTTCCATTATATACTTTCTCGATTAACTCAGTGAACACAGTGGCACATCTTAACGAATCGGGCGTTGGTATAAATGAGTTTAAAATTTCACCTTGCATTGAAATGCCTCATTCTGACATTCACACTTCTGCCATTTGTTGGTGGAATGCAATACTGTATTGTAAGATACGGTGCTGTTGCTGCTAAAGGGTAGACTAATCTGCAATTCTGGAGAGTTTATTAACTCAGAATTAGTATTTTCTAGTTGTGCCGCTATTGCAGCTCACGATTTCCTTTCTTTCTTTATTTCTTGTTCGGCCAGAAGAGCTTTCAAGAGCTTCAATACACTGTTCATTAACATTCACATTTAGTTTTGGGCACCGTCACTAATTGCTAACTCTCTTACATCATCATTTATATTGATATAAGGGTTAATTCTTTGATTTTGATAAAATGTTATTCTGGATACCAAAAACAATACTAATAATAATTAAGATGGACGCAATTTACATTCAAGTTGTAATTTGGATTTGATCTCCTAGGGATCTCAACATGACTGCCTAAATTAAACAAACGAGTTAGATGAAAAAAATTAAGTGAAGATAAAAAAGTAGACTAATTCGGTAGTGGCAACAGAGAAATTGTGGTAGTCCATGATTATTAATTCAGGATAGCAGAGGTTGAATACTACTTTGTAGTTGATACTTCCGTTATCATGAATTAAAATTTAGATATTTTCGATGCATGATTTTTATAATTGAATCTACATGTAATTATCATTGAATCTGCGAATTTGGTGCAGACGAGCGATAATGAATTGAAATGAATTGAATTAATGCCTTATTTGGCGAGATTCAGGCCATGAGGCCTGCTCTTCCGTCTGACCACGCAAATTTCGCTATGCTCCTTTCACCAACTAGCAGAGAAAGAAGGTATTTCTTGGGCGAGAAACAGGCGATTTGAATTTACCTCATATGCGTCATTTCGGCTTGAAGATCTTTGACATGCAAGTAAATCTACTAACATGGGACAGCCGGCTTTACTTCCCCTCCGGAAGGAAGGCGTACGAAGGATTTTATTCGCCCTTAAAATCCACGGCTTCGATCGGGGTTGAACCCGCCAACTTGGGTATAACAGTCCGATACGCTAACCGTTACACCATATTGTGTCGCCCTGCGCCTGCGTCGCCCTGCGCCTGCCGCGCCGCGCCGCATCGCGCTTTCTGTGCAGCAGCGCCTTCCGCAGCCGCAGCGGCGGCCTCTCCTGGCGCCTGCCGTCCGCTGCAGATTAATGGCTGCTCCTGCTTGCCGGCTATTTCGGGCGCCCGCGCGCGCGGACAGCGGCCGGCGCCGCCCCCTCCCGCCGCACCCGAACCGCGTTCCGCCACAGCGCCACCGCCGCCGCCGCCGCCGCCGCCGCCGCCGCCGCCGCCGCCGCCGCGTCCCCTCACGGCTTCGCGCCACTCGGCACGATTCGCACCACTTCGCTTCCGTCACACGAGTGGTGGAAATGCTGCTGTACTATTTGGAATAGTGGAATTCATTGATAGTTTTTAAAATTTAATTTGAATTCAAGCCGAATAAATATCGAGGTCGCTAGCTATTGACAGTATAGTGTTTTGCAATTTAACAGTTTTCATCATGACGCCTATACCTACATATCATGCATATATTGGTATATAAAATTTAGGTTTGTTTATCAATAATATTTTTTTTAAACATTAATGACTTTCTTTTGAACACTTTATGACAATAGAAACCACCTGTCTCCTTCTTTCCCTTTGGAAACCAGTCTTTACTGGCTGGAATCGGGACAACTAAACACTGGTGCGCCGTTAGAATTGCTTTGCAAGAAACATATAGGGATTGTGGAAATCTATCTAAAAGGTGTCGGTGTGAAAATAGGGTGTGGTTTATTTTAAACCTCGTGATAAAAGTCCGACCTCCACCTCTGAATGCTTATTTCGTAAATAATAATAATAATAATAATAATAATAATAATATATTATTATATATAGCGATATAGTGATATAGCGATATAATAGTGATATAACGATATAGCGATACTGTCTGAAAACCAAGAGACCACTATCAAACAATTAGAAACACTCAAAGAATGTGCAGAAAGGGTAGGATTACAGATCTCTTTCGAGAAAACTCAAGTCCTATCCCACAAAGGTGACAACATGCACACAAGGTATGGAACGGTCAAAAGGGTACCACATTTCAAATACCTGGGTGAGTTCATCGAACCAACCGGATCCGAAAGAATTTCACAACAAACCCGCCTCCAGAAAATCAAGAAAGCATTCGGACTAATCCAAAACCTGTACAACAAAAAATGCATGTCTAAGAAAACCAAAATTCGACATTATAATACTGTCATCAAACCGGCAGCTCTTTACGCTAGCGAAACACTCACGCTCAGCAAGAAATATGAACAGGAAGAAATCAAAAAACAAGAAAGAAAAATCATTAGAAAAATACTCGGTGCGAGACTCACTCCTGATGGATACAGATTACAATCTATTGAGACAACTGAAAAGTACTCGAACATAGAAGTCGACATCAGGAAAAGACGACTGAAATTCTTCGGACACATAGACAGGCTACCAAATACTCGACTAACTAAAAGAATACTAAACTATATATCCTCACTTGAAAGTACAACACCATGGATGAAAGAAACAAAAAAAGACATGCGACACGCCGACATAACTGACACCTCAGACAAAAACACCTTCCGCAACAAAGTGAACAAATGGGAAGTCAAACCAGAACAACCTAAATCAAAACCCTACAGACCGAAATGGTCTGAAGAAAGAAAACTGGCATTCTCCAACAGAATGAAAGAATATTGGAAAATTAAGAAGAACTCCACAAAAACTAATTAGCACTCCACAAAAACGAGTCAATCTTTGCTTAACTTTTTCCATTATTGGGAAAATACGCTAATAATAATAATAATAATAATAATAATAATAATAATAATAATAATAATAGTAACAATAATAAGCCTATCGGGGTATTGCCAAGACTAGTGCTTGGATCGAAGGATCGCGGGTTCGAGTCTCTCCCTTGGGCATGTGTGTGTTCGTGTATGTCTGTATGTGTATGTCGTCCATGCATCCTTCATTATCATCATCATTCCATCTTCCACCCCCCACCCCCCGACTACCAACCCTGAGGGATGCAAATCTGTTTCAGCGTAATACTGATCCACCCAAAAAGGGGTCACATGACCTTGCCACGGGATAAATGATTATGAGCCTCGGTAAAGAAGAAGAAGAAGAAGAAGAAGAAGAAGAAGAAGAAGAAGAAGAAGAAGAAGAAGAAGAAGAAAAATGAAGGGTCTTCGAAATCAAAATGGCAACATAAAATCCTTGTATCTTCAGACAGTCAATGATTGTGAGAGAACTGCAGTAAAATTTCTGTTCGATTCAAACACAGATGTCTCCATCAAGATGGAATAAGCCAAGTTTTTTTTCGGTTAAACTTGTTTCGAGGTCCCAAATGCAGTCGAGCCACCTGTTCTCTCCGAGCGTTTCGCAGCTGGAGAGTACAAGTAATGGAATGCGAGTTCAATCTGCGGACCAGCCAGATGAAAGTGATTTCACTTGAGGTTTTCTTCATCCTCATTATAAGAGTTCTTTCGAGGCTTCCTCCTAATACTTTCCCCTGCAACTGTAGTACACTTGAGACACATGTGCTGATGTTGAAACACATGCATTCACTGCATAAAGTGGAGATACTTATACTCCAAATGCTTGAAGGTATCAATTCAACGAAAGAAAAAGGACGAACGTACGGTAAGCAGAGTTCTTTGATTTTTATTCTTTGTACTAATTGGTAATTCAACAACTACTTTCAATTGCATATGCTATTGCTTGTTACAAAAAGTTCGCTCCAGAATGTTCCGGCTCGATGGTCATTCAATGTGAAATGTGTTCCGGCTCGAGGTCATTCAATGTGAGTGATATAACATTTCTCTTAGAGAAAATAAATAATAAATTATAATATTAGAACTGTTTTTGAATTAAATAATGCATTCCATAGCATGCAAAAGAGTGATATAACTCCCGATGTTAGAAAATTCTGCATATCAATTGTATTACAATAAATCAGGTAAGGGGCTATCAACGCAAGTAACTTTACGTACATCATTTGAGTAATAAAAATAGTTTATTTATTCATTTCACACTTATTAAGGTAATCCTTACTGTAAATGCCTAGTTTTACCCAAGTATTAATTTACTGGTAATAACGTTACAAGCGGCGGGAACAGAAAGGAAAAATCAAGATCGGCACACATCCTACACAATACGAATGATAAAACTAAATGTTGAAATACTAGTATAAATATTATATAAAACTGAAGATATTAAAAATTACGGTTATGAAATAACAGCTAAGTAGTCACATGTACGGTGCGCCAGATTTCACTTGTTGTCTCATCCACTGACACACACGCAAATCTCTCTACTCTCAAACTGTCCGTGACCTTAAAGCGGGCATTGGGCCGTATGGCAGCTGGCAGTTCGGGTGAACTATTAGTAGACAACCGAATCTTGAAGAAAACTCGACGTGGTCGCCAAGGACAGCCAAGGCCAAAACCAACACACACACTCTCTCTGTCTCTCTCTCTGTCTTTCTCTGTCTCTCTCTGTCTCTCTGTCTCTCTCTGTCTCTCTGTCTCTCTCTGTCTCTCTCTGTCTCTCTCTCTGTCTCTCTGTCTCTCTCGGTCTCTCTCGGGCTCTCTCGGTCTCTCTGTCTCTCTGTCTCTCTCTGTCTCTCTCTGCCTCTCTCTGTCTCTCTCTGTCTCTCTCTCTGTCTCTCTCTCTGTCTCTCTCTGTCTCTCTCTCTGTCTCTCTCTGTCTCTCTCTCTGTCTCTCTCTGTCTCTCTCTGTCTCTCTCTCTGTCTCTCTCTGTCTCTCTCTCTGTCTCTCTCTGTCTCTCTCTGTCTCTCTCTCTGTCTCTCTCTGTCTCTCTCTGTCTCTCTCTGTCTCTCTCTCTGTCTCTCTCTCTGTCTCTCTCTGTCTCTCTCTGTCTCTCTCTGTCTCTCTCTGTCTCTCTCTGCCTCTCTCTGTCTCTCTCTGTCTCTCTCTGTCTCTCTCTGTCACTGTCTGTCTCTGTCTGTCTCTGTCTGTCTGTCTGTCTGTCTGTCTCTCTCTCGTCAACGGACACGCGTTGCACCCGCTGCCAATCCTCGTGAACAGGCGGAAGATTAACTATGACCATATCCCCTCAAAAACGCACGTTTCCATCCATCAAGTGACTGATACTCGGTTGAGTCATGGCTTAGACGGGCACGTATATGTTCGCACCACGTACTCCGATGTTTATCTGGAAAACATGGTAATGAAGAGATTGGCTGGTCAGTAAGGCATCAGAAGAGAATGAGTCATGAAGCCACTACTCTCCAGGCAGTGGATTAGCATCGTCATAAGATATTTTAGTGTCCCGATTGTTTATGCGACGAGGCACGAATGAATATTCTTTTATTTTATGGTCTGCAATATTAAAAGACATTATCATTTGAGGAGTTGGAAACATCGGTTTAAAAGTTATTTGTAGAGTAGGTTTTGCGTACCTACGAACTTACCTAATTAGGAAGTTTTCTGAAGTTTTTACTTTTTTGCAATGCATCCAATAGCGTGTAACTTTTACTTCAATACAATATCAGAATCAACCATAAATACGCACGAAAATATGCAATGAAACTAGTATTAAGAACACATAACATACTAAGGCACACTGACTCTCTCCATGGAAAAGGCTGCGAGTTCGAATCCTGCCTGCACATGAATGTTTACCTACGTGTAGTGGTATGGTGTATTTTCCACGCACCATGTATCACCTTTCCAACATGATCCAATCTTCCCTGGTTCATTCCCCAGTGTGCAGTCCCTGGCCTCCCATCGGCATTCGAGAGGGGCAGGTTGCGTTCCGCACGTTCCTTTGTGACATGGCGGAGCGCTACTTTGGTGTGGTTAAACAAAATTGATTCTTCGAAGTCTCAAAAGAGGCAAAGAAGGAAAACAGGTCTCTGGTAGTATTTCTTGGTAGTCGAATATCGGCCCCCAAGCGCCAGATCATATGAATATGGCTGCATACTAAATAAAGAATATTCGAGAGATTTTTTAGGACTGAAAAATGAACATTTTACGAACATTCCAAAATTCGAGTTTGCAAGTGTGAAGTGGAGCGGAGTGTCCAGAATCTGAACGTCCCATTTTTCTTATTGAAGAGATACTCATGAGACGGGGAAGGACGGTACGATTCGGAAACTTTCTCCTGAGGGGGGCATTTACAATTCCAGGAGAGAACAAATAGAACAATTGACAACAAAACGAAGACCATCTTTGCTATCAAAGACTGAAAGCATTCTAAGAATGCTCGCGAAATTGTTTTATATTTCTCGATTTGAACATATCAGGGTGAATTAAATCATAAGTGAGTCGCCTGGCATGTATTAACTGAGACCCTGCAGAGGGATTTTGATTGATTAATTCTTTAGTGATTGCGGGCACGTCAACTACCATGGTCATTAGTCCCGTAAGTGTAATGTAAGTTTTTGATCGGGAGGTGGCGGTGATCTTTCCCCCGCTGTATGGCGACGACCTACCGTCTGCTGGTGGAATTTTCCCCCAACCAGCTTCCACCAGTACCAGTTACGACAAGCTCTCAACTCCCGACAGGTCTCCAGGTGTGTGTGTGTGTGGGGGGGGGGGGGGCAAGGGGTGAGGATAGGACAAGGAAGAGGAAAATGAGATCGCGCGCGGTTCGTGGTCGGTTTGTTAGGGTACTGCTCCGGCATTGGCCTGATGTTGATGGGTCAAACCACGGAATACTACCGATGAAAGCAGCCAGACGCCAGAATTCTCCTTCAGATTGAACTCGACCTAGCTAACAAGCCAGTGTCGAAAATCCTGCTACAGTCGGGACTCGAACCTGGGCCCTCCCGGTCAGAGGGGCTGCAGTGACATCAGTCGATGCCCTGAGGCATCTCTCTCGATCCCGGCAGAAGGAAAATTAATAATCACCCAACAGGAAACAATAGACTCTCTAGAAGGAGCCGATCCCCGGTACCCCCCTCAATTCTCACCCTGCCGTGCAGACGTATTCGATTTGGGTGGACGAACGAAAAACCCCAACCGGAGGCCCCGCCCCGCCGTCCAGCAATCTCCCCGCCATGAATCACTCCCAGCGCCCAGTTACTGGCTCGTTTTCCCCCGCCGCTTCCTCTCCGTTTCCCCGCCTCTTTTTCGCGTCTCGCCGCGAGTGCGCGTGCGCGCGCGGCCGTTCAGCGCGTATCGCACAGCGGCGCGCCGGTTCGGTAGCCGTTGCGGCCGCGCGGCGCACGTTGACTCATAGCGCGGCGCCCCTGGAGACGCCCGCGCCGGGCGAAAAAGCGCGGCGAAAACGGATCCGCCGGCTGTGGCGGGTGCGCTGGGCCGCGCTGGCTGCTGGCTGAAGCGCCGGAGGCCCTCGCACCGCCGGAAGGCAAGGGGCTCCGCGCGGGTGCCGACACCGACGCCACGCGACGCCACGCGACGCCACGCGACGCCACGCAACGCCACGCGACGCGACGCGACGCGACGCGACGCGACGCCACGCGACGTGACGTGACGTGACGCGACGTGACGCGACGTGACGCGACGTGACGCGACGTGACGTGACGCGACGTGACGTGACGCGACGTGACGCGACGGGCAGAGTTGGTGCGGGTGCGATATCCCCAACAAAACATCCATTTTTTTGAACATACATACACTTGTATATGTTCAAAAATATGTAATTGATGTTAATTGTTAATAAAACATCCCCTAAAACATCGATTTCTTACACACCGACCACCAGGAGAGGTGGCTCAGGTTGTCAACTGATGTCATAGCAGTGCCCCTGACCAGGAGGTCCGAGGTTCGAATCCCAATGGCGACAGGATTTTAGACTCGATAGCTTCGATTTATTGGTACTTGACGCAAGTCAGCTGTAACGGAGTCATCCAATCGGGAGATTGGATTGATATTATAGTGATATCACTTTGGTGACGTTCAAGCTCCCGATTGGAAGACATTGTAACAGCTGATTAAACGTCAATTGACATGTGCCACCTCGAATGTAAAGCAGTATCGATCTTATGTGCATGTGTAGTTCAAGTATCGTACCACTTCAGTGCATCTGCGCATGCGCAGAAGATCGATAGTACTTCAAAGTTCCAAGTGGCACAAACTCCCTATTATAAAAAAATCGAAGTACAGGGATGCAACATCGTCAACGATACTTGATACATTGCTAGGCCCAATCTAGCCGCTGTCTGGAGGAGAATTCTAACGTCCGGCTGGTCAGACCGGTGGTTTTTCGTGGTTTCTACGATCAATTCCAGCGGAATGCTGGAGCAGTACCCTAACACAAGGGCTTTCAGTAAAAACAGCCATGTAAAAAAATCGATGGTGAAAAAAATGGTCTTTAAAAAATTAGTGTTAAATCGATAGATGATTTTATAAAAACATTGATGTTATGAGAACATCGACATGGATATTGAATCCCTTCTGCGAATGAGAACCGAGGCCTGGATTCAATGAGCTAGCCACTCTGCACCTGTGCCGCAGGAGAGTATTTCCTAAATTATAATCCCAGTATACGGATTGACAATTTTATTTGGGGGGCGGGGGGGTCAAAATTGCAGAGAAATGAATGAAATTCACGAGTGAAACGCTGTATCTTCGCTTACGCAGCGTGGTATGAATAAATTCTAAGAATGCTGTTGGGAAAATGTTCTTTTCCGATCTTTTTCCAAGAAAAATATTCTTTGATTTGAACACTTCATTATGAAAATCATTCTTGAGGCACTTATGGGTTGTGCCCCAAATTACTTGTCCACCAAGGAACATCCAACTCTCTCAGAAGGAAGGATGATCCTTTTCCTCCCCCTCTCAATTCGCACCTCCTTCTACCAATAATGCAACATACTGGAAGGACCAAATTGCCAGTAGTTATACATAAGTAATATGCAAGTATGTGTTTGAATAATGTACATATGAGAGAGTAAACGAGTTGATGGAGAAATCACAATAATGATGTACGATGAATATCAGAGCAATGCTGAAATGAAACGAAGGTGAAACGAAACATTCCTCAGAACACGTGTCTTAAACCCGCTTTCACCTACAAACAAATCCACAGGGAGAGACAAATTTGACTTCCGATACCGACAGATGGAAAGCTAGCACTCTGGCAGCGGGACTGCGCAGTCTCGATTCGATACGCAGCATTTATTGAGCAAGTACAGTACGATACGATTTCTCTTTGAGAATGCGCCCCGAGGGAAAAGAGAAAAAAATAGATTGAGTAGTTAACCCTAGATTCATAGATGTTAATGTGTGTACTATGGCCAGGAACGTCAAGTAGGTCACATTCATGTTTCACAATTAACGCTCAGCCTGATAAAGAGTAACAAAATGAAAAAAAATAAAAAATAAAAAAAATAAAAATAAAACGCCATTTCTTTCACTTTTCTTTGATTTGAATCAGCTGATGGTAAACTACCCAGCTTCCATCTATTCGAATTGATCCGTCAAGCTGATAACGGTTTCTCTGGGTTTTCTCAATTGTGTACTTTGCAAACCAGTTTTTCCTTACAGTTCCAAGACTCGTTCTATTGAATCCGTCCTTCGAAAAGTATCATACTACAATACATATTTATTCTTGAAGTTGGCACGACGGCAGATTTGAATCTAATTTCTCGTGATATTGAAAGACATGCATGTAAGATTCTGTTTTCAGGAAAACATATAGCCTCATCCATTTAACAAGTACGTTCACACAAAAATGTGCGTACGTTTCTCTATTTCACCATAATTCTCGAATATTCTCATCCAAATCATCAGAACATTAAAAAAATATCCGCGTACGTTTCACGAATTTCATAATTAAATTTTATCTGAATCCTCATAATCAGTTAGCTTGTGCGTACTGCTGAGGCCCAGGACTGATCTGTCCCTAGAGAGAAGACCTCGATGATTGATTTCTAGTGATTCCGGGCGCGTCAACTACTAAGGTTATTATTCCTGTGTAGTGCATGTTTTTGCGGGCGAGCGAGAGCGAGAGAGAGGAAGAGAGAGGGAGAGCGAGAGAGCAAGAGAGAGAGAGAGCGAGAACGAGCGAGAGCGAGCGAGAACGAGTGAGAGCGAGCGAGAACGACTGAGAACGAGAGCGAGAGAGAGGGAGAGCGAGAGAGCAAGAGAGAGAGCGAGAACGAGCGAGAGCGAGCGAGAACGACCGAGAGCGAGAGAGAGCGAGAGAGGGGGAGAGCGAGAGAGCAAGAGAGAGCGGGAGAGCGAGAGAGCAAGAGAGCGGGAGAGCGAGAGAGCAAGAGAGCGAGAGAGAGCGAGAACGAGCGAGAGCGAGCGAGAACGACCGAGAGCGAGAGAGAGAGGGAGAGCGAGAGAGCAAGAGAGCGAGAGAGAGCGAGAACGAGCAAGAGCGAGCGAGAGCGAGCGAGAACGACCGAGAGCGAGAGAGAGCAAAAGAGAGAGCGAGAGCGAGCGAGAACGAGAGCGAGCGAGCGATAACGACCGAGAGCGAGAGAGAGAGCAAGAGAGAGAGAGCGAGAGCAAGAGAGAGCGAGAGCAAGCGAGAACGAGAGAGAGCGGGCGAGAACGACCGAGAGCGAGAGAGAGCGAGAACGAGCGAGAGCGAGCGAGAGCGAGCGAGAACGACCGAGAGCGAGAGAGAGCAAGAGAGAGAGCGAGAGAGCGAGAACGAGCGAGAGCGAGCGAGAACGAGAGAGAGCGAGAACGAGCGAGAACGAAAGAGAGAGAGAGAGAGAGACAGAGAGAGAGAGAGAGAGCTGGCAGTGATCCTGCCCCGCCGGATGGCGAGATCCGGCTCCGACCTACCTTCGGCTAGCGGGATTTCCCCAACAAGGTCTCTCTTACCGGCGAGGCACCGCCCAAGTCGGGATAAGTTCTGAGCTCCCGACTCGTCTCTCGGCATGTGTGGTAGTGTAGTGCATGTAAGTGTAAGAGTGTATAAAGATTCGGATAGGACAAGCAATGAGCAGGAAAGAACGCGCGAGGTCTGTGGCCCGTTTGTTAGGATACTGCTTAGGCGAATGCCGGGTTTTGACCGGAGAAACCACAGAAAACTACCGATCGGAGCATTCGGCCGCTAGAATTAACCTCCACACAGCGATAGAACTCGACCTAGCTGACTAGCCAGTATCAAAAATTTTGCCACCGTCAAGACTCGATTCTAGAGCCTCCCGGTCAGAGGCTCTGCAGTGACATCAGTTTATGCCCCGAGCAACCTTTCCTGGTGAGAAGACCTCGACCACGCCGCCCGCAATAGACCCGCAGCCGGCACCAGCCACTCCTCCGGAGCGCGCTAAAAGACCTGGAGAGCCTCAACCGCGACCGCCGCGTCGGAATCAAGAGCCATTCAACGATAAACGCTCGCGCGGACGGGCGGATTTCGGAAACCGTAATAAGAACATCCCCCCCCGACCTCTCCCTCGGCGCCGGCCGCGATGGGAGATACGCGCTTTCGGTCGCGAATAGACCGATTCGGCGCGCGGCAGGTACATTAGACAGGGAACGTGGGCGGAAATAACAAAACGAATTACGCCCGGCGTCCAGGGCCTCGCCCTTAATGCCGCGCCGCGCCGAGCCGAGCCCCCGTTTATGGAGGCGGCTCCTCCCCTCGTCGGCGGGGAGCGGCGCTGCCCACCGCTCCGATTGCGGTTCGTTCCGGATCAGACGCGAGGCGATCGGAGCCGGCCGCCGGGGCTCGGCGCTCTCGCATGTAAAGTACAGAGGTGTCCGATCGCGTGACCAATGCCTGCTTCTAAATAAGCGATTCTCGAGAGCCTGGTTTCGCGCTCGTCACGGTGCATGATAGCGATTTTTATTGCTTTCTTTCCAATCTGTCTGGTGCGCGGGTAATGCCTGCTGACGGCGGCGCGGCGCGCGAGACGGTGAAAGCCAGAGCGATGGCCGCTGCCCCGCAGAGGGTGCCACTGTAATCGGCGGGAGCGGTAATGGTGGTACCGGTCGCAGCGGTGGCGGTGGTGGTGGTGGTGGTGGTGGTGGTGGCAGTGGTGGTGGTGGTGGTGGTGGCAGTGGTGGTGGTGGTGGTGGCAGTGGTGGTGGTGGTGGTGGTGGTGGTGGTGGTGGTGGTGGCGGTGGCGGTGGCGGTGGCGGTGGTGGTGGTGGTGGTGGTGGTGGCAGTGGTGGTGGTGGTGGTGGTGGTGGTGGTGGTGGTGGTGGTGGTGGCGGCGGCGGCGGTGGCGGTGGCGGTGGCGGTGGCGGTGGCGGTGGTGGTGGTGGTGGTGGTGGTGGTGGTGGTGGTGGTGGTGGTGGTGGTGGTGGTGGTGGTGGTGGTGGTCGTGGTCGTGGTCGTGGTCGTGGTCGTGGTCGTGGTCGTGGTGGTGGTGGTGGTGGTGGTGGTGGTGGTGGTGGTGGTGGTGGTGGTGGTGGTGGTGGTGGTGGAGGAGGAGGTGGTGGAGGAGGAGGTGGTGGAGAAGGCGGTAAGTACTGAGGCGGCAGCGATGGCAATGGGATAGGGGCGGTAGTGGAGATTGAGACGGCTGTGATGATGATGGCATCCACATTGACGATGGCGGAGATCCATTGATCAGTGATTCCGGCCACGTCAACTGAAGTCGTTAGTCCCGTAAGTGTAGTGCATGTATTCCCCGAGCAGTAGCGGTGATATTCCGCCGTTGGATAGTAAGATACGGCGCCAACCTAATTTGATTAGCGGGGTATTCCTCAGCCATGTATTTCTCGCCAGTGTGGCACCGCTCCAGCAGGGACAATCTCGAAGTTCCCGGTCACCCGGCAAGTGTGATAGTGTACATCAGGTAAGTGTAAAAATGTGTAAGTGTGGGGAGAGAATAGGACAAATAAAAGGAAGGAAAGATAGCTCGATCTTTCATACCGTGGACCGTTTGTAAGGTACTGCTCGTCATTCGCCTGGTGTTGTCATGGAAACGGAGCGGAAAACTATCGATCAGAGCAGCCGGCCGCTAGAATTCTCCCCGATACAGCGACTGAACTCGACCTAGCTATCTTGATAGTATGGAAAATTAGTGGGGATTAGAACTTAGGACCTCGTGGTCACAGGTACTACAGTAACTTCAGTTGATTGATAAAAGGTCTAAATTCATGAAAGAATTAGGAACATTTTTAGGAAAGGTTCGAACCATTAGGGAAACTGAAATTAGGGAGTGGGAAAACAGCACCGGTTAGCTTGAGTGGAGCCTAGACTGGAGAGAAATAAATAAGTCAATAAGCTAACAATATGTAAGTTAATCAGTAATTTTATGTTAAGTTAGTAAACAGTTAAGAAATAAGTCATAAGTCGTAGTTAATTGGTAAGTAACAGGTCAATATAATAAATAAAATAAAACTGGCATAGTAATAAGCACATTAGGGGGGGGGGAGGTAAGGGGGGATCGAAAATATAAGGGCAGAGGCGCCGGTGCGGACGATCTTCTGTGGCGCTGTTTGATTTCAGGTGCTGAGGAGGCCAAGCACTGGAAGGAGACGACGGGACGCCCACGCCAGAAAATAAATAGTTAAAATAAACGTCGGATAAATTAGTATGTATTCGGCTTCTGACGGCAGGTTTTTCCCCCTTCAGGGGTTTTTTCCTGAGCCGTACCTTATGGTCTCTTTTCCGCGGCTGTGATGCGATGGAGAGACCATTTGGGGTGAATACCAGAATTCGAAAGATTAGAACGCGAAAGGATGTAGGTATTGTAATGGCTTAAAGGCCTTCGGCCTAGCCACATAGGATCAAGTAAGCTAATTGGTTTGTAATAATTACCTATTAAATAAATAAATAAACTTCAGTTGATAACCTGAGCCACCTCTCCCGGTCGGTGGCGGAGGATGAGAGGGAGTTGGAAGCGGAGGCGACGTCGGTGTGGTTGGCGCAGGTGACAGACGGGACCGGGAGGTTCCTGTGAGGACGGCGTCGGTGATGGCAGTAGGACGGTCGAGGCGTCGCCGGCGAGAGTTCCAGACGCCGCTCTTCATGTGTCTGGGCCTCCGCTGCATGCTACGCTATGTCGAGACGATCCCACGGCTCGGATCACACAGTGGTTCAGAACGAACGACTTGCGGCAATAGCTCACTCTCTTGGCCCGCGGCGAGTGCTCGTGAGACACATTCGCCATTCTGCTTTAAAAGTCTTCGGCAGCCACATTATGCGGTTCAATTTATGGGATATTAGAAAGAGTACGAGGCAGAAGACAAAAACATTGTAACATTGCCCTTTGCACAGAGATATCTCTCAAATGAGAATATAACGTCTTTTAAGAAATAACTCTCCAAAATTAGAAGTTTTTGATTATGGTTTCTTTCTGATTGACAAAAGATCACATTAAAATAGCGCACGGCTCATTTTCGTTGAAATATGAATTTTTGAAAATTGCAAAAGTTACAAGTAACGTGAGAAATTATGTGCTAATGTACTGGCACTAGTTCTGTAATAATCAGGCGTGATGTTACTGGTTCCTGTAATGTTTGCAATTGTTGCGAAATGTTTAAGTTCCATCGTGAACGAAATAAAATACATAACACATGATCAATATTATTCATGTGTTCAGTAGGAAATTAGTTCGCTTTGGCATTGCTTCTAATTGTATAGCACCGAACGCATTGTAGCAATTTCTTTTAATGACGTCTTCGTGCTCACAGTAGTGAGTTTAGTGATTTTGAATGTGTAATGAAAGATAGAAATTACGTACTTCATTCATTTACAGAGAGAGAAGTGAATGAAAATCGTTTCGTGCGGGCTTCGAAGTAAAATATAATTCCAGATCTTGAAATTGAAATAACGTCTGGTAACGGTACACACATCCGGTCAGTTCCAGTTGATGAAAGTGCTAAATATGTGTATCAGTCTAATTCCTCGTGATCTTTTCAACCGACAACAGAAGGTCGAAGGAATAATAAAAGTAAAAGGCTACCCCAACGAGTTCGGAAAGTTCACGTACGCTGCTGCACTGCTGCAATCTTTACTGAATCATTTACAACGTGAACGTAGTATATTGGCGTAAAAGAAATGAAGACTTAAATATTTCAAGTATGTAGAAGTAAAGTTGAGAAAATCGGGAAGTTTTCTCTCTAGATATGCTTAAGCAGTCATTAAATTTAATGTTCAGATTATGATTTATGGGTTCTTATACCTTAAACTGATAAAGGAAAGTAAGAACAAATTAATATTATGTGGTCATTATAGACGAAAGAAACGATTAAAACCAATTAAACATATAAATCAAGTTTCTGTAAAATTGTGTTAGAGATGGAAATATTCAGAAGGTCAAAGGTTCAGGGAGGGCTTGCCGCGCTCCTTGTATTTCTTCCTTACAATTACATCCGTGATTGTTAAAAGAATTTGGAGCACGCAGCAATATTAAATTACACTACCTCGAAATGTCACAGACGCAATTTCAGTCCCTTCTAAATATCTGGTAAGTGAATGAAACGACGTATCGCTTTTCTTCCCGGAATTTTCATTCTCTTTCTCTGGAAGCTCCGTTCTGAAACGTTAACAACGAGAGCATAAAACTACATTTGGCATTTTAGAACATTTACAGAGTTCACTTAGCGCAATTTGTCGAAATGGGTCGAAACGACTACCATTGGTCCGGCACACTTAACCCGATGCACTTAAGTGCCGCAAGCGAGTCGGCGTTTATCGTTTTTGCAGCGCGTAAAACCTACATATTCGGAACCGCGCAAACATTAATTGGCGAAAATAAAACCCGCCTCCGGCAGTCCCTCGGGGGGGGGGGGGTGGAGGCGCGGCGCGAGATGGCGGACTGAAAGAGGTTCCGAGCGGATGGGCGGGGCACGCGAGTTGCCGTAGAATGGAGCTCGCGGATGCAGAGTGGTTCAGAGCAGCGCTGTTCAACCGGCAGCCCACGAGCCACATTGGGCCCGCGAAAGCGCGTGGAGATTCTTTTGTTAGCAGCGTATACGATGAGTGTCGTGTGTTCGCTCTCGGCTGACCGGGCGATGCCACATGCTGAGTTGGCGAGTCAAACTGGCAAGTCCGCCATCTTTCATTCTCCAGGACCGGAATTCATTGAAAGATGAGGTAATGATATAATGTAGTGAATGATGAAGGAGCAACGACAGGATGAGAAGCAGGGAAAAAGGCAGAACCATGCAGATTCGCCGATTAGCTCACCACAAATTCCACGTGGATGGTGCGGGATTTGAATCCCGATACGCGGAGGTGGAAGGCGAGGGGTCTGACCACTATACCATGGGTCACCTCTCCACATAAGGATGGCCAAAACGTTGGCAAGTCTATTCACTATGCGTTTTCAATGGTGACTCAGCAGCCGCGGCGAAAAGCCGAAAACGTATTATTTTCGCCTCATGAAAATCCTACATTTTTATCATTGTCCCTAAATACCACGGTCAAATAAAGGGAAATTATAAAGCGAGTTCCAGTAAAAGAAAAATGCGTCATAGCAAAGGTAGAAAATAAACTGCAGAGAATTCGAAAGGTCCACAACGTTATCGCTCAATTAAAAAAAAAATCCTCACAGCTCTAAAACATGTTTATCTTCGACGGACACTAAAATTTGATTAGCACACTCACGCAGATGCTTTTATAGGCGTTATTATGACGTGTGCATCACTGCTTTCATTAAATCGCTAGTTTTAGTACACAAAAGATTATACTTTCTAAACAATCACTATTTGTTTCTAACGTTTGGAATACATTCAATATACGACGGTTGAAAATAATTGTATACATGGGAGAATACATTTATTTGTGAGAATTTGTTCCACAACTTTTGAAGCAGTGAAGCTGTTGCTTTCACATTTTTTTTCGAACCCTTTGAGAAGCCGAACAAAATAAAGTGGGCACAATCCCAAAATGTTGCGCGAATTTTGATTGCAGCACAGAATGTTACCATAAATTGAATCGTTTATTTCAGAAATCCGTCAAACGCCAAAATTCCTTATTTCGAGAAAACAGAGAATAAGTCTTCCAAATTTTAAGATTTCACAATATTGTTTTTATTAAAGGAAATGATAAATGAATATTTTACATATAAATATGCACTAAACGATGTGTCTATTCTCCTAGAACTCCGTCACTAAAGCGTGTTTTAGAGTTTGGCGTTTGACGGGTTTCTGAAATAAACGATTCAATTAAGCAATTCACAAGGCATTCAATCGGCCATTCACAAGGCCTTCAATCGGCAATTCACACGGCATTCAATCAGCAATTCACAAGGCAATTTAATCGGCAACTCACAAGGCAATTTAATCGGCAATTCACAAGGCATGCAATCGGCAATTCACAAGGCATTCAATCGGCAATTCACAAGGCATGCAATCGGCAATTCACAACGCATGCAATCGGCAATTCACCAGGCATCTCCTGACAGGCATCGCAGGTCACCGGAAGGGAGCCGAGAGCAGCGAGTGCGGGGTGGACAGAGAGTACAGTGTGGGCAGAGCAGGCAGGCCACGCGACGCTGCGGCGCGCTGGAGGGGGCGGAGCAGGCTGTGGGGCTGGGGCGGTAGAAGCTACTTAAAAGACGATTATGATAAATAAATTCCCGGGCAATGTCGGATAATTAACTAGCGTACTATACTCTCCGGAACGTAAGATTAGTTTCATTAAATTGTATGAATGTATTCGGCGCGACAACCCGTGAACGAGCTGAGGCCAACCGGCAATATCCCTGCCTCGCGGCCATGGGTTAAGGGGGTACGTGTGACATCCCCACGCCATATTCCGGTTTTCTCAACCTGAGAAGTGAATTTTCTCATTGTCACACGGCAACATATTCTGGAACATTGCAAGGAAAACGCACACTATAGTCTTTGCTCGACCGAGGATCGAACACGCGGCCGCATAGTGGAAAGTGAGCACGCTGACCACGAGACCTTCATTTAATTAGTTCATACATTTTAATTACAGTAATTAAATAGCAAAAAAGGCGCACATAAACATGAATCCTAAATTCATTACTCCTAACCACCATTTGATCCGCAAACAGTATTTAACGTTTTTCGAAAGAAAAAAAAGAAAAAAAACAAAAAACAATCGCGGAGTGGAACGGCCAGGAACGTGGATGGGGAGACATGTAATGGAAAGTGGGCGTGTAGCAAAACGATTAGAACATTCCATGGAAGAGATTTGAGACTGCGCAGCCGGAACGGGCATGGATTGGAATGGGAAAGCTCTGTGGAGTTATACGATCGACGGGTGAGGAGTGACGGCGAATTTGAGAGGAAAGTAGCAAGGAATTAAGGGTCACAGAACGGACTGACAGCGGCAGAGACGTAAAGCAAAACGATTCCTGTACCTTGAATCATACCTGAGATCCGTGAGTCATCAGATGAATAGCTTCCAATAGGGAAAATGGGATAATAACAGTGAATGGGGTAATAACAGTGAAATGAGAAGTAGGGGAAACAAGTGAATCATGTGAAATTATAGCTCTCTTGGTGTGATATGATATAGTAGTTTTGCTCATAAGATGGGTCTCTCTCGCTTTTGGCAGTTGAAATCGTCCGTGCATGGAGAAGTATTTTATGGCAGACCTAGAACGTTTAGCTGCCTACCGCAATAATTCATTCTAAACTTTTCCCCATTTCGGTTGGGATTACAAGTATATTGAATCAATGAAATGTACTGGAAATGAAGAACTACATTCTGTGCATTAAATAAATTTCAAAAAATTAGAGTCAGGAATTTTTTAGTTGCATTTCAGAGGATTCTAATTAAAAAAACATTCGTTTGGACTTATGTTCATTTGCACACATCGCAAATGAAAGACAGAGAAAGACCACATACACAACTAATTCCCTTGTTGACACACTGTAAGAAATTTCCGCTCTACTTCCATGAAATGTACATTAAAGTAATTATCATGAACGAACATTACGAACGAACATGAACGAACGAGTTTTCTGCTGTATGGAAGCCACAAAAAACGAATACTGATGATGATGGCTAAACCATCTAAAGCTGTTTTTTTAATAAATAATATTGTTGGCAATGACGACACATATAATTATTTCATTTCCGACAGAGCCTGATATCCCATCATTTACTCGCTTTCGTCCAGGAGAGGACGTATTCTACTACCTTGTAGAGGAGGGTTCTCGGAGCAGTTACACGCACAGACCTTCATAATAACAGCAACCACGACTTGTATCATGGCGACAGTCAAGAGCCGACGAAGTAGGTTAGTGACAGTTTTGCCCGCCGGATTGTGTGGGCACACACACTCGTGTTTACCCGGACGCGGGTAGAACGGAACAGGCCAGACTGCAACGTATCCCTAGTGTGTGTGGGCCCGTATCGAAGTTCAAGAGAGGTCGGCGAAGCGGAGCTTCACAGAGAAGTGCGGCAAAGTGGGCAGAAGGGCAGGGGCGGGGCGGGGGCGAGGCAGGGATGGGGTTAGGGCGGGGGCGGGGCGGGGTGGTGCGGGTGTCGTGCGGGGGTGGGGCGGGTGCCGGGCGGGGGTGGGGCGGGTGCCGGGCGGGGGCGGGGCGGGTGCCGGGCTGGGTTGGGGCTGGGTTGGGGCTGGGTTGGGGCTGGGGCGGGGCGGGGCGGGGGCGGGGCGGTGCGGGGGCTGGGCGGGGCGGGGGCGCTTCCATTAGCGAGAGCCGCCCCTCCCGTCGCGTCAACATAAGCGGCCTTCCGAAGCGACGGGAGACGCGATATCGATGCCGACGTTTTCAAAACATGTTTCTATAAAAATTTCGATGTTTTAAACATCGACAAATGGCCATTTTTTAAACATCGATGTTTTGTGTTCGATGTTTTTACGTTTACGATATTTTGTTCGTGTTTCATTTGTTCGTTTGAAAAATCCCCTTAATCACAACTTTGTGAAAGTTAAAATATGAACTAAGAACTAATGGTACCACTATCTGTTTATATGTTCGAACTAAACGGACGTGGTTACTGCTACCTTCATTTAGCACATTATCCCGCGCCCGAGATGAGCATCCTACCACTTCCTTTGTCTTTCCTCGAATTTCGCACATGGACAAATTATTTATACCGTTGTTTTCACTTAAATTTTATTTATAAATGAACGTACACGGCGGCTGTCAAATTATTCTCCGTTGCGCACGAATTTCATGTTAAGGGGTTACTAAACCAGCTTTAAAACATTAATGTTTTAATTATTAACATCGATGTTTCGCTGCAACAGTATCTCGATGTCGTATCACCCCGCCCACTTCCAGGAGGCTCTCAGAAAGGCGAGCCGAAAGAACGGAGACGGTCACCGCCAGGGGGCGCATTGGCCATTTTCTCCAGGGGGGAACGTTCAAAATACTGGGAGGGGACCAATCGAAAAGGCAACCCTCGTTATTCACTCTCAACACTCGGGGCAAACCACTCACAAAACTACGAAAACATAGGTTGCAGTTGAGATTGATTGATTCGTAGTGATTGCGGGCGCGTCAACTGTTAAGACAATTAGTCCCGTACGTGTGGTGCATGAGTTTTGTTCGGGAGGTGGCGGTAGTCTTCCCCCGCTGGGTGGCGCGATCCGCCGCCGCCTTACCATCGGCTAGCAGGGTTATCCCCAACCAGGTATCTCCCATCAGCGCGGCACCGCCCCAGCTGGGACAAACTCTAAGATTCCGACCGGTCTCCCAGTGGTAGAAGTGCATGTGTATGAGTAGTGTGTGTATAAGTAAGGGGTAAGGATAGAACAAGGAAGAGGGAGGAAAGATAGCGTGCGGTCCGTGGCCCGTTTGTTAGGGTACTGCTCCGGCATTTGCCTGGTGTTGTTCAGAGAAACCACAGGCAACTACCGATCAGAGCAGTTGGCTGCTAGAATTCTCCTCCATTGGCCGCATTCGACCTAGATATCTAGCTATAGTCTAAAATCATGCTACCGTTGGGATTCGAACCTAGGACCTCCCAGTCAGAGGCATTGCAGTGACATCAGTTGATGCCCTGACCCACCTCTCCCTGTGCCCCTCGTCAATTCCCTCCTAACACTCGGGGCAGACCACTCACAAAATTACGAAACATAAATTGCAGGTAGAGCTTAATTTGCATTAAATAAGCACGTGAACTGTGTATGTTCACCATTCACTAAAAATGTGCACTTACACAACTCAAATAATCCCCGTAACGATATTTCTATAATGTAAAAGACCATTAAAATTGTGAATTGTCGCTCAATAAGCGAGAAGAATTTTCTCTCAAGATTTCTTTATAAGAATTACTAACGGAAATATTTTTGAAATTGCACTGAAGGCTGACACTAATTTTTCTCCTTCGAAACATTTACGATTTTACATTCTTCTCCTGTATGAAAATTACTTGTGAACAATTTTTCTCTCCGGATTTGAGATTGGTGTCCTGAGTCATCACATAAACAGCTGCTCACACAAACAGTATGTAAATTAGCAAGACAATATTCATGTCTCCGCATGTGTCGTACAACGACCTTATGGAAATTTTTGGTCGATGAAACATCTCATTTTAGTTTTCGTTTCTCTTTTAATGAACTTGTATGAACAAAAACGGAGTACACAGGACATGTAAATTACAAGCTATTCATTTTCCGTTGTTTCTATGGCTCTAATATTTCTTAACGTTGTCTTCTTTTCAATGTATACAGTATTATAGCATATACACAACTCACGTAGTAAAAATCTTTGCCATTCCTAGGAGAAATGGTACTGGAAGAGCTAGTAATAAAAACATCCACAAGCAATGTAATTGCATTCCATTGGAGTCTACTAGTGTCGCATGAATGGCACATCGTGTGAACGCGTGAACACGGTTGAGTTCCAATATTTATTTAAAAAAGATTCTTGAGTAGTCAGCAATAATGATCTGTTAAGAGAATGGGTCAAAACCGAAAAAAATAGCCTAGACTGAGGACAAAAGTCTGTGTCACTCTGTAGCACCACGAGTTTGATTTATATCATGTCTTCATGGTTATCGTAACAAGGTGCATTCTTCATGTGAAAACGTCTTTTTTGCATAATAGCGTGTTTTCACCATACAGAAACCACCTTTTGCAATACCTTTTTTAGAAATGCTAACTTATGTACCCGTAGCGATATGTAAAATCTCTCAATTTAAACGATCGTAAAAAAGATTATTTTCTTTTGTGATTGATTACACAGCCACACACACACACACACACAAATTGTGTTCGTGTCTGGGGATCAGGCCATGTTTTCTCTATGTTTTTGGGGTTGCCGGATTCGGTGTCCATTTTACTCCATCACATAAGGTTATTGACAAAACCTAAAAAAAAAAATTAAAAAAATATACTTCTTACCGAGGGGTCAGATAATGTTACCTACATGTTTTGGGGGTCACTGAAACCGAATCTGAAGTCCATTAAACTTCATTACATCACGTTTTTCACATACCTCAAAAAATGTTTTTAAAAAACTGTGTCCGCTTGAAGAGAAATCTGATCTGGCGCAGTCGATATACTAGACAATCTGCCATTCAACAACGTGATGAGTGTTGTCCCGTCAGGAGTCACTTCATTTTCTCTACCAATTATAATTGATCTGAATTTAAAAAAATATGATGTGATGATGTTAAATGGACTTAAGATTCGGTTTCAGCGAATCCCAAAACATATTGGTAACATGGTGTGAACCGTCGGTTAGAAGTATCTTTAATTTTTTATATTTGTCACGGTTAAGTCAAAAACCTGATGTGATGGAGTAAATTGGACATCAGATTCGGATTTAGCGACTCATATAGAAACATAGAGACATAGAGATCATATAGAAAACATGGTCTGATTCTCAGACACGAACACAATTTTTATTTGTGTGGCTGTATCAGTATTAGTTTACACCAAGTATTAGCCAACGTTTTATTTAATAACAAGGAATGTTAGAGTGTCAGAAAGTTGCGAGGAAGAATGGCAATTGACTTACAATAAGAAGAGAAATTTCTTCATGTAGACGCGAAATCAAGACATGCACCCGTTTTCTGCCGCATCAGCATCAGGTTTCCGCGAACTAAATCACGTAATTTTGAAATTCGTTAAATGTTTTCTGAAAAACGATGCACCCCAGAACAAAAATCACGTAAATGAAATATGCGTAGAGCATCTGGTTTAGAAATAAGATTGATTCGCAAAACACGACAGAGTAAATACGAACCCTCTTACTCAAACGGGACCCGAACAGGATCAAGAACTGAATCAGCAAAAAGCTGCATTAGGAGGTACTCAGTCCCCAACCAGCTCCATCGAACGGCGCCCAGTAGCTTCGACTACAGAAAAATCAATCAGGCGCTCAATGCGTACGCTTTCCGGCGAGCGGATCGAGAACTTTCCGAGAGACTGCCGAGTAGTTCACGTGCCTCTACTGGGATTGGAATTCAAGTGCACTTTGCTTTTCTTACCCACCTACGACCCAGCAAAAGGCGACTCGCTGAGTGGGACGAGATCGCCATTCTGCGCAACAAAGAAATCGCATTTCATTCTTTAAGATAAGAAGTGGCTCGAGAGCTTACGTTCAAATCCACCTCAAGAGCGGAATAAGAATGATAAGTACATGATTGACAAATGATGAGAAGAAAATGGTAAATGATTGACAAATGATGAGGAGAAAATGGTACCCCTAGAAAGCAACCCCGATGTAATTGTCATGGAGCCCCTACAGTAATATACAAGTATACAAGTAATATACGTTGTATAGGCAGTACAACGATGTAATAGATTTTATTTGTAGTATATGTAATAGATTGTAAAAGAATTAGATAGTGTATCGCTTTCCACTTGTGTACATTACTGATCGCAGGTCGAGAAGTATCAGATCAGTCTACAGTACAGTAATTCTCATACCAATTGATGAACTTTAAATTTGATAAGTCGACCATGGCTTGTTTTATATCAATACACACACCAAATAATGAAATTTATTTTCTAAAACAAAATAATACATCACATATATGTACCGATACTTACATTTTTAGTATAATGTCATCTGTTTTGATTCTTGGGAGATTTTTGTCAACATCAAACGTAGTTACGTCGAGTTACAGCACACAGCATACAACTCACTCCCATTACCCCGACTACCTTTCTAACAGTGGAATGAAAAAGGATTTCTTGACACTTAAACTTGAGCATCGGTTTTAATCGTAAATGTCAAATGTTCATGTGTTTTGAAATATAATAATACGTGTATTGAAGGTGAAATTTTTATTTTGAGCCGGTGGTACTGACACCTGATGAATATGATTCAACAGCACTTAATTGAAAAACGCATTCCCGTATCCTTAAAGATGGTTTTCATCCATAGTGACTACATTCCTATCTATTGTCGGTTGCCACTTTCTGTACTATAGTTTGACGTGAAAGTGACATTATGAAATGGTATAGCATTCGTTACATGAACGGGATGTGATTCTCGGAGTACTCGTTTCGAAATTCCGCAATCGGCGTCTCGTCCATAATAGCGAAATCCTACAGTAATAATCCACTTCTCGGCCTTATAGTTATAAGTTGTATTATGACATTTATATTATAAATAATTCAATAATATTTTACGTAATACTGAACCCCTTCTCAACCTTTTACAGTGTTTTTGACGTAGCTTTTATTTTTTAATTATTTTTTTTTAGAAACCGCTCACCTGCATCTTCATGTGTTTCTTTCGAAAGATATCGACAACAAATAGATAGCACTGGGTAGACGCCAACTATTTCTATGAGAAGTATAGAGGACATATATATATATATATATATATATATATATATATATATATATATATATATATATATAGTTCCTGTGCTCTCCTCTGATCCCTTTCAGAGGCCAGGGTAGAGCCCTAAAATAATAATGGGCCGCGGACCGCGCCCTATCTTTTCTTCCCAATCGAATCCTCATTCCTGTTCTTAGAGCCGAGCGATGAGCCGATTCCCAACCGAATGAATCAATCGAAGTAGATCTTCAGGAGTCGGAGATGCATGCGGCCGTCTGCTGCAAGAGCTCCGAGGCATTATATATTGCGACTCGTGGCCGAATAATCGAAGTAATTAACAGACGCTATAAACGGGACTGCCCTTGCCCTTAATGGGATCTTAGTTGGCTAACAATAATATACGGGGCTATTGGCAAAAGGCTACTCGTTCAACCCCGGTGTTCTATTATCTACCTTCCGTTTCAGCAAGAGCGACCAGCGGCCACGCAACGAGGTGGCGTGTTGCGCGAGAGGCAGTACCTTGCGCGAGCACTGCACTTCGCAACCACCAGGCCGGTCGGCAGCGGCACTTCAAATGCGACATCCATGTCGATGGTTTCAAAATAGCCATGTTTTTTTGTAGAAACATCGATGTTTCAAACATCGATGTATAACGCCGATGTTTTTCCAACGTCGATGTTTTGTGATCGTTGTTTTCCTTTTTCCGATGTTTTGTTTCTGAATGAAAAATTCCCATGGTCACAATATTGTGAAAGCCAACATATGAAATAATAACGGATAACACTTTTAGTTCATGTGTTGGACTCAAAGGAATGCTGTTTGTACTTCCTTCCTCGACCAAACTCTCTCGCCCGAGATGATGATGCATGCCCTTGTATTTTCTCTTCGTATTCATTTCGCACATTGAGATGTGGTCAACAAATACGTTGTGGGCGAAGGGTCTGCTCCTTCTTCTCTTATTCGGCGAATTGATAAACATGAGCACTGCCAAATTAAATTTTAATGCACACGAATTTAATGATAGAGGTTACTAAACCAGCCAAAGACATCGATGCTGAAAACCATCGATGCTGAAAAACATCGATGCTGAAAACCATCGATGCTGAAAAACATCGATGCTGAAAACCGTCGATGCTGAAAACCATCGATGCTGAAAACCGTCGATGCTGAAAACCATCGATGCTGAAAACCATCGATGCTGAAAACCATCGATGCTGAAAAATATCGATGCTGAAAAACATCGATGCTGAAAAACATCGATGATTATTTGTCGACATATCTTTAACATCGATGTTTTTTAATTTTGAACATCGATATTTGTTAACATCGATGCCTTGTTATCGATATCGTTTCACTAAGTGGCACAGCGCGGCGCGGCGCTGCACGGCCTGGGCGCGGCAGGGCTGGGGGCGCGGGGGCGGCGCCCACAAAGGACGCGGAACGCGGGGCACGCGAGGCGTTGCCCCCCCGGCGCCGTCGCGACGCCGTCGCCGCCGCCGCCGCCGCCGCCGCCGTCGCGACGTCCCAGGAAGGGGGCGCCGCCGTTGCGCGGTGACGCGTCACCCTTTGTTTGACGCGCTTGCTTCAATATGAATCGTTTATTTCGGAAACCCGTAAGACGCCAAAATCTAAAACATTCTTTGGCGACGGAGTATTGTTTCAGGAGGATAGACACATCGTTTAGTGCATATTTATATGAATAATATCCATCTATCAACTCCTTATATATATATATATATATATATATATATATATATATATATATATATATATATTGAAATCTGAAAAATTGACTTACACTCAGTTTTCTCGAAATGAAAAATTTGGCGTTTGACGAGTTTCTGAAATAAACGATTTATTGCAGTCGCTAGTAGCGCGCTTTCGCGCTCGAAACTGCATCAGTAACCCCAACCTTTTAAATAAAATTGAATGGATGAAATCCAGAACGGTGTCAGAGCCATTTTATAAATTCTGAGAAGAACTTTTTTATTTCAGACTATATTTCATTGGCAATGTTTCTTTGTGGTTTTAATGAACAATTGAAATTGTTCATTAAAAATAGTATATAGTTTAAATAGTTTCAATGTAAATAATTTCAATAGTATAGAAAAATAGTTTCAATGATGAAACAAAGCATACAACTTTAGAGTGACATTGATTTAAACAGATTTATCAGAATTTATAAAATGTCATTTATACATATTAGAGTGGAATGTATTAAATCATATATTCCAAGTGAAGGAATTGTGATACCATACACTAATATCTGGAAATGCTAACAACTACTTTGATTCATTTAATATAACATTGAGGAAAATAAACGACCATATGCTTGATCAGTTCTTAGCCGCAGTAAGTTATGAATACATTTTTTTCGAACGTACCCCAGGAGGGAAGTGTAGGCGAATTTGCAGTTATATTGCCAGCAGTGGCCAAGCAGTGGCTGTCAAAGCGGTCCCTTCTTAGAGTAACTCCTCCACACCTCCGGAGAAGACACGACAACGATTCTGTAACTTGCTGTTATATTGACAGCGGTGGCCAAGCAGTAGCTGTCAGAGCGGTCCCTACTTAGGGTAACTCCACCACACCTCCGGAGAAGACCCGACGACGATTCTGTAACTTGCTGTTATATTGACAGCGGTGGCCAAGCAGTAGCTGTCAAAGCGGTCCCTTCTTAGAGTAACTCCTCCACACCTCCGGAGAAGACCCGACGACGACTCTGTAACTTGCTGTTATATTGCCAGCGGGGCCAAGCAGTAGCTGTCAGAGCGGTCCCTTCTTAGAGTAACTCCACCACACCTCCGGAGAAGACCCGACGACGACTCTGTAACTTGCTGTTATATTGCCAGCGGGGCCAAGCAGTAGCTGTCAGCGCGGTCCCTTCTTAGAGTAACTCCACCACACCTCCGGAGAAGACCCGACGACGACTCTGTAACTTGCTGTTATATTGCCAGCGGGGCCAAGCAGTAGCTATCAGAGCGGTCCCTTCTTAGAGTAACTCCTCCACACCTCCGGAGAAGACCCGACGACGATTCTGTAACTTGCTGTTATATTGCCAGCGGGGCCAAGCAGTAGCTGTCAGAGCGGTCCCTTCTTAGAGTAACTCCACCACACCTCCGGAGAAGACCCGACGACGACTCTGTAACTTGCTGTTATATTGCCAGCGGTGGCCATGCAGTAGCTGTCAGAGCGGTCCCTAAGGGTAACTCCACCACACCTCCGGAGAAGAGACGACGACTCTGTAACTTGCTGTTATATTGCCAGCGGGGCCAAGCAGTAGCTGTCAGAGCGGTTCCTTCTTAGAGTAACTCCTCCACACCTCCGGAGAAGACCCGACGACGATTCTGTAACTTGCTGTTATATTGCCAGCGGGGCCAAGCAGTAGCTGTCAGAGCGGTCCCTTCTTAGAGTAACTCCAACCCACCTCCGGAGAAGACCCGACGACGACTCTGTAACTTGCTGTTATATTGCCAGCGGTGGCCAAGCAGTAGCTGTCAGAGCGGTCCCTACTTAGGGTAACTCCACCACACCTCCGGAGAAGACAGACGACGACTCTGTAACTTGCTGTTATATTGCCAGCGGGGCCAAGCAGTAGCTGTCAGAGCGGTCCCTTCTTAGAGTAACTCCACCACACCTCCGGAGAAGACAGACGACTCTGTAACTTGCTGTTATATTGCAAGCGGGGCCAAGCAGTAGCTGTCAGAGCGGTCCCTTCTTAGAGTAACTCCTCCACACCTCCGGAGAAGACCCGACGACGATTCTGTAACTTGCTGTTATATTGCCAGCGGGGCCAAGCAGTAGCTGTCAGAGCGGTCCCTTCTTAGAGTAACTCCAACCCACCTCCGGAGAAGACCCGACGACGACTCTGTAACTTGCTGTTATATTGCCAGCGGGGCCAAGCAGTAGCTGTCAAAGCGGTCCCTTCTTAGAGTAACACCTCCACACCTCCGAAGAAGACCCGACGACGCCTCCCTCGGCCGCGCCGGCAGCCGGTCGCCCTAATCGCTGCCTCCGCTGGCGCCGCGGCGCTGGGCGTCGCGACGCCGCTCGGGCGCGCCGCTTCTGCCCACGCCTTCGGCCCGAGATGCTCCTCGATATACTACGCCCCTTTTTTTCCTCTTCTCCTGCTCCTCGCCGCGCCGCAGCCGCATGCGAGACCCCGCCTTATCAAGCGACCAAGCCGCCGGACGCCGCGCAGCGCAGCGCCTCGAACGGATCGCGTGGAATTGGGCGGAAAGCGCTGGCGAACTGAGGAGCGATTTTTCGAAACCCGATTCATGAAAAATAAGTTCAATATAGATTCTACATTGTTTTGTACCGTTTCATCGAACCTCAAACAGAATGTTATCAAAATTCAAATTTTATTGTAATCTTTAGCTTTAAGCATTCAAAATTACAAGATTCAGAAAAAAAAAACAACATATAAATGCACTCCCAACATTCGTTTAACGAAAAATGATTTTTTGCATTGATCGAGATTTGAAAACTCGCTCCTTGATTGAGGACTGTACTTCTCCTGAATTGAGGACTGCAGAAAAATACTATATGAATGCATTCCCAACGTGTGTTTCACGAAAACCTTTTTGCATTGATGTGACACACCACGGACACGATTTACTGCTTATTAAAAAAATGATATAATTTAAAATGATTGGAACGCCACATAAAATAACTTTGTTATATTATCAGGTAGTACCTAGACTTTGAAGAATAAAGTAACAACACAACTACGTGAGCAAGAACGCCTGAAAATATGCTGATTTAAAAATATTTCCTACATTGAGGACTGCACATTTCAGAGATGTGAAGCACCAAGAATACGATTAACTGTTGGTGCTTAAACACCCTTCAGCGGGTTGTTTTCAGTTGTTGGACGGAACCTCATATGACTGACAACGTTGTTGAATATTCACTAATGCCCCAAACGAATCCATCTCATTTTGATGATAATGTCGTCGAGAACATGGTAACCTTTTTTCACTCATCAAGTACTCGTAGTATACGCAGTGCTTAGTTTTATTTCGCACACTGAGAAGATCTTGAATAATTCGAAGTAACCAGACAAATGAACTATCTTAAATCAGCAATTTAAATAAATGACCATACCTTGGAAATTACTAAGCAAAATTTATCTCGGCTAGATAACGTCTGTTACGTTTCACAACAAAAAACATTTTAAAACAGAAAATTGAAATGTATTATTTGATGCTTAATTTAGTCGGAAGTAAATGACACCTTCTCAAGGTATTTCAATATTTGCCTCATCCCGAACATCAAAGTTTCATATGAAGCACGTAACAAGTTATATTGTAGCGTGCGTGACATTAAAAAAATACTGAGTGTACCACAATCTTTGATCAACCATCAGTTAAACAAATGTTTGTATGGAAAACGACGAAGTAACCTTACTCTTTATCGTGAACTCCGTCTTCATGTTGAACTTATAAAATTGTTAATTCAAATAGACTTTCTTTCGGATTCGGATTTCTTTCGGATTTCAAATGGAATGTTTTGTTTATAATTGTAAGATATTGGATACAATATACCCTCAAGTAACTTCCGGCAACTAAAATTAAAAATTACTTTTTAATGTTGGAATAAAATAGCACTAGGAACGCAATTTTCCTCTAATTATTCACAGTCCAGTTGGAGATCACTGAACTAACCTTTGATATCTAGAACAGTAAAGATAAGAAAAATAAATATATGTTCAGACCATTTTACAATAGAGTTCCGTATGTGGCAGTAGTGACGAGAATGTTTCAAGAAACAACAACATGTGGATACATAATTTGTTTTATTCACGATATTGAAATAGGAACACATAACACTGTACCCACAGCAACAAGATTTTGTCAATTCAAGAAGTAACTTTGAAACATCCCACATGCATATACTAACATTACATTAGCAACAAAGAAGAGAGGCAGAGTACGACACACGTGACTTGAATTTGTTCGGAGATCTTTGCACAGCGCTTCGCAACGTTAGTGTTTTGAGCACGTACCTTCTCGAAATATTTGCTTTCAGGACTAGATACACCGACAGACAAAAAACATATCTAAGCCGCATGACGCAATTGATAAAAAGACACCTCAGTGCCTTGAGAACAAAAGCAGGATGGCTGGAAAACTAGGTTTTGAGTAAAAGAAAGAAGACGAATCTTCTTATTGACGAGAATAGTGAGACTTGTATAAATTACTACAACATAGGCGTACACAGCCTAAAAAACAACACTAAATACATTTCTGGGCGCCCTTTCCGTTTGAAATTTATTTACACGACACATTTCACTAGAAAATGAATTAAATATACGTACAAGGAGATTGAAATTATAACTTTAATAATAAAACTAATGAATACACTGTTTTTATGTTAAACTATTTAACGTAAAACCATTTCTTGAATTGTTTTTACAGCCCTCTTATACGTACATTTATGACTTACTAGCACAACAAAATATTTATATTCGAAATGATTTTTCCAAATAGCCACAATCTCCAATTAATTTTGTCCAACATATTTTAATAAATATTTGTCTTCTTTTTTGTATGAACTCGTGAGATTGGTGGAATGGTTGGATATACCTCGACGTCCTACATATAACAATATCGTATTTGTTTTGCTTTATATCAAGATAATACGAATCTGCGTAAATTACGTGACCGTGGAATTTTCCATACATACTCGCACATCTCCACGTACATCCAACGAGTTATTTGATCTGTCAACTACCACTTTATCTCAAAACGCACAATTTTTCGATTCACCGTAACTCCTTGCAGAAAGTATGTGGTTTCGCAACTTTCTACCGACGTTGAATACCGACGCGTATGGAACATTCCGGGATGCACCGGTGTCAGAAAGTCATTCCCGCACATTTTGCATGTACTAAGTTGTTTTACCGTTTGGGAGTTAGCGCTCCCTGCTTGTGTAATACAAAACCAAACGTTCGGCCAGTGGAGAATTTACGAGTAATACAAAACATCGCGATCTGCAGGTTCATTCGCAATAAGCCCCGATCACCGGCGCCCACGCGGCACGCGCTAGCAGCCGGCGCGAACACGCGCACCCCGCCCTCAAGGCCGGCGGGCGGCGCGGCGTGGCGCGGCGCGAGGCGGCAGCGCGGCCGCGGGAGCCCATTAGAAGCAGACGCCGGGCGCGTGACAGCGACAGCGACAGCGACGCGGTGCGAGCGGGGCCGCGGCGTGCCGGGCCGGGCCGGGCCGGGCCACGCGGCCCCCGCGCCGGCCCCTCCCGCGCACTCCGTCACGGTCCACGGCGGCGATTTCCTTCCAGAAGGTTCCAGTGGGTAGCGGCAAGAGCGCGGGGGCGTGCCCCGCGGGCGGCGCGGCGGCGGGCTTACCCGGCTGAAGCGGCTGCGGAACAGGTCATCGCACGCGGGGTCGGCGGCGGCGGCGGCGGCGGCGGAGGCGGCGCCGTGGTGCCGGAACTGCTTGTGCCTCGGAGGGACCGCCTGCATGTCGACGGCGTCGGCCGCCGGCCGTCTGGGATGGAGGTACGTGGTGGCGGCCGGGGGGGACACACGGGGGGCGACGGAAAGGCTGCGCCTTGGGGGGCTGGCTGCGGGGCGCTGGCGGCACTGTCACTGTCACTGTCAGTCACGCGGTGAGCGGGGCGGTTGCGGCGGCAGCGGGGCGGAGGTGAGCGCCGGAGCTCGATCGCGCATCGTCTCGCCGCGCGCGGTAGACTGAGCGAGCGCGCGGCGCGGCGCGGCGCCGAGGCGCGGCGAGGCGAGGCGGCGGCGGCGGCGGCGGCGGCGGCGCAGGCGGTGGCGGAGGCGATGGCGGGTGCGGGCGGGTGCGGGCGGAGGCGGGCGCCCCGCGCCCCGCCGTTACCCAGCAGTCCCCGCGGCGCCGCGCGAGCGCGCACCGCGCAGCGCCCGCCGCCGCCGCCGCCGCCGCCGCCTCCATTGCACGATGGGCGGGCGCGGGAGAGTGGGCGGGCACACTCGAATGCGCGAGGGCCCCAACGTGACCTTTGGACCGTCCAATAGAATTATTCCCTCGAGAACATTGTTTTTGCAATGTTAATTTAATACTTAACCAGGACGGTAAAGTTGGGTAACGCAACTGGAATGAAACGGATTCAAACGACGCGAAGATTAAAATTTATTTTATAATCATTTGAACAATAAATATGTAATTAATGTTTACTCAATATTCAATGTGCCTAGAAAAAATGTTAAAATATAACTATAACATAATATAATTATTTTATTATAACAGCTAAATATTGCAAGTATCAGTTCCGTGCTATATTTTTTTTCAACAAACGGGTTCATTTACGTGTTTAATGACAAAATTCAGTTTATCTCCAAAAAATAGTTGAGTAAAATATTAAATAAGAAAGGATGTGTGCTTCACTTGTCTAAGGTCGAAAATATAACGTCTTCTGAGACCACGTGTTCATCTTGGGTCACGTTTTTACCCAATCTGGTTGCCTTGGATTAGGACAATACAAAAAACAATTTCCACTAATATTGGAGAGAAAATAAATAACTATGCGTGCATCAGTTCTTTACGTTCCTCTGTATTGAACGTAGAATCAAAATACATCACACCCAATAACGATATAAATCGTTTGACATTCAAATAATTTGAAAAAAGAAAAATTTACAAGACAATAGTTTAAAAAACACCAAAGAAGCCAGTTAACAGAAAAATATGTAATACCGTAACGGCAGTGTTTGATTTCTGGCGGAAAGCGACGGAACGGTGTTCCGGTACCTCGTGAATAATTATTCAATTAAATTAGAAATGTACAACTATTTCTATTAAATTAATAATTAATTTACGGCGCGTTGCGGGCCTACCATTTTAAAAATCAAGCATGTGAAGGCTTGGAATGGATCAGATTGACACATATACATTATAAACAAACAAATTATCAATTTATAATGTAAATGACTATTGGATTGGAAGTGAATCGGAAATAAAAGATTTACTGATCATGTGAAGCACATGTTGTGATAAAAAGCGAAAGAAACATAATTAAACGCATTCTTTGCAGCGATCTGACCAAGACCATACGAGTTAAAGCCACAACTACATTTAGGCATATACAAATGTGTCACGTGTTAGTTACAACAAAAAAAGAACATTTAAGATCCATTGGCTTTCTACTTTTCAGTGGCCATGCGAGTCCTCTAGTATCAAGGAGCTGCTGTGTTTACGTTTTCCAGTGAGTTAGGAGTCTTTCGTGGAGAGTTTTGGCATATTCAGCGACTGAAGACCTCATTGAAAACAACTGAAGTTGCAAAACTCGGACATGTGGATTCTTAACATTTCAAGAATGAGAGTTAGAATGTGTTTCCGATACTTTCTGATCTCCCCATCAGATATATATTTAATTGAAGTACGAAAAATCCGTATATGATTCCAACAACGAATACGAATAAAAAGTGAAAACTCCAAGACAGGGGGAATGTTTTAATAATGATGCATATATTAATTACTCAATAACGGATTTTTTCTTAAAATAACAAAAAAATGAAGTGATGAACGTCAAGATGACAAAGAAAGATAATTTCAAGGGGCACAGGCCCTACTAAACACATCTACCACACAATATCATTCACTTGCAATATAATGCACAATTCAAGGTTCAATTACTAGCCCAATAGACCATGTACTCGACTGTGAAAATGAAGGAAAATACGCAATTACAAAAAATTTCGGTTATTACCGTTATAACCGGAAAATTCCTATTATAGAGTACTAATACGTTAACTGAAGGCAAATAATCCATTTTGGAGTTAATGAGTTGAAGACTATCCACTTCGTCGAATTCCTGCTCCAAACGTAGGAAATAATATTTCTCGGAATAATTTCTGTACGACTACCTAACCCGTTATAGCACAAGTAAGCTTCTCTTTAACTCGTCAAAAAGTATTGTGCTGATGCTAACACAAAATAATGCATGTTATTTTCGAGAACGTTAATTGAAACAACTTTTCACATTCTCTTTTCACTTGTAATGGAAAATATTAAGACAAACAAATACTTGAAAAATGATAACCACTGCAAACGCAATCAGTATTTTAGGGATGAAAAAATCCCAAATATCAGATAAAGAATTTTGATATTTTCTGCGATGCACCAATAAAAATTAATACAGTTTTGTGTAACATGTAACCGATAATTTCAACTTCGGTCAAAGTTGAGTACGTGTCCCTTTGTGCGACTTAGTCATGAAAGAATACTTTCATGGGCAAGTTTTAAGATAGGTAAAACTGATATGTGTACCATAATGTAGGCATCTATCTCACAAGTGCTGAGTTTGAAAAAAGTATGAAGTTAATGAAATTATACTGAAAAAATCGGAATGGTCAAGGAGCCAATTCGGGAGAACACAGACATTTTAAAATCTCAACGAGTAAGATATAAAATCATACTACAACCAAGGAGCAAAAGTTAAAATATGAATATTGACAACAATAAAAAAATTACGAAACACCAAATAACCATCAACAGTCCAACAATGATGAATTTGATAATCAGAAAATCTCTCGAGAGACTAACGAAATGTGCTAAAGCCAAATAACAAATCGATGAATTCCAAATAACGTACTGGGATACTATATTAATTTTTGAAAATTGTTAGAAATTTTAGTGGAAGTTCAAGTGGCAGGCTCTCATTTGAGTCCAATATAATAGAAATCAACTGAGAAAAAAATTGATACCTCTATTTCCAAAAGAAATATAGTACTTGCGGTTATAACTAGTGACGTGATATCGATAACAGAAAATCGATTAACATTATCAAACATGGATGTTCAAAATTAAAACTACGATACTCAAAATGCATCGACTAAAAAGTAAAAACCATCGATATTTATAAACATCGATATTTTGACGACGGTTTAGTATCCTCTAACATTTCAATAGTGCGCATCAGAATTTAATTTGACAGTGGAAGCTTTATTTATTTATATGTAAAATTTAATTGAAAACGAAGTTGAAAAATAATAAAAAGAAAGGAGGAAATGGAGCCTGAAGGCCTGACCGCCCAGGGTCATTTAACAGGGTCATCCTTCAGTTCGTCGAATAAGAGTAAGGGATGAAGGAGCAGGGAAATTTTTCCTTCGCAAACAAAACGTAAAAACATGGAGCACAAAACATTGATGTTAAAGAAACATCGTCTTTACAGTATCGATGTTTAAAACATCAACATATCTACAAAAACATCGATGTTTTAAACATCGTCTTTACGGTATCGATGTTTAAAACATCAATATTTCTACAAAAACATCAATGTTTTAAAACCATCGACATTGATGCCGCGTCCCCATTAAACGAAACATCGGGACCACCGATCTTCAAGCCGCTTCCCGACAGATGCACCCATCCACCCACCGTGCATCATCGCCGCCTCCACCGCCTCCGCCTCCGCCGGCGTCCGCGGCGCGGCTCCGCCCACCGCCCGCGCCGCCGCGCTGCCCCGCGCGCCTAAAAACAGCTTCGCTCCGCCCCGGCTCCGCGCCGCCCCGCGCCGCGCCGCGCCGCGCCGTGCAGCACCGCGCCGGCCACGGCTGCCAAGTGGCGCCAGCAGGCGACAGTGTTGCCAACGTCCGCGCGCGATTTGGTGTTGTTTGAGCGGCGCGGACGCGTGCCACCGCCTCCTCCGCCTCCGCTGCCGCCCTCCGCCCCATAAGGCACCTGAGCGAGGGGGCCCGAGGACCGGTCACGCGCGTCGCGGGAGACCATGCGGCAGCCGCACGGCGTGGCGCGGCGCGGCCGGTCGAGCGTCGAACCCGCGACCGCCGCCCCCGCCCTCGGTCGCAGCCGCTCCCGGCACACTCCCCGGCCTCGCGGCGTCGGCGGCGGCGGGAGCGGCGGCGGGAGCGGCGGCGGCGGCGGCGGGGGCAGGGGCGGTGGCGGTGGCGGTGGCGGTGGCGGTGGCGGTGGCGGTGGCGGTGGCGGCGGCGGCGGCGGCGGCAGCGGCGGCGGCGGGGGCAGGGGCGGTGGCGGCGGCGGCGGGGACGGCGGCGGGGGCGGGGGTGGCGGCGGCGGCTGCCACGCCGGAAGTGGCACGGAGCGTAGAGGTATATGCCCGATGTGGCAATCCACGACGAACCGTTCACTTCCTCCTCGGAGTTCCTGGAGGTCGCGTTCTTTTTTATCTCCTCGTGCAGCAGCCGCCGAGAGTGAATTTCGGTGAAACTCAGGTCCGATTTCACGGTGTTATGACCTCTAGACCCAGTACGTTTTATTATACTTTAGAGTAATGAGTTTAGAGTGAATCCTACAAACATGTCAAAAAGTTTATAAAAAGAAGGGGAAAAACACCAATGAAAATAAAGAACTAACATGAAGAACGAAATATTATTTGCTTATATTGTCGAACAGTAATACAAATTATGATCACGAAATCTGCACCTCTTGAATGTCTTCGGCTTCTTCGCAAACTGCTCTTTTGCAAACATCTTAGTAGAAGTTTACCAGAGCAAAAATGTTGGACTAAAGCATTCGACTGTGTAGGACGATGGAATTCAAGAAGCAAAAATAATATTTCTCCTATAATTATATGAAAATCATAATTCAATTTCATGTTATTAGTCTCTCTAGTTCAGAGGTTAATAATCGTCTAATTTTATGAAGTTGGCAAAGATGGAATAGAAAACTTAAAAAAAAAAAAAAAACATTAATGGTAGTAAATATTAGAGAAGCTAACTAAACTCAGTTCGATTTTTTTTAAACATTCAATTGTCGACACAAATAAACCATCACAAGTCATAATCAAATTCTTCAGTTAAAATCCAAAACTTGAATTTTATTACCTCCATTAAAGCAGGAAGGAACAGTAGTTCGTTGTACCAATTACTGCCTGACCTATGCCCCAACTCACTGCAGTAGCGCATCATGACATAGGGGTCAAGAGGGAGTTAGAAGAAAGAAAACAGAATACACATGGAAACCAAGCGCTAATACTGAGTGAAAGGAAGACCCTTATAGTCTGATTAAAACACGAAGCCCTTTTAAGTTCATGGGAGATGGGAGGAGGCACTGTCATCGAGAATCTGCTTGGATGACAGTGTCCTCCTCAGTTTTCAGGTCGCGACCTTGAAAGAACTTCGTGTTTTAATCGAAGTATACAGAATGTACAACCATTTAATGACACATGGAAAACGCTTAATATTATTATCCTTATTTTTATTACCATGGAAATACTTCCCCATCCCCATTGAATGTTTACGTGCGTCCCGGCGTGGGGATGGTGCAGAAAATAAACCTCCGTCGAGAGCATATGCGTCGCACTCCGTACTGCACACCGCGCGACAGCGACGCTCGAGCCGCCGCTCGAGGTGCACTGGTAGAGACTTTTTGCACATCGTGAGGCACTTTAGCGTACATCGTTTTTGAGACTGCGCATGACCAGTTCTAGTTAAAAGGGGCATACACTACGGTGTTTCACGACATGCAAAAAAAAGAAGAAGACTCTGTTGTCTTCAGACAACGGAGTATTCAATGTGGTATAGGATAGGTAGTGCGGAGAGAGGAAAGTTCGATATGTAGTGTTGAATATGTACAGTTAAATACCCAATATGAAGTAAGCAGTATGAAGTAAGCTGTGTGGAGTATTCAGAGGAACGTGGTGTAGGAAACTGGGGAGTAGGTAACGTGGAGTAGGATTGGTGGATGTGGGGATGTGGGGATGTGGTCATTGGTAGGTAGTGTGGAGCAGGAGTGTGGAGTGTGGAGTGTGAAGTGTGAAACGTGAAATGTGGAGAATACAGAGCGGACTAGAGTGTGTGGAGAAAAGGGTGTGGGGAAGAGTGTCCAGAAGGCAGTGTGAGGAAGACAGAGTGGAATAGAGGGAATAAAGTATGCATAGAGTACGTGAAGTGCGGAGTGTGGAGATTAGGCAGTGTGAAGCAGGGAATGTGGAGTGTGAAACATGATATGTGGAGCATACAGCGCGAACAAGAGTGTACGGAGAAAAGGGGTATGGGGAAGAGTGTGCAGAAGGCAGTGTGAGGAAGACAGAGTGGAATAGAGGGAATAAAGTATGCATAGAGTACGTGGAATGCGGAGTGTGGAGAGTGCGGGGGCGGAAGCGGACGGATGTTCACCGCAGTGCACGTGTCCCCAGACGAGGCCTCCTCACCCCCCCTCCTCCGCACCCAGTCGGCCCAGCCCAGGCTCCGCGCCGCGCCGCTGCACCCGCGAGACTTGGCACAATGCGATGGCGCAGCTGCAACTCTGCAGCGCGACGGAAGCCTTGCGGCGGGCGAGCAGCGAGCGAGGCCTTCCAAATTGGGGCTGAGACAGTCGCCCTCAGGGTACGGCTGGAGAACTATACGTCATCATATAATTGTCACCTTATCGGATTTATGCAACTCTGCCCCTGCAGTCACCTTGTGGGAGGCATTTACGCTCAAAGAATATATTCCGCAGTCGTCAAGAATCCAAATTGTGACCATGTTACTGAGTAACAGTGGATTTTAATAATTAAATTAAACCTTAAATTAAGAATTTAATTAATTTAAATAAATAATTAAATTATTAATTTTAATAATTAAAAAATTCGGGGCAACCAATTCTTTCAATAAGTTTAATTATACATGATCACTGATCAGAAAATGAAATTGAGGGGTTGGGTGCAAGATGGGCGTAACTCGAGTTATGGCGTTTATCCGTAAAACGTTTCGAAACGTTCTTTAGGTGACTCTTTACCACCCCACTAGATTGTACTGCGCCAGTCCCAACAGATGACGTTTGAGAGACTTTTGAAATTCTGAATTGCGCTCTTTTTTCTTAACATAGTTACCTCTATGATCTGGCGCCATTCCGTTTCCCGGTGTTTAGAACATCGACAGGATAGTTGTGAATACAGAAGATATGAAAGTATGTAATCCGTAACGAAAGCAGACGGTGTTTCAATTCCCTTCATTTTTAATTTTGTTTTTATCACAGAATCACAGTTCTTTCCAATCCCTTTTATTCCAGGACCATGAAATTTAGAGACAAACATGGACGGTTGTAAAGTAATTGTTCCAAAAATGTTTTCACATTCCATATACACGTAAATGATTTTTTTATTAAATGTAACCTCAAGAAACAACCATATTCCTTCCTGGCTCTACACCTGCTGCCATATGTTGCTGGTTTTGTAACTACCCGCGCGTACGGAACCTTACACTTACATTAATCTCCATATTTATTAGGCGGCCTTCAACTGCTTACTGTCAAATTTATCGCCTTGTTTTCATATTAACGTCATTATGGAAACGGAGACCTCTCGACGAGGTAGGAGTTGGAGTTTAACATACTCTTCACTTCCGGGGCACAGGACTAACCCCTGTTTATTTCTACACACTAGAAGTTGGTATTTATCTTTGTGCTATTGTCGATATTTATCTTACATGCAGTACTTACAACGCACGCTTCAAGTCGCTACCTTAGAAGTTGTTTCTCAACCGGATGCAACATTGTTGAATCAGCGAAGACAATTTCTTGAATCCGTGCTGTAGAGGCACGAGTTGCAGTTTTATGCATGAAATCTGAAACTATTTATATTACGTTTGCATGTTCTCGTGTAGACTTATAGCACTTTTTTTCTCAATTCATACTCGTAGTTTTAAAGAAATTTTTACAAAATCCATTCTTCGTTTGCATTCAAATGAAGGCAATGAATTTCAATGAAGTCAAAAGAGGAAAAATTACTTCAACCTGTCATTTTCAAACCGACAGAGAACCCACACGCGAAGAATGAAATGAAATCCTGGTATGTATTAAAAATATCGTTTACTACTCGCAAATTTACGTTAAATGGCCTACGTAGAATAAGAAAACTCATAATAGTAACAAAAGCATACACATTCATTGACTTTTCTATTTTTTTGTTAAATGTTTGTTATTAAGATGAATACCTTTGAATATGTTTAATTGATTTACTTATCGTTTGACCTATACGTAGAACCCCTTTATCCGGCACAGAATGGGAAGGACTTTATCTACTTAACCAATTCCACATTCGCTTTTGCTGCTACCTACTACCAGCTCTTGGACTTCTCTTGTTCTGTTGATGAAACCCCAACGATTACAAAAGGTACTTTTACATGCTTCATAATCATACGATATGCGTCCCATCGATTTTTTCACCCCGAAACATCCATCGGTTTCGTTCGGGAACTGAACCAGCCGAATAAAAAAAAGTAGGGAATTAAAAAACCTTTCACTTTTGCTGTGGTGTTGAACGTGTAGTAGAGAGCAGGTCTCTCTCCACAATGCCATTTATAGCATTGGCCATTTATTGCACGGGCCATTTATTGCCAGGTGTATGAGCTATGAGCCATTTATTTCAATTTATTGCTAGAACTCCGATCTGTTTTAAATTTCAGCTCAAAGCTCTTTTGAAGCTGAGGGTTCTTTTAAATGCTGCAATTAGGCGACATGCGACAGAGGCGATTACCTTCTTTTAAGTAACGCGTACGAAGGAATTTTTAGTCCCTAACAACAGTGAGAACTGACATAAAGATCGTTAAATCAACGGCAAACGGGTTCAGATGTAAAACCCCGCATAACTCTACAGAATAAACAATATGCGAAGTACTCTCAATATATAAGATTTTCTTTGAGACGAGTTTACTCAGGGTGCCTTGAACATGCGCTGAACAAATCCTCACTAATAAAATTGTGCAGGAGAGGCATTGAAAAAAATAATCTGCAGTTCTCGATGTATGCACATAGCAATGTAGGAGACTTGTGCACGTGTCTAGTTGTTTCACACAACTCTGCACTACCAGTCAGGCTCAAGTAACAATCGATCGTCTCCTTTTTATGCAATCAATACACGCATTCGTATTTATTATTAGAAAAAAACCATTCGATCATACAAAATCACAATTTGTATAAAAAAGGACAACCGCATCGGATGCGAAAGAAAGAAAACTTATTAACTGTTGTTTACGTGACTAGAGACGAAACACAACTAAATCGAGCTTTCCGCGCTATCTTGCCACTTTTTGATGTAACATACTCTGGAACCCGATAGAAAGTATCAAAATTCAACTTAATGACCAATTTAAATACAGATTAATACGGGGATAATTGATCTGTATTAGCCTGTATTTAAATTGGTCGTTAAGTTGCAGTTTAATACTACAGTATACGGATATTAATTTACAGTGTTTACACGATAGAGAGACCTAAATCAGGATATTCAAAAGAAAATCCCATTTGGTGATTGTTCCTTAGTTCGGCCACACTTTTCATTTGAAGGACTTGCGGCTGCAATCAGACAACACACATCGGCCGCAATCGAGATATTGACATTTACGAACAGCGAGAGACTGCAGCTATGGTTGGTGAGGATTATCCGGTTACAGTACCAAACCCTTTCGTAGAGGCGCTCAGGAAAATAACAGCAGACCCCAACCGACTTCGCAACTTCAGTTAGAAGTACGACGGTCAACTAGAGCCATATACATATCATATGCTGGAATATCACATAAGTTGGAATCAGTAGCGTAACGAAATGGGTGCGGTCCCGCCCACAAAACATTTATCCGGACCCCCTTTATGTAAGTGTTAAGCTTACCAAATAGTGATAGTGCCTGTTCAGGCAGCGAAATAGCTGAATAAAAGTTTGGGAGAGCATAGCATTGTTGATGAGAATGACAATGGAACATCGCTTCTTCTATCGCAGTAGTCTTTTCGTCAGACAAGAATGTTCTGGAAAATAAATGACACACAATTTAAAAGTATTGTTACTTGGCGAAAGAAAACAAAGAGTATTGAAGTTGTCACAGTTACCTCTGCCCACGAAAACTGCCCTTCCTTACGAATTCCGTGCCTTTAGCTACGTTTTTCTATTACATACATTTCCTGGCACACTCTGGGTAGAACCTTGAAGACGTTCCAAAACGCTTTTTACGACGCTTTCCGCACTCCTTGTCGTGACAAGGCGATCGGCCGTCTGATATAGAAATTCTCAGCATTTCGACCGTGCCGAGATTTGCGCGGGAGTGTCCGGTGAATGTTCTCCAGGAGCTGGTGCGATCTTTCGGTGACACTCCGCACTAATAGAACAAGTTGAATTCGACTCAAAGAACTTGCAAAAAGAAATGAATGTTTTCGACACCAAAGAAGAAGAAATTCGCGCGGGCTTTGGGAGAAAATTAAGACTATCTCGAAGGCGCCACGTTTAAAATGTATAGTCTTTTCCTTTGAAACGCCTTCAAAGAACATCAAACTCCCTTTTAAAGAAGACAAGGCGCCAAATTCGAAGTAATTTGGCCGGCAATGTGTCAACAGTGCCTTAAAAAATAAAAATACCCCCTACAAACGGGCCTCCTTTTCCCGGGCCCGCCCACATTGCGGGCCTTGCGGGCCCGAACGTTACGCCACTGATTGGGATATTTCAAAACCCTCAAATTCCACTTTGACGGCAGTGAAAATGAATGTGAACGAAAACAGAAAAAGTCGTTTTTCTCAAAAGGAACTTCGGATGGGATATGCCGTTTTTATTGTTATTGTTATTGTTATTGTTAATGTTATTATTATTATTATTATTATTATTATTATTATTATTATTATTATTATTATTTTCAGCGCATCAATTACCGAAAGATTTCGCGCATGCGCGCAGGCCCTCGGCGCGGGTTGCATCCACGCAGCCAGCAGCCCCGTCCGGCAAGTGCGAAGCGGGCGCGTCCTTTTTGCTCGGCGCCCGAGTGTTGGTGCTTCTCGGCGGCTGATAACTGACGAGTTATGGCCGGGGCACATGGTCCTCGCGCCGCCGCGCCCGAGGCCGTTCCCATAACAAAGACGCACGCACACGCGCGCTCGCGCCCACGCACACGCGGAGGGACCCTCTCGCTCGCTCTCTAGCTCTCACTCTCTCCCTCTCTCTAGCTCTCGCTCTCTCTCTCTAGCTCTCGCTCTCTCTCTCTAGCTCTCGCTCTCTCTCTCTAGCTCTAGCTCTCGTTCTCTCTCTCTAGCTCTCGTTCTCTCTCTCTAGCTCTCGTTCTCTCTCTCTAGCTCTCGTTCTCTCTCTCTAGCTCTCGTTCTCTCTCTCTAGCTCTCGTTCTCTCTCTCTAGCTCTCGTTCTCTCTCTCTAGCTCTCGTTCTCTCTCTCTAGCTCTCGTTCTCTCTCTCTAGCTCTCGTTCTCTCTCTCTAGCTCTCGTTCTCTCTCTCTAGCTCTCGTTCTCTCTCTCTAGCTCTCGTTCTCTCTCTCTAGCTCTCGTTCTCTCTCTCTAGCTCTCGTTCTCTCTCTCTAGCTCTCGTTCTCTCTCTCTCTCTCGTTCTCTCTCTCTCTCGTTCTCTCTCTCTCTCTCGTTCTCTCTCTCTCTCGTTCTCTCTCTCTCTCGTTCTCTCTCTCTCTCGTTCTCTCTCTCTCTCTCGTTCTCTCTCTCTCTCGTTCTCTCTCTCTCTCGTTCTCTCTCTCTCTCGTTCTCTCTCTCTCTCGTTCTCTCTCTCTCGTTCTCTCTCTCTCTCGTTCTCTCTCTCTCTCGTTCTCTCTCTCTCTCGTTCTCTCTCTCTCGTTCTCTCTCTCTCGTTCTCTCTCTCTCGTTCTCTCTCTCTCGTTCTCTCTCTCTCGTTCTCTCTCTCTCGTTCTCTCTCTCTCTCGTTCTCTCTCTCTCTCGTTCTCTCTCTCTCTCGTTCTCTCTCTCTCGTTCTCTCTCTCTCTCTCGTTCTCTCTCTCTCGTTCTCTCTCTCTCGTTCTCACTCTCTCGTTCTCTCTCTCTCTCGTTCTCACTCTCTCGTTCTCACTCTCTCGTTCTCACTCTCTCGTTCTCACTCTCTCGTTCTCACTCTCTCGTTCTCACTCTCTCGTTCTCACTCTCTCGTTCTCACTCTCTCGTTCTCACTCACTCGTTCTCACTCTCTCGTTCTCACTCACTCGTTCTCACTCTCTCGTTCTCACTCTCTCGTTCTCACTCTCTCGTTCTCACTCTCTCGTTCTCACTCTCTCGTTCTCACTCTCTAGTTCTCACTCTCTAGTTCTCACTCTCTAGTTCTCACTCTCTAGTTCTCACTCTCTAGTTCTCACTCTCTAGTTCTCACTCTAGCTCCCTCTCTAGTTCTCACTCTAGCTCCCTCTCTCTCTTTCTCTCTCTCTAGCTCTCTCTCTCTCTCTCTTTCTCCGTGCGCGGAAATTAACATTCTATAAACCTCGGTTTATGGCCCGCTCGTGCCGCGTGCGTGTGGAGGACGCGAGAGTGAAATACTAATGATGCCGCAAGCAGGGCCAATGTGCGTGCCGAAAAGCTTACTTTTCTTTTCGTAGGCTCTTTTCATACTTCATAATGGAATCTTTTCTTATAGTTTCGCACATGCATCAAACGCACGAAATAGCACATATTAACGATGACTTCTGCTAAAACTGATGAACGTATTCAATAATGCACAGGAGAAGGATATTTCCTACGTCATCACCATAAGTTCCTTCCAAAGAGCAAATACCGTGGAATTCTTCAAACAAAGGGCGTACATTTCTGTCAGTTCTAGGCTTAAGGGAATTTTAATGTAAGATGTTTGGGTTGGGGGTTGTAACAGGTCCGTTTTGGAGTATAATAATATCTAAACTATGCTAGAACATAATTATTACGACCATTAAAAAACTAGCAATTTTTATAAAAATTCTTAATGAAGTTCTGAATTTCAATGAGTTTATAGAACTAAATATGTTGTAACTTTTGAATGCCTTGGCCAACATCTAACACAGATATTCTAATTAAATGTCAATAAAAATCTTTTCTCGGGCCTAGATTCTTTAAAATACTGTCATTCAGATGCATTTCTTTCTTTTTTGCCTCGTTATAAAATGGTAGGGTTTATTATTACAATACAGTACAGATTGTACTGTACATGTTATCATATTCACTGCACGATAAAGAGGCACTGTGTGGTTGTGCTCAAGTTGCACGTGCGTCTTTCAACTTTGTGCATTTTTTTTATTTGCGTTGCGAAGGCACCTCCTTTGGAAGTCGTCAGAAGTGTTTCTTTGCAGGCCTACGGAGAACAGCTGAGGTGGAGGCGACGCGCTGGAACAGTGGGTTCGGATCCCGTGTAAGACACGGCAACTTGCAGCGTGATAAACAAAAGCTAACAACAGCGTATACCATAATTATGGTGCGCACCACACTCGGTGGCGTAGCGTTGGCGGGGGATGAAGCTTTACGCCTTGACATCCTCCCGTTGCTAAGCAGATGATCATAGTGGTGGTTTGCCATAGCCTTCCAACGGAAGGTTGACGGCGGGGATGATCATGAGGAGTGAATGATTCCGGATGGGATGATGAATCAGATGCAAGACGTGGTCATATGAGAAACACACCATGCCAAAAACATATTACGCACGCTCTCCGTACGACTGGAAACCCATAGCCTTCGGCTCCGAGAACTCAGACATTGTTCTAATCCCGTGAGCCATCGAGAGGCTGCTATACAACATAGAGTCAACTAAATTATCACACTAGGTTTCACAATTTCATGGGTACACACGTCCAATACTCGTAAGTCGTTTGGTCGTCGTTGATGAATCGACTATTCTAAACCGACATTGTTTCGGAAGAGATTTGACACGTGAAATAATTTTATGTGTCATCTCACGTATGTCCGTAAATGGTACATTCTATAGTTATATTCCTTTTTTCATAAACTAACAATTTCCGAATTTCCGATATAAATCATATTTTACTCTAAGATATTGTCAAATGGATTGAGGTCTCAAGGAAATAATTTGAAACAATTTGATAAACACATATAAGAAGTATAAGCTTTTTTTGAGACTTTGTTGCCAAAAGACATTAATCATTTGATCGTGTTACACGTGGAATAACGTAAGACTTGGTGTAGAAATCATACATTCTCATTGATTTTATTTATCTAGAAATAAATTCGTATCTATAATATTAAATCTGTTGTTTATCTCCGAAATATGTTTAGACTCTGTTGCAGAATATTGATGCAAAACAAAAAAAAATTAACCTACTTAACACACTAATAACGTCGTGCGGTTGTTGTAATAAAACAAAATCCTACCTTCACGTAATTCATTCGAAGTTGTGTTAGCACTTTAACTGATGATTGTTTGTTATGGTGATGATTAATTGTTATGGGGGATGCGCGTTAACTACTGAGGTCATTAGTTCCGTAACTGTAGTGCATGTGTTTTCCTCGGGAGGTGATGTTCTTGCCCCGCTGGGTGGCGATATCGGGCACCAGCCGATGGGCTAGCGGGGTTTTCCCCACCCAGGTTTCTCACACCAGTGGGGCACCGCCCCAGCCGGGACAAGCTCTCAGCTTCAAACTGGTCTCCTGACATGTGTTGTAGTGCAGTGCATGTATGTGTGTGAGTAAGTAAGGGATGAGGATAGGACGAAGATGGGAAACGAAAGATCGCGTGCGGTCTGTGGCCCGTTTGTTACGGTACTGCTCCAGCCTTCGCGTGGTGTTGATCGGAGAAACTCCGGAAAACTACTGATCAGAGCAAGCGACCGCTAGAATTCTCCTCAAGACAGCGCCTGAATTCGATCTAGCTATGTAGCTAGTGCCGAAACTCCTGCCACCGTCTGGTCGCGAACCTAGAACCTCTTGGTCACAGGTACTGCAGTGACTTCAGTTGATGCCCTGAGCCACCTCTCCCGGTTTAAGTATTTCCATAATGGCCATTTGGCACCGGCGTTTACTTGCGTCTGTTCTCTCACAGTCCGCTCGCCATTTGCGCTCGCGCGTCATATGTTTAACCTCCGATAGTAAAAGCGAAACGCACCTCAGGCCTGAACAAGTAGAATGACGTCAACTGAACAACTATGGAGTAAGAAATACGCCGATTGATTCCCGTAAAAAGTTCTTCGGGTATATTTCTCACGAGCGCGGCAACGATCTCTCTCTCCAAAAATTCTGACGGCAACGATCAATAAAAAATATTCGACACTCTCGTCGGTACTGAATACATGCATGAAGTTGGCATCACACAGAGAATAAATACCATTACCTTAGAGTCTCCATTTAGATGCTACTCTTGGAACAATATCCTAACAAGAAAGTCCTCTCATAAGTTCTCTAAAACAGCTTTTGAGTTTAAAATGTTTATGTCATTTCTTTTTTTATTTCATTGGAAAATCTTACACATTCAATGTTTCAATATGCATTGTGACCATAATGAGAATAGTGGATAGGTCAAATTCCCTAAAAGTTCAGATTTTCGAGGAAAATAAAAATCGAGATATTTTCTTTAACAAAAAAATAATTTATGCATGAAGTACATATTATCATGAAAATTTAAAAAAGATGTGAATTGTGTTTCTGCCGCAAACTTGATTCACAGACTTTTATAACTTTACTCCTCGTACGACTGAGGTATTCTTCATGTGGCTGTGAAAAGGGCTTTCTACTATTCCTTCTACCTTTCTATTAAAATAAATTATTTTTATTTTACTAACTATTCCCAGAAAAGTGTCTCTTTTGGAGGATCTAGGGTAAGCCAGATACACAGAGCAACATTCAAAATTTCAATTTGCATTTTTTAAAATATTTCTTCTAAGTTTAATCTGTGTCAACTGTAACGGTGAACTCTTCGATATCCTTCCTCTTTCGTCGCAAGTCTAACTTGTAGTAATTTCTATCTTCATGTCTTACCTAATTTTAAAAAAAGGGATTTACTTCTGTGCAGCTTCTCCGAGACTTTCAGCTTTTATTTTATTGGAATAAATATACTTGAATGTCTTCTTTTCTGTATTTTTCGAACTATGTTTACACCACGAAAAATCAAGATGAAATTGACGCAACCATCTAGAGGGTACATAAAATGAAAGATGTTCGTTGAATTCCTAGATTTTTGCCGTTGTTAATTTTTCGAAGAAGTTAATTGTGGAAGGGTGGGAACGATCCAATGACACGGACAGTCGAATGATCAGAGGTCGGACTACAAGCTTCTACTTAAGATAAAACAATTGCAAATTGCTTATCTTTCTTTGAGGAACTAAAATGTTTTGAAATTGGGTTATGACGCAGATCGAGATATTAATATTAAACGGAAATATGACTTATAGGTTTTCAAGAATACATGTACTTTGAAGAACTTTAAAGTTCATGTATTCTTGAAATATTTTCATTACGAAAAATAAATATGATGTTCATCGCAAATATGCCAAGTTAGTATCTGCTTCAAAGAAACCAAAGAAATCGGATACGAACACAAAAAAGTGCGAATCCTAACAAAACAGAATACCGCAAAATATGTAATGTAAATCCAAAAAGTAATTACTGCTTATCTATTCTGTGCTCCTGACTCAAAAAAATATGTAGCCTATTATTATTACTTGCATGGAAACAAAGCGCTATTACAGAATTTCGAAATACCAACACACCAAAAAAACTACAGTGAAGAGCAGAGAGGTCACAGAACCGCACAGAAAGAGGCAAATAAAAAGGCCAATAGACGTCGGCGAAAACGTCGACCTGCGCGATTTAAAAACCGGGCGAAGGTCGGAAACACCAGGTCCGGGAGCCACTCGCCTTAAACGGAGCGTCGCCGACACCTTTCGCGTCTTCGCCGCCGCCGCCGCCGCCGCCGCCTCCACTGCCGCCTCCACCGCCGCCTATACTGCCGCCTCCGCCTCCACCGCCACCGCCGCCACTGCCGCCTCCACTGCCGCCTCCACCGCCTCCGCCACCGCCTCCGCCTCCGCCTCCACCGCCGCCTCCACCGCCGTCTCCACCGCCGCCTCCACTGCCGCTTCCACTGCCGCCTCCGCCTCCACCGCCGCCTCCATCACCTCCTCCACCGCCGCCGCCTCCGTCGCCGCCTCCAACGCCGGAGCGTCGAACCGGGTGAGTGACGCAGATTACACGCACATTTTGAGAAATCTACCTCAAGGCTGGTTGGTTGGTTGTTAGAGATTCCGGGCGCGTCAACTGCTAAGGTCATTAGTCTCCGGCATTCGCCTGGTGTTGATCGGAGAAACCACGGAAAAATACCTATCAGAGCAGCCGGCTGTATTCGACCTAGCTGTCAAGCTAGTGTCGAAACTCTTGCCACTGCCGGGACTCAAACCTCGGACCTCCCAGTCTGAGGCACTGCAGTGACATCAGTTGGTGCACTGAGACACCTCTCCCGGTGTGTGTGTGTGTGGTGAAGAATAGAAACAAGTGTGTCAGGATGTGTTCACGGAATACTGCTGGAAGGTGTGTAGTGATACATGCAAGGAAGAGTGGTAGAAGGTGTAAGAATGTTGGGATGTGTAGAAGGAAAAAACGCTGGTCGTTGTTCAGTGAAAAGAAGTGAGCTGAGATGTGTGCAAGGGATGGTGCTGAGAGATATGCTGGGGCCCGTTGTGGGCGTGGAATGACTAGAAATGGCAAAAAACATCTCTACTAAATGGATAGTGTTGGGGTTTGGTTTAGAAAGTCTCACTTTATAATAATTTTTAGCAACATATTTATGTTTCATAATACATAAAAAGTAAACATTGACCAAACTGAATAAACTACTTCAATATCTGCTGTAGATACCGCAACCGAAGATGGACAGAGTTAGATGAAACAATTATTTAAAATAAAATTTTACGAACAACGATTCACGTAGGACGATGGTCGGGTATAGAGAAGTTACTGTAAGAGGGGACCACAGATCGGTAACCAAATGATCGTCAAGCAGGTCGACCCCTCCTAATCGAGGCTTCTACCTTTTGTTCAAGTGATCTCAGCTTGCAAACGCTGGGTTTGGACTGTTCTTTAAGCGAAAATCTCCGCCTTTATTTATCGTAAAGTCGACGGAACTGAAATTGGAGCCGATAAACGGCAGAGGATCCTTAGATTACATAGCATTCACAACAACTGACATTACAATATATGAGCGATGAAATGGAATAGGCTACTCAGGAATTCGGTGGTGTGTATTTGTTGCACCTCTTAAATATTATTTGAAGCAAGAACCATAAAAATTATGTTAAAATCGATTACATCAGCGAAAAATCCAGTAAAAATTACATAAGAAGGTAAAAAATGACTTAGTACTCGAAATAAACGAAAAATGCACAGAAAGACATATAAAAATGGGTCACTTCGTTTCGTCACAACATAAAATAAATTTCTGTACTAAACAGCATTGTTCTAAAGTGAAAAGAAAAAAATGACATTTACAAAAATGAGTGAAAACGAATGCACGGGCAAAAAGAGTGGACATAATCTGCAGTTACGTTGCTGGCAGTGGGCAAGCAGTAGTTAAAGCCGTCACTTCTTACCGTAATCTCTCTATATCGATGTTGTAGAATTTGGCGCCTTCCCTAGGGATGGCGCGTCAATTAACGATTTAACGTTTCCACCCTCAGTGACGAATTTCCAGATAGTCCTTTCCGACCCCTAATAATAACAAAAGGCGGCGATTACGGTTAGCGTAACGGGCAGTTATACCCAAGTACGCGGGTTCAAACCCGATCGAAGTCGTGGGTTTTCAAGGGCGAAAAAGTCCTTCGTACGCCTTCCTTCGGAGGGGAAGTAAAGCCGGCTGTCCCATGTTGCAGATCTGCTGTATATAAAGTATCCTCAAACAAACTTAGAATTTAAATCGCCTGTTTCGTCGCCCAAGAAATACTTCGTTTCTTCGCTAGTACGTGAAAGGAGCGAAGCGAAATTTGCGTGGTCTGGCGGAAGAGCGGACCTGATGGCCCGAGTCTCGCCATGTAAAATAAGGCAAAATTCAATTCAGTTTTTCAATTCAACAAATGTTTACTATTTAACAATCATCTATAATGGCCCCCTCCAAAACGATGGGAGCTGGGTCACTTCTTAGAGTAATCTCTTCATATTGATGTTGTGGAATTTACCTTCTCTAGGGATGGCGCGGCAATTATCGATTTAATTTTTCCCCCTTAATGACCATTTTCGAGATAGTCCTTTCCGTCCCCTATTAATACCAAACATTTTAATTGAATTTAATTAAATTACTCTATGATGGCCCCCTCCAAAACGATGGGGGCTGGATCCGCCCCCGCTCTTATGTTCGGGCGACCTGTGCGCTCAATCCCGATGGGACGGCGCGGCGCGGTGCTTGTCGCCCGCTCCGCACATGGAGCGCATCAGCGGCGGCGACGGCGGCGGCGGCGGCGGCGGTGCGCGTGGGCGGGGCGGCGCGCCGGCGCCGGAGGAGGCCGCGCAGCGCGGGAAAAGGGGTCGAGGGGTGCAATGGCCGCGCGCGCGGAGACAGCCTGCGCCTCGCCACGCGACCTCACTCCACGCGCACGAGGAAACCGCGCTTAAATGGTCCTTTTACGAAAGAACGTCAAAAATGGGAAAGATGACCGCTTAAACTGATAAATCAGCGACTTTGTTATCGTCGAAACTGTTTAATATTCTGATGGGGTTTCTTTTGGCTGCAACCTATTAGGGCAGGCATGTTATTAAATGGTATTAACAATTACAAAGCCTGATTTATTTACGACTGTTTAGGAACTCATCAATGGCACAGTAACTTATACAAAATCTAAACATTCAAGAATATCATTTTATAGTAATCGAGTAATCTGCGTCAGTGCGTCTCTCATGATTACTGCGGTCCGTTCCGGTCCCCAACAGAGTCAGAAGCAATTCAACCGCAAACGGATTCGTCGCGTCACAGTCATTCTTTTGTTTGTTTGTTTTTCGTTTGTTTCACGATTTTTCCAGAAAATTTTAAGAAATTTTCCCAGAAAACGTGTTTTTTTTAAGTAACAAAACACATTTGGTTGACTTAAGGCATATACGAAGATAATCAATAGCTCATTTGATTCCTCTTGGCAAGACTAAGAGATTGGTTCAATTTTTCACCGTTTGTTTTTTTTCGGGAAGCATTCTAGAAATATGCTTGTTGTTAATGGTTTCAATGCATCCCAGTACATCGGTGAGACACTTAATTGCTCTTCTCCCTTTCCGGCATTTACACGAATCGTTACGACTTGATTCACCAGATGAACGACTAAACCTAATTGTGCAATGAAACAAAACTGCAACCAAGATTTTTAATCGAGATTAATGCCTTGATGTTCAAATGCGTATGCTCAAATATGGAGGAGCCGAGCAACTATGGTGTGTTTAAGATGTATTTTAATTGTGAATTTGCAAACCACACAGAAAATTAGTTAACATGAAAATACTGGCGAAAATTTCACGTTTCATAGTTAGAAAGTGTTCGCCTTGAATTTTCAATTAAGATGTTTCTTGAATTTTTTAAAGGTTCTGTAAATGTAAAAAAAATCGTTTCTTTTATATTCGTAAATGTTCTGCCACAAAAGAAAAATCTACTTTCAAGTGCGATTTATATTATCTATCTAATATTTCTACCAATAGAAGAAAACAATTCATGAATACGCGCGACTGAATGCAACATATTATTCTGATTCAAAATGTTAAAAAATAAGCTTATTTCGACTTCACAACTAACGTGGCTACTCGTAGTACACATCATGTAAGATCCAAACTATTTTTGTAGTTCACCTTGTGAGCTCCAAAATACGCGTTAACAACGTTGATAAAAAAGCTTGCCTCTAATCAACTTCTTGTCTACAGGTAATGGCTTGTTAGTTAAACGATTTAGAGCTTGTCAAAAGCCGCTCACCAACGTGGAAATATAACGTCTCTCAATCTATACCAATTTCAAGTTGGACATCACGAATCAACAGTATCATCCGCTTCAGGGAAATTTAGCTAACTGTGAAAAGAAAGAAAAATCTTAAGAAGAAACCAGAAATAATATTTTACATTACTTTGAAGAATCTGCAGAATGTTTCTATAACGTAGTGTAGTGTAACGTAATGTATGTTGAGAGGGGTCAAAATATCTCTCGGAATATTTTGGAAATATAATTAAAATGTGTCGACGAAGTACCTTTAGAAGGAGAGATAAATACACGGAAATATAGATAAAAGTGAGACATTGGGGACTTGAGATTACGGAAAATGCGAATAAAATTCATTTGGGTAATCTATTTTAAATATTAGAAAAATATTATTATTATTATTATTATTATTATTATTATTATTATTATTATTATAGAAAAAATACGTAATACATTATAGGTAGAGAATAGAACTTTGATGTGCAGCTGTGATGCAAATAGAAAAGCATAGAATTAAGAAGCAAATAATCAAAACAAGAGAAGTGGGGAAAAGACGAGTTCCGAATACGAATGTTAAGAGAGAACGTGACATGTCTCGATGAGAGTAGGATGCTATGCCACGCACAAAAAATATTTTTGAAGATTGTGTTAAATACAAAAAGTGTTTTGATTAGATGCGAATATTAGGTTGCGAGACTGATTGAATTTATGTGACAAGTTAAGTAAGTAAAGAAAAGCGAGGACAGTTAAAAAATATTTCGAGATAAAAGCGAAGCGTGGAATACTGCAAGAAATGCTTCATAGACGACCCAAAAACATTTTTTTGGAAATGTAAGTGTACGCCCAGGGACGGAATTCTCCTGGATTCATCGCCAAGATGGCAGTTTGTCATCACAAGGGAAGTGTAGAATTTAAGAGCCCCTATAAATACTGTGAGTAATTATTTACTATTCATGACCAAGAATGTTCTTAGAATAATAAGTAAAATGAAGTAAGTTTTCAAAAATAATAAGAATAAAGTGACGATGGTCATCATAAATTGAGGAAATTAATAAGATAAAGGTTAAATTTTATATCAATTCAGAAAGAAAGTAAAGAATAATAAAATAGCAAATTGCAGTCAGTACTTCTTGCTGCTGTAATATTAATTAATGACAAGTTATTTAACAATTACTAGGATAATTCAATTCCCAGCATAATAATAATTATAAAGAGCCATATTCTCGTAAGAGCGATTAATTTTCAGTTCCACGTCGAAGAACACACAATAGTAAACCCCTAAGACTGTCAGTATCATAACGCTCATTATAATAAAAATCTATGTAGCCAAATTCATAATTAATTAAATAGGAAAATAGGAATGTAATTAGGAAGTACAATAAGAGGAAATACTTGTAGAGAGAGGACGTAACAATGTACGTAAGTAGTGTGATATAATATAATATATTGTAATAATCCTAATAATGCTTGGAAAGAGCACTGTCTATCGCACTTAGTCAACAGTTGCTCTACTCTAACGAACTTCCAGACTATCGGATTACTGGAATAATCGGAAATTAAATTCTTTGCGTAATTTGCATTTCCTTAGTTCATAATTATTAGAATACAATGAATATTTAAAGTTTCACTGATTCGGCAAATAATACATCGTATGAGGTGGAAGCTTCGCAGGTCAATAAGAATAACAGAGACAATAAGAAGTAAGCATTCGAAGGAAATCTAGAAATAGCTTCGCATTCCAATGCTATCGTTTAACGCCTCGCCTTCTTGGGGGTTATCAGTCATCGGCCGGACTTAAAATGATAACACAAAAGCAGCTTTGAATTTCCTTTCATATTGACATTTCTGAAGAGAATTCATGAAATGCATCGCCTACTTTCTCAAAGGAATGTAATGAGAAATCATTCATTTATGAAAGGAGAACGTATTGACAGTGAGGAAACTGTCTTCAAGGACATTAAACCATTCATTTTATTTCCCAAGCGAATTAGAATATTATTTCACATTCGTAAGTTTAGTAAACGGAGAACAATTATTTTCTATATGTATAATTGTCTACTAACATATGCATTTTCGAATGTATTCATGTGTTTAATGTGAAAATCAAATCCCACTGACACAACTTCACTGTTTCAGAAAACAAAAATGGTAATGTGTGATATATTGTTCCATTTGTTTATTCTCAGTACGTGTTCTTCGAATTCATAAAGAAAATATTAGCAATATTTTCATCTATCCTTTCTGTCACAAGGTATTTTAGAGATATAGAATTTTGAAGATTTGCAAGGAACACTACGAGTAATGCTCTTTAGGCGTGTCAAAGAGATTCCATCAGAAATTTTGTAAAATTAACCATTTCTCAACGAAAAGGGCAAATAATGAAAACAGAAAGGCTATAGGTTCGAATTCATTGTCCTTAATCGGTACATTATCGGTTTCATTGTCCAAATTTATTTTTATTTTATGATGGCTGAATTTTATTTAATAATCTCTGTTTCATGAAATTTAAATATGACATTATTAATTAATTACGTTTCGTTACTGAAAAGTGTCATTCTATTTGAAGACGCAATAAATAATTATAATTTATAAAACAATACACAAAAAAATTATTTTAGTCTTACAGCAATAAAAATAATGTAATTTCATTCCGTTAAACGAAACTTCAGAAATAACCTTTTGAGCGTGGGAAATTTAAACCTTAGTTATGTTTCATTTATGAAGAACTTCTCTTTATTTGTATGGTCATATTTGCACTGAGTTCGTATTGACGTTGCAAAACACTGAAATTATTATTTTATAATTTAATCAATGGATTCAATGTAGTCACAGGTAAGAAACACAATTTTTCGATGTACAATTCAAACACAAGAAGGCGAAGAGATTAAGCTTTTCGACTACAAACATTGAAGGTTGCCTATCTTGGAGGCGCACGTATATCCCAGTCAAATTGTTCCATGACCTTCATTTTTTATTGAATTTAACTGCGTGAGCTTTTTAAATACTTGTTATTATGTTAATAATAAATGCATTAAAATAAGAACATGTACCCAACAACAGTGTAGCATGTAAGTTCAGCGTGTGTTCTACCTACGAAACGGGACAACTGCTGCCATCTAGTAGCCATATTTCGCATGTATTCACAAGGAGGTTGGTTGTTAACACGCAATTCATGCCACGACGAATTAAAATTTTAATGATTATTATTCCAATATTTTGGGGGAAATGAGTTGCAAATATTTTTAAAGTAACTGAAATACGACATATCTGAACACTACCAAATCAAGTCGAAATTAAAATTTGAAACCCAGTCATATTAACTTCTCTTTTAATTAGTATTTAAAAATACAATTACTTGTTTCGTTTACATTATAATGAATTGGGTGAAAGGGTGAATAAGCTAGTCAAATGATAGAAGACGAGGTTATGGTTAGAAAGAGCGTTGTTGATGTTAATTGCAATTAAGATCCAGTCCACATGCACAACTTTGCCACCTCATGCGTTACTTTAAAAATAAAAAATAAAAACTGAACAATAAGCTACACTTGCCTGTGGAATGGTATTCGCTGCAACTGAGTACATGAACACGTCTTGCAATAGTTGAAACTATGGGCCAATATGACGAAAAATATGGTCTATGAACACTGGCTTTCTAAATGAAAGCACTCTCAATACTCGAATTTCCACGACACATTTCTGCTGCACGAAAATCACAATTTCAGTCTGAATATTTATTTGCTTTCACAGACGTTATGAATAACCAACGAACAAACTGTGGGAGGTCTAAACTTCACAGCAGACGAGGATTGAACCGGCGCCGCGTCGAGTAGACGCGAACGCTCTCTACCGACGGGAGCGCGAACTGACGCACCTGGGTCTCGGCGGCGGGTCGTGAGCCAGCCGGGCGGACGGGCAGACGGACGGACCGTCGCGACGTCCAAGGGGCGGCCCGCCGGGTCAGAGGTCTCCCCTGCCACGCGCGTACGTGCTGACCCCGCCCCCCCTCCCGGCCCGGCACGGCCCCGTCGCGATCCCAGCAATTGCAGTCGTTTACCAGACAGCTGAGAATGAGACGCACAATAGGTCCTGGCCCACGCGACCGCCTCGGCAGCACGCCCCTATCGCCACGGATCTCGGATTCACGTGGCCCCAAGCGTCTCGCACGAAAGGAGACTGTAGATTAGCGCATTAGCGCAACCAGCGCAACAAACAATTCGCCTTCGTAGCGTCCAAACCGTGAGTTCACGTCATTTCGCATCTTTTTTCCTTGCTTGCTGGATCACTTACCTTGAAAGCTAAACAATTCATCTCTGCCGCTCTCTGCAACTCTGTTTTAACTTGTGTATTAACGCCACACTTACACAGATAACACAACACTTTCACCACACAAATCGAATGTAATTATGACATAAGAGCAAAATCACTTGATGAGGAGCTTAATCACTTGATAAAATGCTACGGGTGAAGAAATACTGTCTGCGCTGCCCGCGTATTTTCGTCCATCTTTGTTTAACTGACAAAACATGATCGAAAGTCTAATGACGTCATTTCTACAAGTTCCCCCTCTTCTGTTTGAAAATGCTGGACAATGTTCAAGGTGCTGCACAGTCACGCACTCACATACAGGATGGCGCAACAGGAGACGAAGCCTTCCTTACTCAATCGCTGCTGTACTCAATGGAAAGTCGTTGCAATAAATTGGCTTTCATGTGCTGTCAATTTAAATTGAAAGGTAGCGCCGGCGTATTTATCATTTGTTAGCAGTAAATCACGCATTTAGATACTTTCAGTCTCTGCATCTTCGCTTACACAGCGATGAATACATTTCACAAAATGTATTACTGTTGGCATCACACTTTCTCTGACTCGAACACAACAAAGGATACTGTAGTTAATAGCTCAATAATTCAATTTTGAATCGACGAGTATTTGAACAAGAAGAAATGCCTTCAATCATACCAATTCCACTCCTTTCTTCGAAACGTTGCAAAGGACCGCCATTTTTCCCAATGCAAGCCATTCATCAGTCAAGCGGAACGACCGGAAAGAGACAGCGATTCAGCGCGAAACAGTGGACGATAAATCAGGAGAAGGGACCCGCTCAGTAGCTTGGCGGGGCGAGGGGAGGGGAGAGGGCGATGGGGGCGGGGCGGGCACACCTGTTGCCGGTTCCTGCGCTTGTTAGCGCCGCTCCGCGACAGCACCTCGCGGCAGAGCCTGTGCGGGTGGCCGCCATGAACGCAGCGCGTGCCTGCCCCGGCGCGAGCATACGCCTGGCACCCGCGTGCTAAACAGAATAGTCTATATTTACCGCGAACTGGAGCGATTCGAATCGCGAAGGAATCACGTACGACGTGATGCTCGTGATGCTTGACGTTTCCAACACGGTAAAATCTCCGTCAAGAAATTACAAAATTCGTAAATTGCTGTAATGAAAGAGTCCATTTAACCTATTCTGAGGGCGGGGGAATGCAATAGTCCAGAAACTATTTTTTACTTTCAGATTGGCAATTTTAATGTCGGAAACATACGAAAATTCAGCCTCTCTCTCCCTCTCACCCTCTCTCCCATTGTGAAGAAATTAAGAAATTCAGTTAATCGATTAAGACATACGAACTTACTCTGTATAAAAATAAACTAGTGGAGCTTCAACAGCACATACTTTATCGCATTATTTGTAAATTTAAAATTTTCTAAATTTTAAGAATTCAACGAAAATGAGACCTCCACCATTCAGTAAAGCATTCATTGTTCTACCCATGGAAAATATGTGAAGAAAAAATTAGGATCTTTTTTTAAGAAAATGTGTCTTTTACAAATGACATGAAATTCAAGCATAAATTATGCAACAACCAGTACTTGTTTTTTTTTAATTATACATGTTCAGAAGCTGATTTTTTAAAGCAGATTGTGTTTAACGCAAAAATCTCAATCTTCATATTTGAATTTTGTAAACGATAAAATGGTGATATTTTCGAAACTACGGAAAGTTTCCAGAGACTAACACCAAATCGTTTGACGTCCTTTTATACACACGGCGAGAAATTTAAACTCAAAAAGTTGGAGCCGTTTTTGAAGAAAAACAATTAAAAGAATTAAGAATTGCCCGTATTTCACTCAAAACTACCCGAAAACATATACTATTTTCGAAAAATTGTTTATGACCTTATTTCAATATCTGTCTTTAAAGACCAGATTTCATTTAAGGTAAAATCTATCTTTAATATTGTAGTTGTAGAAAGACGCCAAACAAATTGGACTTTAGCAATTCTCGAAAAATAAGGGATTTTAACGGCAATGAGATCTGCACCATTCTCTAAACGTCCTTTCCGTTAGGGAATTTTGAAAATGTTGTTGAAGCTTCATGTAAATAACCGCGAAAATCAAAATATCCGTTTCAAACTTAGAGGTTGACACGCTGGCGACAAGAGTTCATTTTAATCGATAGACAAATATTTGGTGAAAATCGGCTGAAAAGTTTAGGTGATAGCGATGATGAACTCAATGGAAGGACGAACAGACAGGCAGACGTCTTGCTGTCATTCGATTTTCCGGTATCAAGTACGCACAAAGATGGATTCTAACTGCACAACATGTTACAGTTAATTTACTATGTATTAGAAGAAGATTTATCCACTTCTGCATTACCAGGGATTGGCATCAGGAGTTCTCCTGCCGAAAATTCGCCGTTTTCCGACGCAAGATTACTTTATATTTTATTTTCCTACAAAGTAAGGGCGAGAAAGTAAAAAAAGCAAACCTACAGACGCAACTAAATTTTGACTTACTGCCGAAGATTTCGCAATAAACGGCAATTCTTTTATTCAATCGAAAGCAGACATGACAGAACTCATGTTGGGTAATGTCTGGTCTCCACAGTTTCACGTCGCTTCGGTGGTAGTGCCTCCTAGGAACGTAGCCCGCGCGGCCGCGTGGCGTTCCCACGGTCGTGTTTGTTTTAAGCGCACTCCCGGAAGCGCATCAACATGCGTGGACGAGGGGGGCGGTGGCGCAGCTGGCGGTTCCAGCCCGGCGGCCCCGACCACCACGCCGCCGCGGGCCAGCGGGCGGGGTTCAATCGCGACGCCCACGCGGTCTCCTGCCCTTCAACGAACTCCTTCCGCAAACGCTTCCACGGCAGAGGGCGGTGATCCACACTCCTATGGGGTTATGGACACGTACGATGAAGAGGAAACACGGACGCTTGTTCGCGCAGGTTGATCTTGCGTGCGTGAGTAAGAAATGTTTGGCAGTCCGCAGAGTTAACGTCCAGTTCATTCCAACGTTCTTCAGACGAGCCTTCCGAATCTGGAAGGCAGCAATCAACGAGAATGATTATGAATTTTGAGAGCGTCGCTCCACAATTACGTAACCGCTGTGTGGTCGGTTTCCCGCCCCCACCCCCGCTCCTCCGATTGCCACGAAAGCTGAAGACGGGTGGAATGAACGCCGCCGAGAGGCAGATCTCCAGCAAGGCGCATCCCTCTGAATATCGCTCCTCCGGGTGGCGGACGGCGCGCGGGCGGCGAGACGCCGGCCGGTTACCTCGGCGCGCTTCCTGGCGGTGCCGCAGCAGGGCGAGTTCCCCATGGCCCGGCGTCCCCGCTCACAGGGCACCGGCGGCGGCGGTGGCGGTGGTGGCGGCGGCGCGGGGGCGGAGCCAGCGGCGGCGGCGGAGTCGCACCGCTACGGCGGCGGCCATCTCGGCCGAGCTGCTGCTTCGGGCTTAATGTTTGGCGTGTTTGGACGGCGGCGGCTGCAGGCTGCGGCCTCCGCCGCCGCCGCCGCCGCCGCCGCCGCCGCCGCCACCACCGCCGCCGTCTCCGCTATAGGCGTGACATCACCGCCCGCCCCCCGCCCCTTCCGGCGCCGCACGGCGGCGGCGGCGGTGGTGGCGGCGGCGGCGGCGCGCGCGCGAGAGAGACCTCTAGCGTTTCACGCGCCCGCGGAGCCCCCGGTGACACCCGCGAGGTGCAGGGCCCTCGCACGCCCCGCCCCCACGCCGCCCGCACGCCCCGCCCCCGCCCCGAAGCCCATTGGCTGCCGATGATGCATCGGGTATAAATAGGCCCTGTGCGCAGGTGTCCTGGGGTCGAGGCCCCTGCATCCTCGCCGAGCACGCCCGCTCGCCTCGCCTGCCACCTATTGTTGCTGGGGATCCCCCGAACACGCCTGCGGGAGGTCTGCGCCGGCCCGACGGCGGCGGCGGGAGGACGGGCTGGGCTGCGACTGATGCAGGTAACCCAACGATTCTCTATCAGTGATGCGAAAACATCTTGTGAATTAAAAACCATATTTACACATGTGTATGAAGTCCGCGTTTGAGTGTGGTGTCTGTACATGATCGCGGTGTCTTCACGTAAGTGCAGTATTTTCATATACGTGCAGCATTTTCATGTAAGTGCCGCGTCTTCACAAAAGTGCCGCGTCTTCACATAAGTGCCGCGTCTTCACATAAGTGCCGCGTCTTCACATAAGTGCCGCGTCTTCACATAAGTGCCGCGTCTTCACATAAGTGCCGCGACTTCACATAAGTGCAGTGACTTCATATAAGTGCAGTGTCTGCATACGAGTGTGATGTCTGCATGTATCCATTACTCCGTTGCTTCACGAAAGCAGAACTAGATCATAACGCGATCTCCAATTTCGTTTATCGTCTTGAGGGCTCTTTCATAAGGAATTTTCTGTGTCACATTTTTAACATCGCACACGTATAGATGTTTGTTTGCCAACGCCTCCGATCCATATTACCAAAATTCTGATAGCGATGAGCATTCGTTTAAATTAAACACTTGTTGTTTTGTTCATTTTAATTTACGTGAATGTGATTTTTTTCTATTATTCGTATATGTGATTGTGAATCAGATTAGTATGCATTTTAAATATTAACAAAAGCGAACTTTAAAGAAAAATTAGAAATTAGATATTCATGTAATAATTTAGGAGATTAAACCATTAGTGTTGTAGGGTGAAGTCATATTTTTTAATAGAGTTGACGTAAGTAATTCTATTTGTAGGCGACGTGCTAGTCGTAGGAGATACGCCATTTGTTAAAGATACCCTAACGCTTCAACTATCCGAAGTAAACGTTCTATTCGTAAGTGTGGTAAGATCTGCTACAATCGCTGTAGTACATGACGTTCTCGACAGTCGTATCCATTACAGATGTTGACGAGGCACGACATTCTTATCTCGGGCCACGAAACATGATACTACTTATTATTCGAACTACACAAGGCATTCCTTCGCCTTCCACATATCACCCACATTGTACGTCGCTGATTCACAGAGTCTAGATGATGAAAACATCACCACTTTTAGGTCGGTCTCGAACTTGCCCCTCTCGGACTCTCGCTGCCAAACTGGCGCAGCACCAACTAGTTACGCCACGTGTATCCTCTCGTCCTTACACCACTTGTCAAAACCACGTTGATTGAGACGTCTTACGATATCATTTTGGGCGAAGCTCGAAGTCGAAGATAATTATAACATGGCAGATTCCTTGTAAGATTTGCCTATTTTCTCGCATTAACAAGGAAACTATTGCACTCCAGGGACATCAACTGCATTTCTATTTAATCGCGAAAAACAAATGCAATGAGCATTTCACGAGCATAATGAAATAGTGATAGACATGACATCATACTGCATGGAGTATGGGAGACATAAAGAAGATGTAGCGGCTGTAATAGGCGTAGTGTATACATGGAATACATCATGTGCAACTACATCGTAATGGATAATAATTGATTTTCACTTTTCCTCTCAAAGTCATTCTATAAGTCATTAAATAAGACATGTTCTTAGCTCGAGTTCTAATAGAAATTTAACACAATTATTATAAAATTCATACTGGATTTTTATTTCTTTGGTATTCAATATATTTTGTTTTGGTTTTCCTTTTGAAATCAGTAGTAAAAATTATTAATTAATTATCTATTTAATGTACGTGGGTTGTTTCATAAATACCTACGTAAACGCAAATAATGTCACTGACAAACTTGGAACTTGGACGAGTCAAGTTATTCAAAATATTGAATAATGTTCATGCCAGCATAAATTTGCAAATATTTTTTATTCAATAATATATGTAAGCAGATGGTTGTTTTGTAATCATTACGAATTTACTCACCCTTGTGCGTCAGCCAAAACTATAACGCAGTCAGCTGCGAAGATAAAAATATCAGGCTCAACGCAACTACTACCTATTAATGTAGCTATTAATGTAGGATATTGTAGTTATATGACCGAGGAATAGGTTATGTTCTTAGTAGAATTCGAAGTATTTTTTCCTCTTTTGCCAAATCATTGAAACATGGATAACCTCTCATACTGTGAAATTGCAAGGATCATTTTTAAAATTAATCTCATAATGATTCAAAACAGTTGAATGCTTTGTGTATAATTATTTGCAATAATTCGAAAGTGTATTAAGGAGATATGGCTGGTTGGTCATGCCTCTTGTATCTCCATGGAAACAGCCGCTCAAGAATTGTTGTTACCGTGTTTGTTTTCATTCGTCTGTATTTTCAATGTTTGTTAGCAACTTGGAAGGTCCGTGGATGATAAGTACTGTTGCAAACATAAAATAAACCGTTAAAATATTACAAGATGATGGTGAAGGTGTATGGTTTATTAACGAGACTTAACACAACAACTCTCTATCATACATTTTGTCGGAGAAATGAATGAAGCTTTAAGTTTGAAAATAGTCATCCAGTTTAATATTTGTCATTTTTTAATTATCGATAATATGTTTAGTTTTTATAACGAAATCTGAGGAAGAAACTGCTTTTCCTCCGTTGAGAAAATAAATAGTGAAGTTTTTATTCCATATACATGTCAAATTATCTTCCTCACAACGGATAGGCTGTCTTCACTTACTCCCTCTTTTTTATTCAATGTTTTTTATCACTAATCTACCTTTTTCGCTGCTGAACACTGTTCAGTGTGTGTTTAATTGATAGCGAGATACAGTGTAGTGATTGGAATTAAAATACCTCATAGAAATCGTGAATGAACAGTGTTAGTCCTTGATTGGAAACAATTTACATAAAATATCTTGTAAAATTACGACGTGATTTTAAGGATGAGTTGGAGTTTTACTCTTCACGTTGGCAAATAGAAGAAATTAGATAAGATAATATTAGATAGAAGTAATATTCCAAGCCATCTTTTTGAAAGCATGCGATAATAATCAAACTCGACTAGTTCACTAATATTCACATCCAAAAGCACCGTAGTGTTGAACTGCAATAAAATCGTTCAAGCGATTAAAAATAGTGCAAACGGTTAACACACTGCAAACATGTTTTAAGGACAGGTGAAATAGTACACCGTGCCCAAATCGTATTCCAAAGAGACACAAAGTTAGAAGATACAAAAAGGAATAAGAGTGTAAAAGCACAAAGAGCGTAGCAGGAGGAGTTACGTCAGATTCGCCCCTGCCCATTTTAAATGAGCAGAGCACGAGCAGACAGCAGCATCCTAATCGCGTTCATTACTCTCACTTCCACGCACCCACGTGCCGGGCAGCGTCGCCCATGGGCGGCGACGGTGAGGCGGAGGGCGGCGAGAGTTGAGCTCGAAGGGGGTCCGCCTTCGCCATCTCCTCCACCTCCTCCGCCGCCTCTGCCTCCGCCTTCGCCACCCCCACGGCCTCTTCCTCCGCCTCCGCCACCGCCACTGCCTCCGCCAACACCATCGCCTCCGCCCCAGCGTCCGCCTCCTTCTCCGTCTTCGCCTTCGCTTCCACCACCCCCGCCGCCTCCCCCCGCCTCCACCCCCGCCTCCACCCCCGCGTCCACCCCCGCGTCCTCCTCCGCCTCCCCCACCGCCTCCGTCATCCCCACCGCCTCCTGCTCCGCCTCCGCCAACACCACCGCCACCGCCACCACCTCCACCTCCGTCTCCCCCACCAGCTCCCCCACTGCCTTCGCCAACACCATCGCCTCCGCCCCCGCGTCCGCCTCCTACTCCGTCTTCGCCTCCACCTCCACCTCCGCGTCCTCCTTCGCCCTCGCCTCCGCCACCACCACCGCCACCACCGCCTCCGCTTCCGTCTCCGCCTCGATCTCCGCCTCCGCTTCCGCCTCCATCCCTGACCCCCCCCGCACCCGCTCCTTCCAATCGGGACGACTCGTGGGGTAACTTTCGTGCCCGCAAGGCCCGCAACGAGAGCGGGTCCACATAAAAGAGGGCCTACTTTTAAGCTGAAAGTTGTGCGATTTTACGAAATAATTGCTTGATACGTTCTCTGATACTTTACGATTGTCAACACAATAAAATATTACAAACAGCATCTTCTAGAAGAAGTATTTTTTCCGCTTCGGTAGCTTATGTAACGCTATTTCTAAATCAATAAAGATAAGCAATTCATTTAGTTTTATAACAGTCTCAGTTTCATAAAATTAAAAGATAAAGACAGATTTTTCCGCTATTGGTTACTACTTAGACTGATGAATTTTAATTTGTTAAAGGATATTTTTATTATTTAAGGTATTACCACAAGTTATGTTTGCTATAAACTTTTGTAAAGGAGCCCTAGATAAAAGGTTTGCGGGCGGGTCCGCACTCATTTCGTTACGTTACTGCTGGTGCTGTAGAAGTCAAAACGCTCACCTTACGCCACCTGGGTATCGGATTTAAATCCCAGTCGATCCAGACTTTTATAAGTATCTAGTAATTATTTTAAGCTACTATTTTCGTGCCATGGGAATACGTTCTTAGTAATGAGTTGCAACTCGCCCACAACGCTTCCTTTCCTTCTCAAATGTCAACCACCAACTCTTTTTAAACGAATCGTGGATTAACTTTTCACACATTCAACACGGCAGCTGGCAGCTTTTATATTCTATCCCTGCAAGCGCCCTAGCCAGTAATGGATAGACAGGAATGAATAGGTACCTAAAACGAAAGACCTCGGAGTTCGGAGGCCCTTCTAGAGGGCGCATTCTGGCGTTATGCCAGATACCAGTGAGAGACACGACAGGTCTGACGTCAGAGTATTCGTGGTTCTGCTGAAGACCTTTCTGAATGATGCACGAAAAGGGGGTAGGAGAAGGGATAAGGGAGTGGGGTCAGGGCGAGAAGGAAGAGAGGTTGGCAGTTGTCTCTGCGTCGCGACTCGCATGCAAACCGGCTTGGGTGGCTCGGGGCATGAACTGACGTCACTGCAGTCCTCTGACCAGGATATCCCAGGATTCGAGCCCCTATGCTGGAAAGAAGGTTCGACTCTAGCTAGACAGCTAGCTCGAGTTCAGCCGTACATGCAGTAGAAATCTAGCGGCCCGTTGCTCTGATCGGTAATTTTCCGTGGTTTCCCCGACCAGCGCCAGGAGAATGCCAGAGTAGTTCCCTAATAAACGGGCCATTACCGCGCGCAATCTTTCCTTCCTCTTCCTTGTCCTATACTCGCTCATTTCTTACAAACTCTTACACTTACAATGTGTATGTCATGTCATGCCACACACTCTGCCACATATGTCGGGAGTTTAGAGCTTTTCTCTGCTGCGGTGCGCCGCTGGAGGTAGATTCTCGGTTGGGCAATAATAATAATAATAATAATAATAATAATAGTAATAATAAATTATATAATTATATTATATTATACTATATTATATTATATTATACTATATTATATTATATTATGTTATTATTATATTTATCACATAACATTCCAGAGGAGTATTCCCATTGAGCTCGTGCACATGGCTCATCATGAATAGGTTCCGAAATTTGTGTCCCTGAATTAGGACTTGGTGGGGGTACAGGAAGCGTGGCAAGACAATTCCCCTTAAGGAATATTTGTCCTGTTACGATTGAGTTATGCATGGGTTCTATGAAACATGAGGTTACTTCCGCTTCGCAAATATCCATGCTTTCCTTACCGATTAAGCAATTTCTGAGAAGCTGATTTGACAATTAACGAGGTTGCAGGTCGTATAATTGCAGTTTTACTTTGCATATTTTCAAAGAAAAACAATTCCAGCAACATTTATTTGCAAACTTAAATCTGAAGTATTCCGTTTTGACTTGTGAATTTATTAATATGAGATAAAATATGTAGCAACGGGTAAAATATGCAAGTTTACCAAAATATGTAAACATATGTGAAATAAAAATACCTTTAATTAATTCATAATGTGATGCAAGCTCTAGAAAAACATTTTCAATGCGAGTGTCTTAAATCAGTAAAAATATGTATTTACATGAAAATCCATTCCCTAGTTATTATAATCAATAAACGAATAACCATTAAAATAAACTCTAAATACCTACAGAATTGAAACACATATATATATATATATATATATATATATATATATATATATATATGTCTATCTCTCTCTCTCTCTCTCTCTCTATATATATATATATATATATATATATATATATATATATGTCTATCTCTCTCTCTCTCTCTCTATATATATATATATATATATATATATATATATATATATATATATATATATATATATATAAAATTCATATTTGATTGCAATACATTGAAAATAAAGGAAGTGCATTACCACTTCCACTACACATCTAATCCAGAAAGAGTAATTTTATTTTGAACAGCTTCTGCTTTATTGTAACGAAGTCTTCTGGAATTTTTAAAATTTCAGAGTATCTTATCCACCACAATCATCGGTTTTTAAGCAGAATATATCTTTTCCTCTCACTGCAATTCATTCTTCTCTCTTTTATCATCATTTTTTGTACCAATCATATAATGCTCTAGAAACAATATAACTTACCAGAGCAATCAAAGGATGCTTTAGTCATCCTCTGCCTTGACAAATCATTCAACTTTTTCTCTGAACATTTTCTCCACTCTTTTCACTTATTAGATGTAGTAGCGCCTATAACGTAATCACTTTACGTGACTGAAATTGTACCTGCAAAGGTCAATTAAGGATTCACGTTTTACAGAACAATATAACGGCCATTAGCGGTGGCGATCTCAAGAAATCTTTGATTTTCATAATCAGTATGTGCGAGCGGTACCCATGAAAAAAAATATTTCAAAAAAGTCATCGGTATAGAATCTCAATTATTGCATATTTCAAGAAGGGTATAAGCTACTAATTATGCAATGTAGCATGTATTAATACAATAATAAAAAATAAAATCGTGTGCCATACGATTGCTTTCATAATACTCGTAATGATCAGTCCCTCATAGCCTGCAACACATTTTTCGGATTGATTTTTCACCATCTCTGGGGTTTTCCCTGAAAACACGCTTTATCTCCTTACTAATCTGGCTCATCTTCATGCCGGGAATGATCGAAATGACGAGCATATAGTGCGTTCCAGACTTGCGAGAAATGAAATTCTCCGCATTCCAGACCGACGCGTTAAAATGGCGAACCAACCGCCATGGCTGCACACTAAATTTCGCCTCGGAGACATGGACGTTTTCTACTCAAGAGCCACCACATGATTTTCGTGCGCACATTTCATCATTGTTACTTGATACACATATTTTTAATTTGATTAACGGTCTCGTGTACACATTTGAATAGTTCAATTAAGTTCAGGTTCAAGTTGATAAAAAAACAACAAATTTTTGGTTTTATAAATGAAAATTCGAAAAATTACTTCCCATACGAGCAATAGTCCGGAATCCCTCATGCCGAAAAAAGTTGGATCTGTGAAATCATCCCGCACAATGTCAATCATTGCGTTTCATTAAAACATTTCCAGGTTTCACAGTGTTCAGTTTACATTCTAGATTTGTATTGTTGGCTTAATATAAACTTAATGCTAATAATTTGTTTCTAAAAATCATTGTGTTAAGCTAAAACTGGGGTTACCAGATGTCCGTATTTAGTAGGACATGTCCGTATATTTAGCCTGGCTGTCCTGGCGTCCGTACTCATTTCCAAAAATCAGCAAATTGCCCGTATTTTCGTATTACAAATAAGGATCGTCTTTTAAAACTATTTTTCCCCTAAAATACCGTTTCCTCCATTTCTTTACTGTAATCTTTTTGACATTAAGTTAGTCTACCTTGTGCCTCGTGGTTCTTAGCAAGTTAAAGATCGATAACATGTAGGAACATTATGTCACAGTCATTATGTCATAAATATATACCAATCTATGTAGTTATATTTTTTTGAATTTATTAATGAATAAAATATGAATGTTACATCACAAATATTTGTATTGAATTTCAAAAGAGTAAAATTCAATTGTTTTAATGTGTCCTTCTTTTGTCCTGCATTTTAAATTCATTTGTCCTTCTTTTTTTACCCATTCCCATCTGGTAACCCTAGCTAAAACCGAACTTCGAACGGTCATATCCTTAACTGTGCGTTACATTATATTGCAATATAATTAAGCAAACAAATATTTAGACATCCGAAACTACATTGCACATTATGCCAAAGAGTCAATTTCATTTTACAAGTATTTCTAGGTTCTGCTCATTTCTGAACACTCGTGCTACACTGAATGGAGGTCTTTTGAAGAGCTAATACCTTGAAAAATAAAAGAGGAGGTCCAAAATGTCCCATTTTGAGAATTACAAAGAATACGTAGTATATTCTTCAACGAGCGTAGAATGATAGCCATTATTCCTGAGTTGATGTTTACGACACGAGCGACGTAGGAGCGAGTTTTGGAACTTCTACAAGTGAATAATAGCCATTTTACGAGAGTAGAAGACTATACTTTCTCTACGATTTTTGAAATTGATATTTTAAAAATACTAATTGGGTGCATTAACCTCGAAGAACGGCTTCAGAACACTCATAATGGTGATACTAATTCAGTAGCCATCGGGACTAAATCTCGTCAAAAAAATAGAAGTAAAATATTAACCGGGAACGAAGTGTATGCCAATCTAACAGTTATTCTTAATTAGTTGTTACAATATACTTGAAGGAGTCGCAGCAGCAATATTGTTTTAAATGCCATAATTGAAAAAAAATGTTTATTTTTAGATTTTTTCGTTAAAATGTTAGTATTGCTTGATTTAGTCTTTAAGTGGTTTGCTCATTGTTAATAATTACATGAAATAGTAAGCGTTTAGGAAATGCTTTTTTGTGCTATTTGATGAGAGTTTTTGAGCTATTTGATGAGTAGCAGAGACAAATGGTTTTTGTATTATTTGAAACAGAACATATTCACACACACACACACACACACACACACACACAAACTTTTCTATCACCAGAGTCGACTCAAGGACTTCGCGGCCTTTCGCAAAGCCTGGTTATAAGGCACTCAAGTTTGTCTTGAAAATAAATTATTGCCGCCGTAAATATGAGAGAATGCTAAAAAGGAAATTTCCTGAGGCGTCCCTCTCCGATGTTTCTGCATTTTGGACAAGTTGCAAGGAATAAAAAAGTCCTTTTTTTACTCGTACTAGGGCTCTTTCCAGCCTGCAACCGGTTACAATTTATGTCCCGATAGGACGCATATTCGACCATACAACACACTATTTCATGTAATTGTTAACAATGAACAAACCACTTAAAGACTAAATCAAGCAATACTAACATTTTAACGAAAAAATCTAAAAATAAACAATTTTTTTCAATTATGGAATTTAAAACAATATTGCTGCTGCGACTCCTTCAAGTATATAGTAACAACTAATTAAGAATAACTGTTAGATTGGCATACACTTCGTTTCCGGTTAATATTTTACTTCTATTTTTTGACGAGATTTAGTCCCGATGGCTACTGAATTAGGATCACCATTATGAGTGTTCTGAAGGAGTTCTGCGAGGTTAATGCACCCAACACACTTGTGGTCTCCATTGATCTGGGGTCATCAGAACGCGAGGCTCTCCGCGACAACACATACACTAAGAGACAAACAACCATGCCCAAGTTGGAATGGAACCCGCGACCATTCGTACCAAAGCGCCAAGTCGGTGCACGTTCTTAGCAAGCTCGACCAGATGGGCATTTTTTTTCTTTCCGGAGAATAAAATGTTTAAAGAGATGAAATCGACATACAGGAGGTTGAAAAGATGCACAGTGTTTCACATAGAAAAAAGTAATATTTTCTCGCAAACATCATTGCAAAATATGTCACCAGAACACACTAGAAATACTTTTAAGTATGTATTTTCTATTCAGTATTTTCAGGGACAAACTACTCTCGAATATACTCATAAAATACGATTTCAAATTTGTTGCTTATCATACTCAAATAAATAGAAACATTTCAGAAAAAAATGTTATTCTTCCCTTTAAATCATAATTATTGTGTTTCACATTATTTTCGAAAAATGTGTTTTTCGGGCGTCCATCATTAAAACAACTTTTCAACAGGCACATAGTTTCACACAGCAATTCATTTTCCAAAGCTGGTGTTGAACAATTATATGATAATGCATAACTTTTCCGTTAAGAATGTACTAATGTTTTCTTTATATCGAGATTAAACCACCCCGCCATCTCTACTTTTTCTGTAAATTCAGCTGCGGACTTCGCGCGTTACAGCTGCAAAAGTGTTGGAAATGTTTGGTCTTTTAAGAATGTTAAAGCAAGACTTTTTGTTTGTTCGCATTTAACTTAAGATCAGAATGTTAACAAATTGATTTTACTAATTAATTTTATACTACTTTATTTCGATACTCTTTAGTAACAAACGTTCTATTGTCTTACAGTAATTTTCGAGTTTTGTTTTTTGAACCTATTGTCATTTATTTACGGTGGGGCATGTGAACTATGAGCACCTGTCCCCAAGTATATATTCGACTTTGTACAGTGTAATTGAAGCAATAGCTTGTTAATAACAAGAAATCTTAAGACTGAAACTGTGAGTTGAGTAAATGGTTTCGGGTGGGAGTAGCACTAATAGTTTTGATCGAATTGTCCTCCGAGTGAAACTCCACTGTCCACTTAATCTTCAGTGGACGTAATCTACATTGGAAGACTGCCAGATATACAGGCTTTCCTTGGCAGAATGAAGTGATGTAATATATTAAACATCCGAGACCGGATCCTTCACCTTCGAATGACACTCCGCAACAGATCAGCACAAACATCTCTGAATATGGTTGCAAGATGTCAGTCGATCCTTAAAAGATAGAAAACTATGTATGTGGCTTATGTTGAGAAAGTATGTAAAGGTAGAAAGAACGTAGAAAGTAGAAAGAACTACACACTTTAAGAATTCAGTGGTGATAAGGCGATAAAAACGAAATGATCCAGCGGTATTGGATAACAGAAAAATACTGAGATGATTCAAATTCATCTCAAATTTGAATAAAATAAATACTTAAAATTTGAAAACAAAACAAGGGAGCCATGATAAAATACATCGCGTGGAATGAAAATAGATAAGAGAAGCCACGTATAAATCAAAGCAGGAACGTGAAAAGAAATTCGAAATCTCTAATAGTGAGTCCAAGAGAAGTCGCAAACATGTTTTCGAGTAATACGATTATTACAAAATCGACTAAGGAGTTCTTTGAAAAGAACTACGTGCGTCAATTTAAAATCTTCTAAAAAATATCTTACAAATCATAACTTGAAAGCAAATTAATTTAACTTATAATTGTAACATTTCAAGATTTCCTTCGATTAAATTGTTTCTAGCCGTTTGAAAATGTGACGATTGGTATTGAAATCCAAAATATACGGAAATGTAGCTGACGTATACATCCGCTTTTGGTGTGGTTCCTCATCAACTGATTTGAAAGCTGATTTTTCCACTTGAGCGGGTGAAGTGCTGCTGTCTTCGGCCTGGCTTGACCCTTCGCCTCGGGTGAAGCGCCCCCTCTACCTCTACCGTCTACGCCGCCTTCGAGCCGATTTTGGCCGAAATTTAGGTCGGCCGACGCCGGATGGACAAGACCACACAAAACAGATCTTTGTCTGACTGACGATGTTTTCGGAAAAGGTCATGCGAGTTTACTAGGACCGTCTCCGTTCACCAGCACTTGCAGGAAAGATTTCGGCACATCGGACGAAAACGACGGAATTCGGCCGACAGAAATCGGCTTTATAGGGACCACTGCGTAACGACCACAGGTGCTCGCGCGACACTCCATATTGTAAACTGTGACAAATGTTATATAAACCAAGGATATGGTGCACTGTGGGACATTTTGTAATAAAGGATGGAGCAATTTAGTTCTATCTGCAGAAGTTGGCAAACGTGATAACCATGAGGTTGTATCTGTTGTGAGTTGCGTCTGTGAGTTGCGTCTGTATGTTTACGAAGGAGCGTGACCAGCAGTTTTACGTGAACAAAGAAAGTTGAAAATGGAGTGTGAAGTGTTGTGTGATTGTGAGTGCAGTGGCTCACAATACTGCACACCCAAAAAAGCTAGAAAATATTACCACAACGGAGAGCAGAAATGAAGTGCTGCAGCAGGTAAAACTGAAGAGTTTATGTTCGTCATTTTCCCCTTAGCTTTTGTGCATAACGCCCCACTGTAAAATTACCCCGGTGGATTTAGTCTTGGGAAAAATTATTTTATAAAAGGTATTATTGAGCCAATGCGAGTGTAGAACATACTTTGTCGTTTTCGTATACTCGTAGCTTCTGAAAAGCGATACTGACAATCAGAAACTGTCTCCTACGAAGATATGCATAATATTTAATTAATAAGAAGCAATTTAATCAATAAAAAGAAAAGTATAATTACAATCATTGTTAGGAAGAGGCAAAGAAATCCCAAAAAGTGGAAGAAAAAGGTACGTAAACGAAATAGCGAGAGCGGCAAAGAATATGTGAGTACATCAGAAAACGAAAAACGAAAAGGTGGCCCACGAACGTTGTAAATGCATTTATAACTGTTCGAACAAAATTTGTTGACTGGGAATCCCTAATGATATATTTTTACTCAATAATTGTATACAAGAAAAAACCTTTCATCTTGAAAAACTCGGAACATCATCATGTCAGAGTGAATAATGTTGAGAGTAGAATGAAACATTCATTTGCCTATTTCCTGCATGTAAACGAAGAAAATATATGAGTAGGTAAGTTTTTTTCAGGGAACTCTTCTTTTAAGCAAAAAACTTTGTACAATGTGCATGCTTCAGTTTTCTGTATACTTTAGTTTTGTTATATTACACCCTTTAAAAAAATAATGCATTTTTTAAAAAAATTTCAACCCATACTGTAATGATTCATCTTTTCGCTCCAATAAAATTAAGAATATTTTGTCCCGCGCTGCGCAGGCCATTGAGGCAGTTCAATATTCAGCTTTCTAAGATGTCTGATCAACTGTGACAATTCGTCTTTTTTCTAATGTAAATACAGTCCCATTAATATTTCTCCCTACGTTGCCTAATTATTACTCCCTGTTATTTATTATTCAATTTAAAGGAGGGGCTGGCTCTAATTTTTATCAAGGTTTTTGGGTGTTTATCTCTAGGTATTTTCGTCATTCTTCTCGTGGGCTAGAAAACAGCGCTCATACGAGTATCGGATGGATTTTCTCAAAAGCGACACTATTTTTTCTTTAAATTATTACCTTGGACAGAGCAAAGTAATTATGGTGCAGTCGATTTCTCTCAACTCTCAGAATTTTAAAAAGTTTCAAAAGTTTATAATTTAGTGTCTTAGTAGGGAGGACCAATTACATATCTGGGCCCCCTCTCCATTGAACTATTCTATTTACATATGTTTTAGAAAAATAATTAAACTTACTACAAAGAAAATTAAATTATGCGTTTAATGATACGCTTCTTACAATTATTTTTTAATCATAGGGAAAAGATGACAATCAGAGATTGAAAATATTTACAGAAATGAATTGTTTTATATGTACGGGGCCCCTTTCAAAATTTTCGGGGGCGCCGCGGCTCCCCTAAGGTCCCTCCCCGACCGCATGTATATGCACAGCTTCTAAATATTTTCCTACATAGTATTTTAAATTTGGCAAAATTTACTCCTTGATACACATAGTTCAGCTAACTAGCTAAATTGCACTTCCGAATGTTGGATAATACAATAAAACTTGATATTATGTACCACCACTAGGGATAATTCTGGATCAAGTTTCTTAAATAACCCCAGATCTGAAACTTCGAAAAGGAACGAACGGAACGGCACGTTGGTATGCTCGTCGGAACGAATGGAACGGCACGTTGGTATAACGAAAATACCTTTCCTTCGGAGGTTTTGCAAACGCCAGAAGAGTCGGATCATCTCGTCCCGACCGTGTGCACCCCGTTGAACAATATGTACTTCGATTAAAACAGTAAGTCCGTTGACACTTGGTCAGCTGTAATGCCGTCACGCGAGTGGGAGCTTGAACGTCACTATAGTGATCATGTGGTTCTGGGGGACCTATGGTCACCAAAATGACTTTCAAGCTCCCGATTGAACGACTGCGACACAGCTGATCAATTGCCAACGGACTCAATGTTTTAATCGAAGTACAGTCGACTCCAGTTATAGTGAACTTCTGGGGGCTAACGTTTTTGGTTCACTATATTAGAGGTACACTATACCTCAGTCAAAATTAAATAAATCTTCTTCTGAATGATTGGTTTTATTAATATATAGCAAAATACATTAGCAGAACGAATTAAAAATGTCAATATCTTAATTTAACCTTTAAAAATCAATTATTTCCAATTGTGTGGTGCGTACTTTTTTCAATACTAATTTCTCTAGATCCTACTCCAGAGTTCGTGCTCTCTGCATATTTGATTTTGCATAGTCCTAAGGATCCGCCTCGTATGTACACTGAACGTCCCCCTCTTCGAAGTCCATTTAACTCGCCTAATAACATCGGATCCTTTCGGTAGAGCAATGTCACAAACGGTTAATGAAACTGATCGCTTTTCCGCGGGGCGCGTCAGATGTCGCCTACGTAGAACACGTCATTCTTGTCGTGGCGGTCGTTGGGTGCAGACGTTCCTTTCGAGAGCTCCTGCGGATTAGGATGGGTTCGTACCTGCAAGAGTACCGGGCGCGCATCGGCGCGTGGGCCGGGCGCCTTTCCTCGTGTGCGGCGCGCGCGTACCAGGGACCGGCCACGTGGCGCGGTGACGGTGCGCTGGGAGCAGTCTCGTTGAGTGCGACGGTGATTGCTATTTTGCTAGTGATCGGGGGAATCGAGCAAAATCCCGGTCCAGTGGCCAGTGCGGCTAGTGCGTGTGAAAAAATAATCCGAATCGTGTGTCGTGGGTGCGGCAAGAACCTCTCTTCGGGCTGGCGATGCGGATCCTGTGGCGATTGGTTCCACAAAAGTTGTGGCAACGTTAAGAGAGGGAATGTTGAGGGATGGGTTTGTCCCAAATGCAAGGTTAACTATGTGCAACGCCTGGAAGAAGAGCTGAGATCCGCGCGAAGAGAAATCGCAGATCTTAAGGTGGCCAATAAAGCCCTTAATGACCAACTGACGGAGTTGAGAGATAAAACTGATACTCCATCCGTGCCTCAACCTGTAGATGAGAGCGCTAGAGGCTCCTGTCTTATATTAGGAGACTCTATAGTGCGACACGTGGCAAAACAAGACAACAAATTACGCGTGGAATGTTTGCCGGGCATCCGTACGGAGCAATTGAAGCGATTTGTGGAAAATCATGACCTTGGAACTCCCGATAAAATAGTGCTTCACGTAGGTACTAACGATTTAAAGGCAAAATCAAATGAATATATTATGGGAGAAATCTACGATCTTGTCAATGTTACCAAGACAAAGTTTCCACGCGCTTCTATCGTAGTAAGTGGTGTTCTACGACGCAGAGACATGTCCTGGAAGCGCATCGGCCACGTGAATGATTTAATGAGCTGGGTTGCCGAAGCACATAAGGTCAATTTCGTTGACCCCAACTCCTGGGTGCAAGATTTCGACTTTGGTCGCGACGGACTCCACTTAAATCGAAGAGGAGCAGTCAGTTTAGGACAGCTTTATTCGCGTGTCTGCAACTCCATGCCGTGTACTGTCTGAGAAAGAAAAGCGGTGACTAACATGGCGGGAGGTGTCATGGTGGCAAGGAACGAGATGGCGACACAAGACGAGACGGCGGTACGGGATGAAGAGGTAGTGAGTGACGAGTCGCCGGCTGTGCGGGGTGAAACTGTGACTCAGGAGATGGCGGCGCGAGACCAGACTGCGACGCTGGACGAGACGGTGGCGTGGGACGAGACGGCGGAGGGGGACGAAACGACGGCGCGGGACGAGACGGGGGCGCGGGACCAGACTGCGGCGCGGGACGAGACGGCAGCGCGGGATGAAATGGCTGTGCGGGACGTCGACAGTACAGGTGAGGGTATTCTGCGACTGCTGCAGGTGAATTGTAGGAGTATCCGCTCGAAAATAGTTGAATTTGAAACGTTAATTGACACACATAGGCCTGATGTAATAATAGGTACAGAGTCTTGGCTCACAGAGGAGATAAACAACGCAGAAATATTTAGTTCGAGTTTCATTACATACAGACGGGATCGTAAAAATAAAATAGGAGGGGGCATTTTCATTTGCGTAAGAAAAAACATGAACAGTTTTGAAATAATGACAGATGATGTACATGAGATATTAGGTGTTCAGTTACGGGGAATGGGGAACAATACGATCTTAAATATAGTTGCGGTATATCGTGCTCCTAACGAGAACTTGTCAACAGTACATAAATTAGTAGAAATAAGTAGAAATCCGAGGCTACTTTCAGGAAATCTCATAATTGGTGGAGATCTAAATTTACTGGATATATCGTGGCAAGGTGTGGTAGATACAAAAAGCTATGGACAATCCCTCGTTAACGAACTCGTTTGGGACAACGGATTAACTCAGGTAGTTGATGTTCCTACAAGAGCTAGCGCGGTACTTGACGTATTTTTAGTTCGCCCAGAGCAGATGTTGATAGCTCAAGAAACAACACCAGGTATAAGTGACCACGAGGGCGTGCTTTTACAGGTGGCGTGGCAGGGAACCAGGTACTCGAAAAACACACGAAAACTATTATTTCAGTACAGTCGTGCTGACACAAAAGGTTTTCAGGAATACTTATTAGGGAACTACGGTGTTTGGGAATCACATGGTAGAAACGTAGAAGAAATATGGAACTCATTTAAACAAATAATGTTTATAGGCAGAGAGTTGTTTGTGCCAACTAAGATAGTTAAAGATAATAGTGATCCAGCGTATTACACGGCTAATATCAGAAAACTAAAAAGAAAGGTCAGAAAAGCGTACGCTAATCGCAAGAAAAGTCTTTTCACTGCGACTCTCTTCAAAGATCTACGTAACAAATTAATGCAGCACAAACGTATAGCGCAAGAAAATTATCTCCGTAAAATTCTATCAAACGAGCGATCTAGTTGGAGAAATTTTTATAGGGAGAAATTTTTATACAAAAAAGGGGTAACAAAGAATCTATTCCGCCACTTAAAGACGAAAACGGGAAAGTTGTACTAACAAATAAAGAAAAAGCCGACCATTTTAGTACATATTTCCAATCAGTATTCGGGTTAGGATCGGTTACTCCCAGTACTTTCGGAACAAATGAAGGAGAAAAATTTCAAGTACAACCACGACTCATTAGACAAAGAATTCGCAATATAGGAAGTAATAAATCCGTAGGGTTTGACGGTATCGCTGGAGAATTATTACAAATTGGAGGGGAACCGATGATTACATACTTGACGCGATTATTTGAAATAAGCATAAATAATTGTAGCGTGCCTAACGATTGGAAAAAGGCTATAGTGGTTCCAATATTTAAAACCGGAAGTCGTTCTTGCATTTCCAATTACAGACCAGTAAGCCTAACGTCAGTGATTTGCAAACAAATGGAACATCTGGTAGCTGAGTTCTTGCGTCGGGAATGGGACAAACTAGGGTGGTTATACGAAGGGCAACATGGATTTCGAAAATCCTTTTTGTGTGAAAGCCAAATTATTACAACGTGTCAAGATATTGCTGAAACTTTAGATTCGGGTAAGAGAACAGACGCAATTGTTATAGATTTTTCAAAAGCATTCGATCTTGTTTCGCACGATATACTACTTACGAAAATAGCATCTACGGGAGTTGACCATCGCGTAATAGCATGGATACGGGAATTCCTGATAAATCGGGTTCAACAAGTTCGAGTTGGACATGAACATTCAGAGGAAACTCTAATTACGTCCGGCGTCCCCCAGGGAAGTGTCTTAGGACCGCTGTTGTTTTTGGCATTCATCAACGATCTGCCATCTTGTATTAAGTCAGTAATGCGCTTATTTGCGGACGACTGCATAATTTATCGGCGAATAGATTCGGATGAAGATATCCTCACACTTCAAAACGATCTTAATAACATTCATTCCTGGGCTACCATTAATAAAATGAGGATAAATGCCGTAAAAAGTAAATCACTAAGCTTTTCGAAATCAGCAAAGAAGGTTTCTTTAGAATACCAAATGGGAGGCGTATTCATTCCACAAGTATCGTGTTGTAAGTATCTGGGTGTCATATTACGCCAAGACTTGGGATGGGGGGAACACGTTACTTCTATTGCCCGAAAAGCGTGGAAGTCACTACACTTTGTAATGAGAACACTTAGAAAGGGAAACATGGAGAGTCGAAAAATAGGATACACATATTTAGTTAGGCCGATTCTTGAATACGCATCAGCTGGATGGGACCCATACAGATTAGGTCAGATTGAAGAGTTAGAAAAAATTCAAAAGAAAGCAATCAAATTCATAAATAAGGGATCTTCGAGTAGTTCAAATCCACCAAAACCTATAGAGGCCCTCAGTGTACGAAGAAAAAAAGCCAGATTGTGCTGCCTCTTCAAGGCGTACAGTAAGTCACCTGCATGGGCAGAAATAACGAAAAGACTGGACTCCCCTTTAAGAGTTGGGAGAAACGATCACAAATGTAAAATAAAAAGTAGATGTCAGAGATCCGACATTGGGAAATATTCATTTGTAAACCGTACAGTTAAAAATTGGAATGAAATCCCTGCAGCGGTCGTAGAGCCTTTTCCTGGCTCTGTTGGTGTTTTTAGAAGAAGACTAAATAAATACTTGTAGAGGATGTATTTTACCGCACAGTTCAGAATACACAATTTGTAAATTATTATAAAGTGTAGTGTAGTGTAGTGCAGTGCAGTGCAGTGGAAAGCTACTTTAATTAGTTGTATGGCATAACCAAAGAAAGATGTAGTGAAAGTGTAGTGTAGTTTAGTGTAATGTAGTGAAGTGAAGTGCGACAGTAGGTGGGAAGCAAATCTAAATGCTTAAAGAGCTAACTTTAAAAATCCACATTGTGTTTATATTTAAAAAACAAATTGTGTAACTGGTTAATTTTATGTATATGTATATATGTGCATGTTTACTAGGTGTAACTAAATATATGTTCTTCATTTAAAAGTAGGCATGTATAATATGTAGGGCAAGTGTGTGTGTGTTCGTGTTATGTGTGAACGTGAGAGTGAGCATTCATGTATAGGAATGTGTATGTATGTATGTGTGTGTATGTATGTGTGCATGTATATGTATGTATATATATGTGTATATATATGTACATATGTGTGTGTGTATGGGTGTATATATGTATACAGGTCTGTGTATGTTTATATATTGAGTGTATATGCTCGAAAGGAGTGTATTGTAAATTGTTTTTATATGGTAAATTGTTTTTGAATTGTAAATGCTCATATATTGTAAAACTGGTTATGGCTACCACCTGGCAATCAGCCAATTGTAGCCAAATAAAATTATTATTATTATTATTATTATTATTATTATTATTATTATTAACACCAGGCGGAATCTCAAGTAACACCAAGCTTGGAACTGTGGGAAGCAGTCGTGGGTCGCCACCTCGACGCACGTCACGGCCCTTGTTTCCGCAGTGAAACTGAGTGGCAAAATGTCATCAGTAGGGTCATTATTCCGTATCCGAAACCACCTCCTTCAATGATAACGTTTAGTCGACATTATTTCCAAGTGATTCCAGCCCAGTGATGGAATTTGTGGCACTGAGGTACCATATTTACTTTCAAGAAAGAATTAATATCCAGGACATTACATTTCCTACATTCCCTACAGCCGAGGTTCGGAGTTCACTATAACTGAATCTTGTGCTCATTTGTGATGTAAGTGAAACGGGAAATTAAGTGCACTACAATCAAGAGTTCAGTATATCCGAGTTCACTATAGCCGGCGTTGACAGTATAATCAGGTAAAAAAAAAAATAAATAAAAATAGAAAAATGTCAGTGCAGTACCGACAGCGATGGATCAGAAGCGCTATACTGCGATTTATGCAAGTCTGCCCATGGCAGGTATCAACTGTTGACGGTGTCATGCAATATTTATTTTGGCTGAGGCGCCATATTTATTTCAGGAAAGAATTAATATCCAGGATATTACTTTTCCTACATTCCCTATAGCTGAGGTTCGGAGTTCACTATAACCGAATCTTGTTGTGCTCATTTATGATGCAAGTGAAACGGAGTTCACTATATCGGAGTTCACTACAGCCGGAATTGACTGTATAATCAAGATTAAAAACAAAACAAAACAAAAAAAACGTCCGTGCAGTACTGACGGCGATGAATCAGGAGCGCTATATGCAATTCTGCCTCTGACAGGTATCAGCTGTTGACGGTTTCATCCAATCGGGAACTAGAACGTCACCATAGTGACGTCACTATGGTGGTGTTGAAGCTCCTAATGGGATGAAACTACCAACAGCTGATACCTGCCAGGGACCGAGTTGCGAAAATCGCAGTTTAGCCTCAAGCTGTTGGTCGCAGAGCGGGCCGAGTGCCGCCTCGGGGCCGCGGCCTTGCCGTGCGCGCGTCCGTGCCATCGCGTGTCCGTCTCGGCCACGGAGCCGCGACCCGACCCGCACCCGACCGCCGAGCCGAGCCGGCGGGGCGCGGCGCGGCGCGGCCGTGCGCGCCTGCCTCGTCGTACTCACCTTGGCCGCTGGGCGGCGCGGCGCGCGCGGGGCGGGGGTGGCGGCGCCGGCGGCGGCGGCAGCAGCAGCGGCGGCCGCGCGCGGCAGCCCATGCCGCCTGCTGCAGGTGGCGCGCTCACACATGGCGGCGGCCGGCCAAGGCGTTAGCTGCAGCGGCGATGGCTCTGGTCACGCGCGGCGTTCGAACGGGGCGCGGTGTCCGCTGCCTGCGACGGGAGCACCACATTAAATAGCTGACAACGAAACACGTTTATTTACCATACTGTATCAACCATGATTCAATCAAATATTTACACCGAAATAATTTACACATCAAGTATTCCACCAAATGTTGTAGTACAATACTCTAAACATGTTTAGTAAGAGATCATATAATAAATCCAATTATTCGTGTGGTAAGTTTCACAAAACTCTACCTTCACTAAACATTCCAATTGCGTGTGTTGCAAAATTGGTTTCTTGGGCAAACTCTTCAACTAAGTAACCTTAGAGAATGATGTCATTGTGAGGCCCTGATACTGAAAACAGTGCATAAATATTGTTCCAATATGTAGTAAATTACTCCCTCTAGTACGTGTAGTCAGAACCCTCGTTTTGTGAGTTCTTGAACCGAAAAATTGGTTTACGGGAATCATCGGACTGGGTCCGTCAGTCTTGTCAACACCGCTAACGACTAACCCGTAGGCATGATTGGCAGCAAAACTGATATTACTCGATAGTTCTGACAGATGTCGCGACCCTTTCAATTTGAAACGGATATTTTGATTTGAGATGTTCCCTGATTCCTTTCAAAGTTTGTCAAAAAAGTTGCCAAAAAAGGCAACTTTTTGTTTACTTCGTTTCTCAGTTATAATATAAAGGCTTTTAAAAATTAAACATGGCTGTTAAAATGGCGTATCTCATTTGATTGAATTCTCTCAATTCTCGAAAATTACAAAAGTTCTGATATTTTTCGGCGATGTCCTGCAACTATAATATTGAAGAGAGAGATTTATTCTTAATGAGATTTCTTTTTCGAAGTTGGATCACTAAATAAGAGAAATTTTTACGTTTACGAAACGTTATGACAAACTTTTCAAACAACTCAGTAATTTTATTTTCGGTGAAATAGCCAATTTTTCATTTTTTTTTTTTCAAAAATGGCTTCAAATGTTTTCTTTTTTCTCGAGTAGAGCAAATTACAATTATTATATCGCATAGGTCCCACTTTCAGTATTTTTGAAAATTGTAAAAAGATTGCAAAACTACAAAATTGTTGATAGCGATTTGTACTTAATGAAATGTGTTCTTCCAAATTTGATCTTTCACCATGTCCTATCTTTGATATTGGAAATTCGAAATTCCCACGTTTCTTTTGTTGAAGAGAAGTCTCACGAGGTAGCTGAAAGGCCAACAGGATACAATTTGCTATATTATAACACAAAAGTTGAGTATCTGTTACAGATAAAATGATTTAGCATGTGCTGTTGTATCTTTTTTGAAAATTAGTATTTTCTATCTTCAAACATTTCTTGAAAATTTCTTCCTCACACTTTCTGTTTCTTTTGCTGTGTTCGGCACTGAATCTTCGAAAATAGATTCAATTTCAGAATTTTGACCATTGCCAAAACGATATTGCGATTTAAACATTGCCAATTTTAAATTGATGCTCGCAAGCTCTTATGTATATAAAACAATTGCTTTCGATAACAGCAGAAAGGTCAATAAAGTGATTACAGTGGAGGGCAAAGTTGATAATCATATGGTGATAGACATCTATAATTAGTTTAATTTGAATATATTCTTTGTTGTTAATTTTACGTTATCTTAAACAGTACAGTTTGCACTATACGTTCGAAAAATTTGAAGAAAAATATTGGAGCGATTTTTGAGAAAATGGCGTTTGAGCGTTACTGAACATACGGAATTTTAAGCTAATTTTGACAGAAAACTTTAACTTTCGTAAAACTTTATCTAACATTATTTAAAGTACATGCATTCATAAATAAATTAATGTTGGCAAATACGGGAAAGTAAAAAAAACAACAATTTATTAACAAAGACAAATCGTCGAATGGCATAAGCCCAACCAAAACGATGCCCGCCGACTCTTCGCCAGTTCCACTCATCAGCGGAGAATTAGATCCGACATACAGATTGAACGTCGCGTTCATATTAGAGCAAAAACTCTGATTATTGAGGATCGTTTTGTACCTAAAAATATCCGACTAATGTATACGAAGTAGCATCATTGTAACGTGTGTACAAAGAAATTAGAGGTCAATGGAAAACATCAATATATCAAGGAATTAGATATATCACGGGATTCGAGATATCAAAGAAGCTATACGAGGTATCAATAAATTCGAGATATCAATATATTCGAGATATCAATATATTCAAGATATCAATATATTCGAGATATCAAAAAATTCGAGATATCGATAAATTCGAGATATCAATAAATTCGAGATATCAATAAATTCGAGATATCAATGAATTCGAGAAATCAATGAATTCGATATATCAATGATTTCGAGATATCTATGAATTCGAGATATTGATGAATTCGGGATATTGATGAATTCGGGATATTAAGATAATTCCGGAAGGCAAGGATTTCACAAAAAATACATAATTCATGTTACTGTGATTAGAGTTACCAAAGTTCCCGAAATCAAGTTTCGTCCGTACGCTTCCCCTTCGTATTTCGAGAGGCTATGCAACGTCTTTGCTGCGCATGTGGACCTGGCAAGCAGGAAAACGCCTCGGCGGGAGCTCGCTGGGAGCTGCGAGCGCAAGAAATCCGACGCCCTCGGCGCCTTATCACGGCTGCGTGACTGCGCCAACATGTCTTCCAGGCGACAGTGCGACACTTCGCGCAAGAATGCCTCTCTCTCTCTCTCTCTCTCGGCCTGCTGCGCCCGCAACCCGCCACACTCCTAGGCGGCGCTGCTCGACCCTGCCTAACCTACGGAGTACTGATTTCAATGGTATTTCTGGCGTAGGCGTGCGACTCACAATTATAACCTGTAGAAATTTTTAATATTTCTGTTAAATGTCAAAATGAGAGTGCGGTGGAGTCCGATTAAAAAATTGATAATTTGAAAGTCATAATTCTTACTGAATTCGAATTATTAAATGATTCGGAATAGATTTTACCCTTGAATATTTTTTTTGAAATTTGATTTTACCCTTGAAGATTTTAAAAGAAAATTTGAGAGTCCTACAAGATACCTTTTTTTTTTTTTTTTTTTTTTTTCAAAACGTCCAACAGTCCCTCTTAGCGTTGTTCCTCTATTTGTCCGTCTGTGCGCCAATTCGTCCCTCTGTCTGTCCATAGATCTGTGCATAACCCCAACTCATAAACAATTCCTGGGATTTTTTTCTCCATAATGAATATTCCCCCATTTGATCTTGCTCGACTCGAAGCCTTGCGATTTCGAAATAATTATTTAAATTAAAACTTTTCTTAAGGATAGAGATAAATGCACTTAATAATAGCAATGTCACATTTAGTAAACTTTCGATTTTTCAAAAATTACATATTTTTTAAAATAACTCACCCGTCCTTAATATATACGAGTACACTGCTGGTTTTCTTTACATATCATTTCATTTATGAGTTCAGGCGCTTTAAATTATGCTTCTCGAAAACTCTCTTGTTTTCTGCTTTTTCAATAGTGCAAATAAACTCAAAATTACGCATTTTCAGGAAACCTTAAATGACTTTTTTTTAAATGACACCGAATTGTGCAATGAAAATTCGCATGGAAAACAAGGACTTACTCTTGTATGATATTTTTAAGCCGTATTTTCACTTTAGAATTACGGAACTGGAAAAATTCAAACTGTGAAAACTAGAGGTCCCTAGAATGGCACACACACTCACTATTTTTGATTATTGCAATTTTTGAAAATTCAGATAGTTCAACGAAACTTGAACCTCCGCCATTTTTAAAGACAAACAGCACTACTCGAGAAAAAATTGCTACCGTTTCTTAGAAAAATTTGCTTTTAGAATTGATTTTATTGCTTGCACAATTACGCAAAACCATTTCATACATTTCCACGTGCTTACGTAAATTTTCTGTTTCTTGTCCTCTGTGGTCTGATAAATTGATAATGTAATTTAATGTTAATTAATAATGTTCGAAAAATTCCCTTTCCTCAGCTGTTTTTGTTGCAACGTCAGTGGAGATGAAGGTATGTCAATTTCTTCATTTTTTATTTTTTATTTCGCATTGAAATTTGCAAAATGATTACTTAAAAAAAATGTGCATTCCTCATCTTTCTGTTGACAGAAACACTACTACACAACAACGACCACAATTATACTCTTTTGACTTTCTCGTATTTACTACAAGAGAAAGTTATGTAAGCGTGCGGCGGGAAAATGGCGAATTTTTTTAACATGTTTTCCAAATCGTACTTATCACTGGATTCACCTTGGAAGCGACCAGAGGGCTGCCGCAGGGCGAGCCATCTCAAGGATCAACAATGTCACTGTGCGAAACATTGGAAAACTTGTCCAAGAGAAAATGGGCATGTCTGTTATTAAGATAAAGTACCTACATTTCCGTTAAAACATTTTCTCAGAAATTTTAATTTACAGACTACGAATTTTATGTGAGTTTAGATTCATTATTTATATGTATGTTAACGAAGCCGTTTTTGAAAAAACTTCCATTGTTTTTTTGATAAACTTTATTTGATCCATGGCACGAACAGTTCGATTGAGATCGTTCCACAGATTCTCTACTGGGTTTAAATTTGGTGGCTAGGGGAGTACTGTAAAGTTGTCCTGGTGCTCTTTGAACCACGCACGTATACTGCGCGCTGTACGACCTGACGTTGCATTGACCTGATGGTAGATACCCTATTGCTGAGAAAAAAACGATCAGCATATAGAGGTGAACATGGTCTCCAAGGATGGCTGCATACTTATATTGATTGCCTTCCAGAATTACGAGTTTATCCACGGAAGTGCCACGAAAACATGCTTCACCCCATCACACTCCCTTATTCGGATTGGACCCGTCCGGCGATTGTTGCAGGGTGTTTGCGTTCAGACGTTTCACGCCATATACGCCAACGACCATCTGTCGAATGTAGCATAAAACACGATTCATCTGAAAAGGCCACCAATCGCCACACAGTGGACGTCCAGTTGCGGTATTGGCGTGCAAATTCCAGCCTTCGTAGCCAATGTACGCCATGGGTGCAAGAACCAGCACCCGTTACGGCTCATACGCAGAAACATTGGTTTTCACAAACCAATTGTTCTGATCGGTTGTTGAGGAGATCTTGTTGTTAGCCCTTTGATTCAACTGGACGGTCAGTTGCTCTCCAGTTGCATATCTCTCCGCCCGTACACATCGCCGCCGTCGTTTTCCTCTTTCTTCTATGCCTCGTGACGCGCCACAGTTGCCTCGGCGCCGGCTTTGAATATCGCCGTTTTGCCACGCGCGGTATTCTTTAACATCGGCGACACTCAAACACTTAGCCGTTTCGGAAACGTTTCCGCCCTTGGCCCGAAATCCAATAATCATGTTTTTTTGGGACGTTCGATAAATCGCTCTGTTTCTGCAGTGCGTCAACTACTGCTCTGTTTTCCGCTTCCACCCCGCACGTTTTGTATACCCTCTACTGTCAGTGCTGCCAACTGTGAGGGATCATTGCACATATATGTCAAGCGTTGGCCGTGGTCACATTCATGAGACTGGATAGTGTAAATCTATCCTGATTTCTAGTAGAGTGTCCAATAGAAATGAAAAATAATAAATGTTTACTTCTACCATAAAGTAAATGAAAGCTATATTTCATAGGAAGTTCTTTGTACCAATAAACCACTAGCACGCGACTGATCATAGATTTCAAATATTTATGTAATTTGGTTTTTAATGAGATGAAATGTAGTTTTTGTTGAATTCGATTTTTAAGTAATTCAATTTTTCGACTTTCCTTTAGGGTTCGAGTTATAACGAATCCATTTAAAATATTTCTTCTTAGTATTAACACGTTTATTGCTGAAAATCCCCGTAATAATTGAAATTAATGTTTGTATTCTTCAGATAACTCAAAATTGATTTTCATAAATCTCTTGAACTAATAACTTGAACATCGTCATACTACATATGCCCAACACATGTATTTCACACTTGTCAATGTTCTCTAAACTGAGCATCCAAGATCAAATGCAGTAATATATGTGTGAGCATTCCGAACTCACACAAACAAATTTTGTGACGTGCATTCACATAATACATTTCATAGCATTATTTAAAAACATTGAAATGAAATAGCCTTTTTGGCATTAAAACGATTCCTTGAAACCATCGGTAGGAATTGTGCCGCTGCGCCTCTATCCCGCGAAGCCATTGTGTAGGACGGGCTGCCTACATTCAGGGGAAGCATGCGCAGACATATTTCTTCATACAGTGAGGTTCTCCAAATCATGAATCAATATATACCATGTGATGATCATATGATGAAAAAATATTATTTTTGATGTATACACATTTCATTAATATTATTTTCCAAAAAAATCTTTTTTTAATTTCAGGCTAAATATTCAATTTCATTTCCTGTTAGCCCTCACGTAAAATTATTGCTCTATACTTAAAAGTATTTATTAATTTTTTATTATCAATATTTGGGATTATTTATTTAAGAATTCTTCACTTTACAAACCATAATACAATTTTACTTGCTTTCAAAAATTCAAAATTTTTTCGGCATCTTCCTACAATAATGAATATAGACATTTTTTCGTAATGAAATTTGTTCAACAAAAATATATCTTTAAATAAGTTCATGCTAAATATTTCGAATATGGTTGTTTTGGTGCAATTTTGACACAATTTCAACAACAATGGCTCCAAATTATTCTTTAAATGTTTTGTCGTATGTAGCAAAGAGCGGTAAAGAGGGCGTGCTGGCTCATTTTCGGTCAACTCTCTGTGTTTTAAAAAATTGCAAACAAATAATTAATATTGCACATGTACAAAACTGATGATAGATTAACTGAAATCTGTTGTAAACAATCAGTTCTTTAAAAAAGGTCATGTATAGTTTTTTAATACGATTCAATAGTTTCGGGTAATTTTGCAATTTTCAAAACTTGCAAATTCGAATTTTTCGCCTTTCTTTTCTAGAATCATTCAGAAGTTATTTAATCATAAGCGAATATTCAATTAATTAATAAGTAATTAAAATTTAATTTGTAAAACAGTTATTTATTTATCACGAGTCATTTAATATAATCTTTCAGGCGTTGTTGCCATCCAATGACAGTCCGAAATTCTCGGAATTACTTCCCATTGTAAGTCTGCAACATGGATAGGAGAGTATAACGAATTTATTTATTTAACATTTGCATTACAATGTCTCTATGTTAAATAAAATGATACATTTATACTAAAGACGGGAGATTGTCTACTCAATGGTAGAAAATAAAGGAACTTTTTGGCGTAGTTTAACATTGGTTCCTATATGTTTTGGGTCACTGGGTATATCACAACACTGATTGACAACAACGTTTGGCATGAATCAAGTTTTTAAAGCAAATAAGTGAAAAAAGGTAGAATTACCTACATTTAACGTCATTAAGCTTTTCTTCAATTAAACGCTTATCCGTGAGAGCACTGCGAAATTCGGTGATATAAGCAAAACACATGAAACTAGTGGTGCTACAGAATGACACAAACTTGCTCGTACTAGTTAGGTTTCTAATTTCTTTAGCCAGGGCTGCCATATATTGCCACGCACACTCCTTTTTATTTTTTATTTATTTATTTATTTATTTATTTATTTATTTTTTGCATGTTATTCAATTTTTCGGTCCTGAGATACAAATTTAAGAATATTACAGAAGAGCAAAACCTCCCCACATTATGGAAATTTTTGGTCTGGGCTTTATGTAAAGTTCCCCCAATATTTAAAGAATATTTTTCAAAATCGCAGAGCTTTGAGTCGAGCCAGATTGTTCGGAGAATATCCATTTTGGAAAAATACTCTGAATAGTTTAGGCGCTACTTAAGGACGAATGGACGGACGGACAGACGGATGGACGTTTTGAGGGGAAAAAAGAAACAAAAACAAATACTTATTTTTTTTTGTATCAGGGAACCCCAAAATGTGTATTTCCCTTGAAATCTCGAAATCGACTTTCCGCAGCATTACATACATGTCTCCACAATGCGTATGCTACTCTGTGTATACGTACTTATACGTGAAAGTAACGACAATTATCAGACTTTATATCAATATAACTTATAAATTATCCATTTTTCGTTAATCTGAAATGATAATCTGAAAATTATTAATCTGAAATGAAATGAAAGAGGACAACATTGCCTATATTGTTTGTGTTTTATTTGTTAGATCTAAAGGCAAAGCTGTGTTCATTATCAGTATGCGTCATCCTTCACTTGTTTGAATGTCATTCCCGCTGATAAAAACTTTGTGACCAACATTGCTATTAACCGTCATTTATTATTTGTTAGCAAGAAAATTGTCCTTGAACGCCATATACATTATAGTGGCGTCAAACACTATGTACGCCAAGTTTTATAGACCTTTTACTTCACTAAGCACTTGAGGGTAGCCACAAAAACAACCACAGCTTGAGACTGATATTTTGTCACACATTCAGTACAATTGTCAGGGATAGACACTTGCGTTAAAATACTATACGAAATAAAAACCCGCCATTGATGTATTGAACTTGGACACTGAGTTGCTTGTTTGATTTTAATTTGAATGCCTTAATGAGCAAGTTAAAATTTGCCAACAAGATTTTTTCCTAGAAATTTTTAGCTCTGTCACTCTCTTTTGTTAGATTAAAATATAACTTTACTTTAAAAAGTTATGGATGAGAGAGAGAGGCTATTATAATAATAAGAGGTTATTATAATATGTAACCGTTTCCAATAATACGAGAAAGTATGAGTCGTTGGAGCATTATTAGTATTGAGATGGCAAGGCTCATCTAACATCTCGTGTATCAACCTAAACACTATCCGACTAATCTTGTAAGGTGAAGTGAAGTAGAAAAATTCGAAAGGAACATGATAATGAATGGCAGAAATACCCACCTCTGCAGTTGTACGTACAGTTATATATTCAAGGCCGTACATGTATACCTAATGGAATGTCCAGGGTCAGATCAAGACTGGGCCACAATCATTAAAGTTGTCCAGTTAGAATTGTCCATGATGAATGGCCAGCCACACTTACTCAAATTACGGCAATTAAAAACGAACATTTGACCATCACGTGTGTTTCTCGTGAATTCAATAATGTATTTATGGAACTCGGTTAAATGACCGACTCTCATTCATAATCCTAAATAAACTATTAATGAGAGACTATGAAGCAGTATGCGACATGTGTATCTAGGACATCTGAAAGATTTCTCTTGCAAGATTTCAAGCAATGAAAATAATTTAATATTTCAATTCATTCTGAAACTCAAAAGAAAATCGGAAACATTATACGTCTATTATTTTCAAGATTAATCTTTTTTTATGAGAAAACATTATAAAAGTAGCCATATTACATGTAATTATACATGGATCTGAATTTCCAACTGATTTTCTAAAATAATGGCTCCGCCAATGCTTAAGAATAGCTCGAAGATTTGGACACTGCACAGAACAGAGACAATGAGGTAGAAGCTGCAGAACTGAGACTCTTACATCTCTGAGTGTACACTCTTAGATCCCACAAAATGGCATCAGAGAATAGTTGGGTTACTGTGCTTATCTGCACGACACAATAAGCCAAAGCAAACAGAAATGATAGGATTATACATTGACAATGATATAAGGAGTAATCACCAGCTGGATTCCGAGCAAATTGTCTGGTTACGAAGGTGTAAGGAGTCTTGAAAAAAAACGGGAAGGCTTGAACGGAACAGGTAATTGCTAGCTTGAAGAAGAAGATAATAATGAAGATGAAGAGGAGGAAGACACGAAAGAGGATGTTATGGCGAATTGGAAAAAGAAAAGATATATGGGAAGGATATTAGCAAGAATGAGAAGAAAATGAAAGAGAATAAGAAGAATAAGGAGAATGTATTAAGATGAAGAGGAGAAGAAAAGGAGGAAGAACAATAATGAGGTAAAAAACGGAAATAATGAAAAGACAACCAAACATATTTTAAAAAAACGGAGAAACTTGAAGGAGGAGGAGGAGGAGGAGGAGGAAGAGGAGGAAGAGAAGGAGAAGGAAAAAGTAGCAGATAAACAAAAAAAGGGAGGAAGTCAGGAAGATATGAAAGAATAGGGGAAGGAAGAGGAGGAGGAGGAGGAGGAGGAGGAGGAGAAGGAGAAGGAGAAGGAGAAGGAGAAGGAGGAGAAGGAGAAGGAGAAGGAGAAGTTGATGATGATGATAATGATGAAAGGAGGAAGAGGAAATGAAGAAGACGATGAAAGAGGAGGAAGAGAAGGAAGAGAAGGAAGAGGAAGCGAAGAGAAAGAAAAATCCCCCCCCCCCCTTCGACTCACGAAATTCGACATGTATGAAACGATCGCATCACGCACACCACACGGACCTCAAACCAACGGCACGGACGCGCGGCCAGTCCCCTCGCTCCGAGCGCGGATGCAAAACACGACAGCACACAGAGCGATGGTCTCGTACTCGGCCCCCTGCAAACGCTGCCAATTACATAATCCCGCGAGCGCGCCGCCGCGCCGCCCGGGCTTCGCGCTGGGCTGGGCTGGGCCGACGCCAGCGCCGCCCACGTGCTCCTCCGCGACCTCGAAGCGGCCAGGAATTTCGAGCCGCGACGCGACGCGGCGCGACGCCACGCCACGCCATCCGTCCGGTCTTCGGTCGAACCAGGCCGCCGCCGCCGCCGCCGCCGCCGCAACTGGTGCACGCCACCAAGGATGACTCCCTTGCGGGGCCGGCGGAAAATTATTTTATGAGGTACTTGCCCCACCCCTTCGCTGGGTTCGGCGAGGTGAAGAAAAATGCAGGCGTTGGAGCTAGCCTTTTGCGACAGTGAAGTTATAGAATGAAATGTTTTTATCACTATTTTATTTCCTACAATCAGTCCTTCAATACAGGGGCACCCAGAGGAAACCAGGAGCCTGGTGCAGTTGATCGAAGGGTGCCCCTTATTTCAAACAAAAAAACTCCACCCCACCCACCCATTCATAAAGAGAATTCATTTCTCCATGCATCAGAAATACATTATAGCGTTAAATTGGGTTTAGAGATTGATGAAGTTCATGTTACGAAGCAACGAGTGATACGAGTTAGTTGACGATGCACAGTTGTTTATTCAGTGGTCGAATAAGTACAAAATGTGTTGAATTACTATTACATGAACTTACAATGTATTAAAGTTCTTCTACAATAAACTAATGAAGTATAGAAAGACTTATCTACAACAGAGATAAATATATTTTTAATTTCTTTTCAAAGAAAGAAATTGGGGCACCAATTCAGTCTGAGCCTGGGGCAAGTTGCCCCTACGGACATTTTTGTTATTCACTATTTTCAAAACTGAGTATTCGTTCTGGAGATGTAGTTCGGAAAGACATGAGACTCTTCTCTTCTGTGTAACTGGTCATATCTTAATATGCATATTTTGAATCTCATTTTACACCAATGTTTTTGTTTCTAACTTTATTCAAATCTGATCACTTATGGGGATATGTAGCATTACGATTGATGAGTCCTATTTAGTAGTCTCTCTCCTCTGAGTAACACTGCACCTCGATAGTCATTCAAGGCGTTATAAAATCCTAAATTCAGTCATGATCAACCTATCTCAAAAATCATTAAAATCAGTTGGTCCATCTAAAAGACGTTATCTGGGTTTTATTCAATCTTACATATAGCAAACAGGTAAAAGCGTGTATCCATGCGTGTGTCTGCGCCCGCCCGTCGGTTACTCAGAGTTAATTAATCATTTTCCAGTCAATCGTTTCGGGCGCGTGAGAAGGCACTCGACGCGACTCGATCTACTGGTGACCATTTTTTGTCGGATCAACCCAAAAATTTCACGATAATTCTCGAAAAATCGTGTTTGGGTTTTTTGAGACATCTTCAAAAGGGGTGAATAACACATTAGATTCCTCTCCATCAGACGAATTGCAAATTGGAATTTCCTGCGCTTTTCGCGAAGAGATTATATCACGAGATAGCTAAAGAGTTGGTTGGAAACAGGCATATTAATTGTTTTCGTGTAATTGCTACCGCAGTTACTTCTTTCTGAAGTTCTTGATAGAATCAGACTGCAATACGAGAATGGCAACGCAGCGACGTAGCGGCGGTTTGAAAAGTCTCTTCTTTCAAAGTCATTGTTAGGGGACAATATGAGTATTTGTCGCTGCATAGAACGCAGTTTTTGATTGTTGAATTTATATTGATCTATTGTCTTTAAAGGCATTAGTTTCGTACATACATTTTTAGTATCTTCCAAATAGAATATTTACATGATAAAAACGGTTTGAAATTTAATTTTTATGGATTCGTAAGTTCATAATCTTTGCATAGTTGGATGTTCTCTTTGAAGTATCACGGCAAGCTTGTGGAAATTAGTATTACTTGTGTGTACAATGTCTTGCGAATACTGTTACAATTGTGATTTAATTATTTTGTTTCTTTGGTAGATGGGTAAGAAATGGCAACTATTTCTGGTTTCCAATGTAATTACAGGTTACATTTGGCAAGAACATTTAGAAATGATGGCTGAAATGTGTTAATAAGAACAGAATTTGCCGTATTATAATGTAACCATTACTAATGCGGAAAAGTACGCGCTCTTGGAGCACTAGTTAACTTGTAAATGATCCTATTCAGAGTAATAATTAATTTTAAACATCAAGTAATTTACATTTAATGAAAAAATATAAATTGTCGAGAAACAAAATTTCTAGGTATTGTGAGTTCGAGGGCCGTCATCGCTACGGTAAAAAGGAGATGTGTTTGGATATACTAAAGAAATCAAGCTATTATTTTACTGGAGAGGGGTCTGTTAAAGTGAATTATAGATTGGCCGTTCTTTGGCTGCCAGTAACTTAATCATAGAACGAAGTAAATCAAAATATTCGAACGGTCGTCACCCAAGTTCGTTCACATTATGACGCTCGTTTCGCAGAACTGGCAATAAAAATGTCTGCCCTAACCTCTAAAAGCACGAGTTTCGTTTGAACATAACGTATTTCAAAGTATGAATACCTTCACCTTTATAATCCCGAGAAGCAATTCAATGGAAATGTTCCTAGTCACGAGCGGCCGTCGCGCTCGCTGCACTCTCTGGCGCTCGCTGCACCGTTGCAACAACGATCCGACGGACGGAAAAGGAATGCTGTGACAAACATCCAGTGAGACCAAAGTTTTATTAGCGGTTATACCATTCATATTATTAACGATACGAACTACTGTTGCAAGATGCCGAATGTAGTAGAAATGAGGAATCGGGACGGTGCAGATGTGAAATTTTCCGCATGATCCCCGCGGTAACGAAATGAAAATGATATGTAACAATTCAAGTTGAACTGTCCTGACGATTTTATGGGCCGAAGTTGTAAACAATGTTAGTTTCGTTCAAGCGAAATAAGAAGATAAAAAGGGAAAATCATTGAGGCGGAAATTATGGATTTTTAATTTCAAGGAAAATTGTGCAATTTGTGGCTATCGGCACGGATTTCGGAATTAACCTCAGCAAAGCGGAAGAAAATACTTTTGAGCTGCTGCGCATGTGCAAACTAATGTTACCGTAAAATTGCGACGGAAAATGATATACGGCCATAGTTAACGGGTGTAATTACGTGACTTGTACCTTACAGGACACATACGATACAAATGACGTGTCACGATAATTGAAATGTTCTTAACAGTGAAGACCCTGCTTTTTTAATGCAACATCATATTGGGGGCAGCTCTAAACGAACAAATGCGAATCAACAGGATCTATATTATGGGAACTTGATGTTGCAAAACACCTGCCGTCGCAGGTTAAACAACCTCGTATTTATCGTAATCTGATAACGAAAACATATAGCATATCGCTTTTAAGGCTTCAAACGATATAAGGTTCGCAATTGTCTCTAATGTGAATCATATCGTTTTACGATCCGCTATGCAAATCTCCCTATTAACAAACAAAAACTAATCATATTGTTACGAATATTGAATCACCTGCCTCATCCGCTGCGCGTGGATTGCGTCATCTGCCGGCGCCCCTTCCCTTCCCCCCGAACTAGACGGTTCCGGACTATCCGCGAGCCGCGGGGAAACGCCGAGAATGTGCCTGGTGCCTGGAGACAAGCGCCGGGCAGGTATAAATGCGCCGCTGCCGGCGGCCGCGAGTCAGAAGTGAGTAGAAGTCAGTGGGTAGTAAGACATCAGGGAGTAGCAGAGAAGCAGTCAGTCCGTCAGTGTGTCCGAAGTGGAAGCTGTGCTGTGAAGTGTGCATTGAGGTGAAGAGTGGTGCAGTGGTTGAACAGCAGTCAGCAGTCTGAAGTCTGCAGTGGAAGCTGAGCTGTGAAGTGGGCATCGCGGTAAACAGCAGTGCAGTGGACCCATGTGTGCGCAGTGAAGTGTGGTCTGCGCAAGGAATTGTGGTCTACGCAGGGGAATTGTGGTCTGTGCAGGGAATTGGGGTCAAGTGCAGTGGACCGTGGACAGTGCATCGGACTGGCTGATACTGTAGAAGAAGAGAACAGTGTAAATAAATATTGTGTAAGAAGTGAACTGTGTAAATAAATCATCAAGAGAACGGAGTCGTGTGTAAAGAAAAATAATTAAGTGTAATATATCTGTAAATAGACCAAGTAGATTTTAGTGTATAATTGTTCACGAATAAACGTAATTGTTTAAACAATATTTTGTTGGTTTTAATTCACCACGGAGAAACGTTACAATATTAATAGTCCGATTCACTTTACCTGTGGCGCGAATAAGCAATTTTCTCGAGAACGAATCTAGGAGTGACGGGTGAAACAAAAATCATCTTACGGGCCGAAGTCAGGCTTGACGAGCAAAACAGATTTCACAATCCATAGGCCTATTGAAAAACGTATTGCTACTGCTTGCATCGTTGTTTGCACAATGAGTCGCGATACTTTTACAACCGGCACATGAAAGGCTGGCTTGAGCAGCGTAGGTTCCTTTACGCAGCACATTTTGAATGAATCTTGTGGTTTTGGGAAAGTTTTCGTGTCCAATTTCCTTTATTTGAATATTTCAAAGTACGGAAATAATAAATGAAGCACTAGGTATGGATTAATAGGGGTCTGAAAGGAACAAACAAATACTTTTCCAGCGAGGAACATCAGATTCGAGGGGTGACGGATGCTATGTCTTTCCCGAACTGCATCCTTATTTTAACACCCACAGTCGACTCCGGATAAAGTGAACTTTTGGTTATAGTGAAATGAAGCCTCTGGTCCCGATCCACTTACATTGTAAAGAAGCACTAGAAGATTCGCGAAGAGTGAACTCTCAACATTTGTTACAGTGAACACGAAGATATTGTGTACCATACATGAGAAACTATCGAAACAAAATCCCATAAAAGTGCTACTTCTGAAGAGGGAATTACCCCCCCCCCCTTCAGTACTGCAATAATCATATTTAACTCCCGGACCATATCTGCTTATTTCAGTCAAGTTCTATACCTAGGGGCCATTCCGGGTTCCAAGCTATACTGACAACTGGAAGTGGTAAACATGAAGGTAAACGATAATATACAGAGTGAAAATGAATGATTTTACAAAAGGATGCCTTATACAAGTTATTTCCAATCATATAATAAATATGATTAACAAGAAGAATATATAAAGAATAACTTCCGCCATCCATTCTAATCAACATTTTTCAGAGAGATTATTAAGAGTTTGTGAGAGTTATTTCGAAAGGAAAAATCAAATTCTAGTGATATCACAAACATTTATCGGACTTCACGACACGATCTTTCAAATTAGAAAGTAAAAATAACATAGACTAAACCTTACGCCATTACAACTTTTTCGCCCTTAAAATTAATATCTCTACAATAAAATTGGGAAAATATGTCATAGTGGTTGGGTTCCGGCTGAAACAGTGCACGAAGGGATATCTAGATGTCTCAGACTATACTGAGATTATTCAGAAAAATAACAAATAAATGACGCTGGGTCCAAAAGACCCCAGGTACGTACGAAGGTTAACACGAAACAAGTTCGCAGATCACGATACAGGGTACGGAGCAAGCGCATATGCAACCCGCATCCCACGACTTCGTGTACAAGGCGAAAACGAATGCATCCTATTGTTCGAATAATATTTGTCTACTTGACAGCTGGAGGTGGAATATGGTGGTGGATGTTGCCACTTAGTCGGGCGGCAGACACGTGGTCGTGAGGTCGTTCTCGCATCAGATCTTAACAGCAGCAGTTGCAAGAAGGAATCGCTATGAGAGCTCAAAACAGTCGACACAGAACCGCGCACGCCACGCATAACTAAACAAGTATTGGCGATCTTCAATTTTCAGCTTCTTCGCGATTAAGATTCCCACCCCCGTTATATACATCGGTTACTCTACAGCGACCTCATCAAAATTTGAAGCCTCTGATTGGATGCCGGAACCCACTCCCCCCCCCCCCCCGTCATCCGCTAGCTACCAAGTACACAGAAATATTATTCGGCAATAGTTGTTTGGCCAAATATGAGACCAATGTGATTGTCGGTACTTAGTGATAAAATAGAAGTACTCAAATCAATTATTGACAATAAAACGAATGAAGATTCTCACCACGTGGGAGATTTATTTTCAATATATGAGAACATAACACGTTTATACAAATATAACAAATATATAAAACACAAATACAACACGAAAATTCAACGTGGCTCAGTGTAACCACATCTTCACGTGAAAGTTTGGAGGTTCGTCATAGTTCAAACCTCCTGAATCTGTGGTTACATTGAGACACGAAACGTCGGCTATATTTTAATACATGGAAAATAAATATTTCGTGTGTTGATAATCCTTTGTTTAAATGAGTGTCTATAATTGATTAGACAACTTCTATTATTTTAATCGAATGCATCCTAGACTAGACCCTTCACGCTCCTCGTGCAAAAATAATTGTTTCTTATGCCATACATTCTATTACAACTACAGTATGAAGCTATTTTTGGTTTTATAACAATTATTTTTAAAAAAAGTATCGAAACTTCGCACGGGAGCAACTAGTTCAATGTATTCCGCTCAGTTCGATATTAGATCATGCTGATAAGCGGATAATTCGAACAAAAAATAAATTCTTCCTACCTGTCAGTTCAAAAAAAGTCAATTCTAATGTTCAAATGTTATACTCTAATAATTCGAAGTCTGCAACTTACATATTTTTAAAAAATAACAAATTCTGAAATATACTAATAAATGTCTTTGTTACTGAACGAGTGGTGAAGGAAAGGGATAGACGATCAAAAGATAAATAAAACATCTCCATACACTTTTGGCGCGAAAGCAGATGTGGTCGTATTATAGAGAGCAATCCGCTAGTATGTTCCGTATGATTAAATCATTCACTAAGCTTTAAAGAAGCGAAGGTCTTTGATTCGAGTCCGGAAGACTTTTCGGCGCCAGCTACAACCTTACTTGGAAGATGCTTCTGCCTCTCTGGCTTTCTGTTACCAATTTCCCGAATTATGGGTTAAACAACAATTTTCGGACGGTATTCAAGTCCTTTTTCGTTCCCGTTCTCTACTCCGAGAGGAGTGTCCTCCTACGTTCCAACCCACGTGATCTACACTAAAGAGAGCAGGTTGTTCCCCTCGAATATGCACATGTACCAACGTTGGAAAATTATCTTGAATTTCAAAAGCCTTCAAGATAGTGGGGAAAAGCCATTATGATGATTGATCATCCATTCAACCGACTGTAAGGGCGGAAGTGGGAATAGGATGGGGGAAGGAAGGATCGCAAGCGGACCGTGGCCCATTGCTCAATGTACAGCGCCGGCCGTAGTCCACTGGCAATGAGGAATGACCTTGGATGATGGAGGAAACTACTGTTCACGTAGTCTGCTCTAGAATTCTACCCCACCAGGGAGTTAGTTGTCCGACTCAACTATAGAACGATTTTCTTAAGAATGGGATAAAGTGACAGTTCGCGAAACAAGTGAATATCACGTGTACTTCAGAGAAGTATCCCTCCGCCGCGTCAGCTGTTTAGTTACGCCCCTTCGTTTTCTTTACGGCTCCCTTACGTGCACCGTCGCGAGTACGCATCTCACATTCAAGACTCGATTGTAAAATAAACATAATACTTATCACATAAAAACTAAATTCAATGTAATTTTTATAAAAAGAAAGAATTTTTACAGAAGAGCACAAAGCTCTGCACTTCCTAATTTCAAAGAAAATCGGACAATAAATACCTGGTGCCGAAAAACCGCAGCCACCGGAACTCGAATCGAGGCCCTTGTCAAAGCAATTTCAATTGTGGACTAGCAAGCGCAGGTGTTCCGCGTTCAAAACAACATTGAGGGCGGGACTTTTCATTCGCGGTGTAGGGGTACCGCACTTTACTGAGCTCTCAGGGTATGAGAAGGTCTTCGAGTGTAGCTTCTTGGGGCTATGCACCGGTCAAAACACATAAGATAATTGGCGCTCTCTGCATATGTTGCAATCATGCTCGAAGAACATCAAGTGTCACTGATACCGAATGCATGGTGACGTATATTAACGACACGGAGGGGAAGTTGCCCATTGGTAGTTGACGGTTATTGTGATAATGCAGCTGTCAATTAAGATTTTATATTCGGATTTAAACTCAGTGGTACTTCGAGGTCCTGGGGGAACATCACGAGTCGAATCACGAGCTTCGTTACGACTTAAATTTTAGGTTTTGGAGACATATTGAATTGAATTGATGCCTTGTTTTACGTGGCGAGACACGGGCCATCAGACCAGCTCTTCCGTCTGACCACGCAAATTTCGCTACGCTCCTTTCACCCACTAACTCGGGCGACGAAACAGGCGATTTGAATTTAGTTCAGAAGCTTCATTTAGGCTTGAGGATCTTTTACATGCAGTAAATCTACTAACAGACGGCTTCCCCTCTTAAGGAAGATTTTTTAGAAGCCGTTAAAAGTCCACGGCTTCGATCGGGTTTGAACCCGCGAACTTGAATATATGAGTCCGATACGCTAGCGGTTACACCATCGCCACCGCACAAACCCGCCATACGCTTTATTCGTCGCAACAACCCAGAGAGTGTCTTGCCCTGTTCTAGTAATTTATTTCACTCCTTTCCGTCCAGTTCTTGACACCCAGAATGTTTAGGCACATCGTTTTCCCTTCTAATTCGCGACCTTCTTCGAGTTGTTGGAGGTTTCCAGTTCGCGATCTGCTTTGTTAAAGGCACAAGTGTCTTTAACAAAGTACAAAGAGTCGTGGGTTAATAATTATTATTACACATTATTTTCGTGCGAGTGTGTGTAAAGAGAGGTGCGACCTCGGCCGCGTGGCTCCCTCCGCTCGGACATAGGCGTCGCTGCTTCCGCTCGCGCCAGGAGTCGCCAAGGACGCTGCCGCAAACGAACGAACGCACTGGCACTGGCGGCGGCGGCGGCGGCACGGGCCCACTCACAATTGGCGCCCTCCTCCCACTGGCGGCGCGTGAGTGAATGACCCCCCGGCCGCCGGGCGCACCACGCAGGCTTCCCTGGGCGTGGGGCGCTGGACGCCGGGCGCCGCTGGCCGGCCTGGCACCCATGCGACGCGATGCGACGCCGGCCGCGCGCGCCCGCCGGAAAAATTCCTCTCGTACGCCGCCGCGGTCGCGAAACAACGCCGGCACTCAGAGAAGGGACTCGAGGCTCTCCCGAAATGGAGAAAGAAAAATAATTAAAAAAGAAAAGAAAAACAAACTAGGTTCATGTTCTACGATGAATGCAAATGTTAAAGTGAAGAGATCTTAAATTAAGATAAGGGATAGGGGAATGTTTATGACTATTCCACTCGTGAAATTAAAACCAATAGTGTTTAACTATACATAGAAAATGCCCCAATCAGGGCAGGGTACCTCCAAAAGTGTACCGCTTTTTCTTACCACTTCTCCCTACTGCCCACTCATAAACTGTGACTCATCTATCTTAGGTGGCGGTATTCTACATCGATTGCTGCGTCGCATGTCATTTCAATAGAGCTTGTAGTTATTTTTCAATACTTGGCGTATTTTGGAACTCTGTTGGATATAATTTCACTCGCCGAATAAGTCCTATTAAATACCTCTCATGTTTTTGGGGAGGAAAAATCCCGTCCTCGCTTTGTGAGTCGGGAATTAATCGACAATTTCCAAAGCACTCGTGGAATTACCTATGATAATTTCACATATCCCAGATACATATCTTTGAATTTCCCTCGACACAAACAGCCGACGTTGACACACAGCGACACAGAGCCAACGTTCCACTCTTGTTCAGAGAACTATAACAAATGTTCGAAAAGCAGTAAGAAATGTATAAGCAAGCCGATACATCTGAATTTTCCAAAATGTTTTGTTGTTTTTGTCCTGCCTTAAAGGTTAACAGTATATTTTGTCCTGATTCCTTGAAATTAAAACAAAAGTAAGAAATAAAACATGTCCAAGTCTTTAACATCCAGTTGGGGGCGAATGTCAAAATGACAATAATCAGTCTCGACAAAATGCTTTGTAAAAATATCTCTTTCAGTTTAGTCTTGGAAGTTATCTCGAATGTTCACATGCCAGCAAACACACGGTCCACATCCGCCCAGGCCATTGTTTCGATCGCGATTCTCATTCTGGCCAATCATGAAACACTAAACAACAAAGGAAGATGACAGTAATTAGCTGTGAATGTTTTTATCAGTCTGGATTTCCGAAGGAAAACACCACCACTTTGTCACTTGATTACGTATCGTTCATGTTGGCAGCAATGGAAACGTAATTCACTTTTCACCTGGATGTCAAAATATTGACAGCGCGTTACTATGAAATAGGTGGAATATAGCATGCTGGCACGTGAAAGAATTGAGGTCACTAGGGCGGCATGTGTGTTTAGATCTCAAAGCGTGTATTCCAATACCTCCGTGCCTTTGACAGGTCGAATCACTACAGCATTAACGGAAGTGTCCGCAACCTCGGCCTTCGACAGCGAGGACGCGCTCATGAATGAGCTCTCCCACCGGTGTTTCGCTCGAGTAAACGCGCAACGCACCACAGCGTGCGTGGCGACGGTCGTACCTGGTCGGTGCGTGGGCAGCAGCTCGCAGGAAGAACGCACTCCGCCTCGACGCGCTTGCAGGTGGGCGTCCGGGCGAGTTGCACGCAGTCCGCGTAGCACACGCGCGCCGCTATCGGAAGTCGTTACTTTGACCTGGCGCTGACGAAGCGTTCGCCGACCGGGCGACGTGCACCGTTCGCGCCACTGCCACTGCCGCCGCCGCGGCCGTGCTCATTGCGAGTGGCGTGTCTGAGGCGGCGGCGACGGCGGCGGTGGCGGGCGCGGGGCGGAGGCGCGACCGCCGGCCCTCCGACGAGTAGGTGCTCGCAGGCAAGTTCTCCCACTCGTTTTCCTGCCTACTACTACTGACCCCAGCTCCGTTTCTCTCTCTCCTTCTCAAGCGATTGAAACTTTGCGGCGTGAGAGGAACTCGACGTTGCCGAGATTTTTTCCCCCTCTTTCTTCTGCGTTTTGAAGATGTTTCCTAATTCCGAGGTAATTACGCTTCCTCATATCGAGCGCAATCAGTACTCGGCACGCGAGCCCAGATCCTTCTCGTGGTTGCGCTAGAGGAATGTTCTTGCGCGATGATCACTGCCGAGTTCAGAGAAGTCTCGCTCACTAACAGATATGGCGAGAACGAATTAAAAACTATTACTTCTAAGACAAATTTATTTTATGCAAAGCAAAATATATTACGGTCACTATATAGCGGTAATTTGAAAATATTTAAGTACTACCATCTCTAATCACGAATGTTCATTTTGACTAACAAATTTATTCAAATGTTTATTTAAAATAATTTTAACACAGCTATATTTAATTGAATGGTGAATAAATTATTTTTACTAATTTGAAACATCAAATAATAAAAGATTCCATCCTTCATTCACTAACATTTTCACTATTATATTGTATAACATGCCACCTTAAAGACCTTATTTTCATGTCATGTTTACTTAAACTTCATTCCTGTAATATAAGTTCAAAGCATGATTTTAGTGAAATAACAGGGTAAGGAATATTGAAATAAGGAATACTGTTTTGTTTGTGGTTTGTTTTTATTATTTCCCACTGGGCCTCCTACAAATGAGGGGAGAAAGATCTATAATACAACTGACCATGTGCAAAAACATTTAGAACCAATTTGCTTGGCCTTTATGCTAAAAAGCATTCACATTGTCAAGGGAGACACAAACACTACTCTCCCCAAAAAACACAAGGCCACCTCACACACAACCAAGACTACCACAATAGGAGGAGATTGTGATGCTAGTAGGAAGAAATATTTGTTGTGTTTGGTGTCTTTGTAATTGTCTGCAATCTCTATAACATGGACAAAAATTATTGCATTATAATCATTGGTCAGCAGAAACGAATATCAGTATGCACAACACTCACAATAATCATTCTTAAGAAAAACACATTTCCAATTAAAAGACATGGTTGCTTTTAATGCCAACCTTTCTTTTGGAGAAGGAGAAAAGATTATCAGAAATGTGAAGATTGAAAAACTCATTATTATTAACAACTATCATTAATTTTTAGTAAGTGAAAGCAGTCATGAAGCATAAAATAAGAAACTAATTTTTAGAAGAATGTAAGCAAAATATTATACATATGAATTGAATAATAAGAAGCAACAAAAAACGGATTATCTGAAACCACTATTTCAATAACCAGCCGCCACAAAGGAACATTATACAAATTCATATTGCACTACTTCACCACAACAGGAACTAATTACAACAGTATTCTTCCTACTAGCCTACTGGACATAGATTTTGTTGTGCCTTGCTTTTGAATGCATACACCAAAATATGAGGTATTACAAAGACACATCACTTGTGCCCACTAAGTCACTGGTTTATCCACACACACACACACACACATAATATTTCATTCTAAATACTTTACCTAGTGTGTTACCACACTGGAATCTGGTGTTTACACATTGGCAACTTGTTTCTTTATTAAGACCACATCTCAATGGAGGACTAAATTTCTTTGTGACTAATGTATCAATCAAGCAGAGACAAACAAATATCAGACAGGTTTCACAACTAAGGCAATATTTTTGGTTTGGTAATGCATGTACAATCACTTCCAAATTCTTGGATATGAAACCAGCTCTGGACGGTTTATTTTCTTTTTTGGAGATAACTGTCACTGTATAATTTCGCTGCAGAAATGAGAGCAGAATAATTTTAGCACTACTCAAAACACAGTACCTCATGAGGATAATTGAACAATGCTTCTAATCCACAATAATGTATTAGAAAACAATAAAATGGAATGTTTTAGTGAAAAATAAACAGTCATCAAAATTTGATAATGAAAAATTCATTCATAAATCATGGTTGTAATTTCATTCAATTACTGTACCCAAATAATGGCAAGAGCTTATATTTTATTTACATTTTGAAATAAGGTACATTTTATCTAAAATTCAGTTTTTATTGTAAGAGAAAATAAATGCAAAAACAGCGAATAACTAGTAAGATATAAACTGATTGTACATGAAGAAAACACATTTACTAAATATGACTTTCTAATATCTAATGCATACACCTGAGAGGTAACTGTGCACAGAATAAACTTGTATGTGAGCATCATTTAAAAACATTTGAATTAACTGAAATGAACAGCACTTGACACTCCAAAGTTAATACATTCCTCATTGTTAAAATTAATAGAAATATATTTACACAATTTGACTAATTCTAAAACACAAAGTTTAAAGAAAGTTAGATATAAAAGTGCTACCCTAAAGATGGACAAGAGCTGTGAAGTTTAAAAACATACTGATCATATTTTATTTATTTTGTGATCATGTCTCTGCTGATTAAGACTTTTGGTGAATAAAAAAAATATATCTACAACTGTATATATTACATTTGACAGTGCAATATTATTATGATTTATTACTTGAATGCATAGCAAATGTTTACACTTTCCCAGTGGACATGGATGCTGCCAGCAACATAGTTAATGGAAGCAAAGGATTTGTAACAAGTTGTATTAATTCAATCACATATGGAAATTTCTGAAATGCACATTTTTACAACTGTACTGATAGCTGGAATACCTCTTTGTATTGCATCAAGATGTAGTTAATGTGAATGAATGTGAATCAGAATAAATTGTGCTTCTAATACACTAACTTATGTGTTGATGTAAGACTAGGACTTGATCATGTGATAAATGAGCAACTATTACTACATTTAATATAAAAAGAATAACATAGAATCACAATCATAGGCAAACACTTCCATATACATATATGTAAAAGTGTGTATATATAAAAGAGAAAGAAATCAATACAACAGTACTCCAGCTGCCAGTGCAGACCCATTCTAAGGTTGCTTGGTGTCTGAAGCTGATGACACAACAAAATCACAAGCACCCCTTGCGAAAATGGGACAAAAACTACAGCAACTGGCCTCACCTCTGATCACTACCCACTTCTCTACTACAATAATAGTAGCAATATGGTATTTTAAATCTAAAGTATTAAAAAATGAAATCTGCAAGAAACATCTTAAGGACACACAATAAATAGAGTATATTACTATCTAAGTAAGATGATTCTTGCAGATCGTGATACAAAAACCCTCACCCTACACACACATCATTACTTGACTATATTACAATATGTACAGAATAAAGGCAGGAAACAGTTTGGTGCTGTTCACTACCCAAGCACTCAATAAATATGAGTGTTACAAATGACAATAATGACTGAGATGAGCAAAAGTCTTAATTCATAGTTTAAACACATCGTGAACTACAATTTTTCACGAGCAGGAAGATGTGAGCAATGTCTTGTGACAACAAATGCCAAAGAAAATTGGTATATTTACTTCAGATTATGCATAAATCAATTTTTATGTTCTTTTTTTTTCTGTATGAATACATCTAAGTTATCAATACTGTAATAGAAAGAGTATTTTCTATTACTTTGTAAATAATTCTATCAATGGGTTTTAAAACCATGACCTAACACAGCCAATACAATTGCCATTCACATACCTCCACTGTTAAGGGAAACAAGTAAATCCCTGATCTTTCATATATCACAAGAAAAAAATTGAAATGACTTGAAAGAATGTTCATCACATGGCAATTGCAGCTCCAGAGATTGCTACATCTAATATTTTTGTACCTTTCCACAGAACATAATAGTTAAGTTGAACATACCAACTTTCAATAAGCAAACTCATTCTTAATGTAACAATGGCCATCTTTGTCTACAATTATAAAAACTGTAGATTAAGGCAGTTTACTTCATCAGATTATAAATAAACCCCATTGATAATACAACTGAAAGTGAATATGTAATACCTAAATACATGCCAAAATAACAACCAATTCAAATACGCATACTTATAATGAAGTCATGTGGAAAAGGAATGCATTTCCTTCAGTCCAGGGAATTATTTAACCCCAAGAAGGACAGAGTGATCCAAAGACCAGATATAAATGGCAGTGATTGGTGACAAATTAAAACTACATCTCCAGTGATAACACTATGCCCTGTTTAACTGTTTAACATCCGTCAAACAGATATTGACCTACTCTAATTATAATTAGGGAATGAGAACTGATTGATTTACAATTATTCCTTTGGCAGCAATGGAAACATCGAATTTGAATACTTGCTAGCTAACTTTCATTTTTATCTGAAGCAAGAGACATACACAATTTCACACACATTTTAGTAGTACATGTGTATGGAAGGATCTTATGCAGGGAAATATACACAGAACGTGGATCTTAGTTAAGGCCTCATGAGTGAGTAAACAGTAAAACTCAATTTTTTTCAATTTGTTGTTATGTGAACAACTTGCTGAGTGGTATCACAAAATAATTTAGTGTCAGCTACTCATTAAAAAGATTGTTTAATTCATAAGGCTCAAGCCCCTACAATAGTTTGCATTCAGTGAACTAAAATAAATAACGTAATAATTGTTTGTTTAAATAAAATCCCAGTCATCCAGAAAGGAAAACAAACCATTATTACACAAGAAATTCCATAATTGAACTAGCACCACACACACTGACAAGTTACAAGGGAAAATGTCTGTCAAGCACACTGAAATATTTTGTCTAGGCACCTGTCGCAGGAAAATGGAAAGCTACAATATACAGTGACTGTACAGATTCGTTCTAGACTCCTATGTTTCTCACACTGACAGGCTACTTTATGAAGAAAACTTATCTTACCCAGACTTTCTAATTCCAAAACACACATTATTTGTTTTAATCAATGCCCAGTTGAAAGTAGGACAGATTGCTACTGATTTCTCATTAAACTATAGGTACTTCAGTAAACTAGAATAATTTTGTCAATGAAGTTGGATTTCTCCTGAAATTTCTCACTAAACTACCAACATGAAAACAAAAGGAAGTAAACTACAATATATATTTTATGGAGATTAGTATGCACAGATATCATACATACGTTCAAATATAAATGCTTGAAATGCATTTTTAGAAACCATTATGTCCATGCACTTTCACCAAATGGGCATTATAGGCAAAAATTCACCAAACATACAAACAAATCACTGACAGGTTGCAAATCTACCCATACTCAGTCAACAATGTCCACTTCCTCTGATCTCATTTGATCATTAGGAAATATGACATTGCTTCAAAATATTTTACTACTATTAATATAATAGGAGATACTTAACGTGAACTATAATTAAAAACACACATTTTTACATACTTGACTATGTTGTTAATAATGAGATCGGTGGAAGTCCTCAGAATACATTACATTTCATTTAAAATGATTTTTAGACAATTTTTTTTATTTATTTCTACGCATTTCAGATCAAGATACAACAGGACTCCTATTATCCAGATTTTTTTTTTGTTTGAAGAATGAAATAGATATCTATACTCTCCTATTAATCTACAAAATTTTATCCAATGCTTTTTGGTCCCAGTTTAGGTCACTCTTCTACAAAGAATAACAAATTAAAGATATTTACTTTTTAATGCAAGATATGAAATAGACTGAACTTTGGAAAGAACTACACTTACATCATTTTCCCATTCCCAAAATAAAATTTTTGAACTGTGGCAAGCATTTAAAGCTATTATCTTTTGTAGAATAATGTATATATTTCCACAATAAAATATTTACAATATGCTTAAAATTTTTGCCAATCCTAAAACCATACCCTATTCTTGTATTTTAACATGAAGAAAGAATTGTTTCCTATTCAAAACATTATCTCGGTGGATCCTCTAACTCTTAATCTAAACACATATAAATTGGAAATTCAATTCTATTTACATTTGAATATGGTTTAGCCATCAAGATAAATCTTCATGGAAGTAAGTTTGTAAGCCTCTTTTGTATAAATGAGCAACCACTGACAACATGCCGTTTGGCACCATGGTTTGTTAAATGTTGCACAGTGATAATGGATCAATTCTTAACAATCAATTACTTTAGATATGCATTATGCACATAAATTCTGTCTTGAAGCAATAAGAACACAACTTCACACTGTTAATATACATCACAGATACTCCTGACTACAGTTTATTGTAGCTGATTTTAAAACACATTTTAACCCATAGTTTGAATAGTTATTAGAAAATCTGAATTATAGAAATGCCACACGATATTAGCAATACTATTATTTGCTATTGCACAGGTAAGGTTAAAGGCCCTATTAAGAATGTTACACAATTGTACTTCAAAAAATAATTTAGTAAGGAGCCTTGCTGTATCCATCATCTGAATGAGGTTAATGTCTGATTACTAAAATACTAATTTTCAATGAAAAATACTAGGATATTAAGAGATTAATTAAAAACCAAAGGATATGAAAAGGAATGGGAAATGGATGGCAGTACCGGGGTTCTCCAAATTAACTCATCCAAGGATCACAGTATGCTCTAGTCGCTGGGAAAACTGGCAAACAAATCTTGTCAAAATGTCACAGGCAGCAGCCTTTTTTGAATATGTTGAGTTACCTCAGCATTCCCTGAATTCAAATGTATTGTGTACAAGGCAAGTTTTCCGCATTCCAATTGCCTCTACGATGTATCACATGTGCTCTTGCTTATTGAAGTCAATTCTGTGCACAACGCATTCGTATCTTCTTCAGCATATGCGCTGATTGCACAAATGTTACAATCTTGTTCAGCACCTACACTTCTGTACATCTTCGTTGTTTACTGGAACACAACACTGACATGAGGTGAGAATACTTCTTCTCTCAAACACGTCTCGCATTCTGTCACCAAATTCTTCCACACCACAGAATGTGAAACTAGATATTGATTCACAAAGGCTCATGTTTGTTCTGTGAATTCAACTCTTTTCTTTTTAAAAATAAACTGCTGCAATATTCACAAAACACAAAATGTATTTATTTTATCGTCACGCACAGTTATATTTCAGAGCACATTTAAGAACTCCAAAAGTCAAATTGCATGTCAAAAACATGCGGCACATACACACACACATGCACTCAATTCAAATTCATGTCACTTTTACGGATTATGTACAACTTGTAAGAGGTTGAGGCTATGTTAGTTATTCTGATGGTAACATGATGAAAAGCGTAAACTTTTTTCTTTTTTTCCTTCTGATTCAGTAATGAAGTTCTCTGAAGACCAGGTGTTAGTTGCATAACATTAGTTCTTGTGGCAAAACTTTTGGTATGTTATGATGTGGCAAAGGACTCCAACCATACCCAAAAGGATGGCTGCGTACAGAAGATAAGCAACCAATGGCCAGGTGAAAATGAGTGAGTGCTAGACATTTTCACAATTGCATACTAGGGTGAGGATAGCGTCACTCCCACTGGTGGGGCGACGGGGGTAGCTCAGATGGGTGAGCAACTGTAGAGCTAAAACATGAAAAAAATCCATGTTAAAAGAGTTGCATTAATTGGTTCACAAGGATGCTCTAATTATCTCTTTTCCACTAAATTATAAAACAATTCATCATTCACAAACAAATTGAAAAAAGTTTTGAATATAAAAACAGCTCATTCAACCCTCGATTCAACTTGGCAAAGAACAAAAAATACAAAAAAGCAATAAAAAAAATCAATCTGGTTAAAACAAAAACAAACTACATGTCTTGCAGAATGAAACCCACTCCAAACCCTTAGCTCAAATCGTGTGCTGCCTCATGATTAAGTGCTGATCGAGCATTGAGTGCACCGGTTATGTAGATAAGTAGAAGAAAGCTATACCCTCTATATGTCCGGAGCATGTCTCAACTTGCTAGTGGACATTGTTTAGGGAGGGGATGAGTTAGAGAGTGAGAATCTTCAGCAGCCAATATTTCTTCCTGAATGTTCTGCAGCCTTACCTGGCAAAGCTCTTGAAAGCTGCAGACTGAGGATTAATGCACAACGGGACCCTACTGGTATTCAGTTGTTCTGCAATGAACTTGTGCATTTCCTCTGAAAACAAAGAGAAGAAAAAAAACTCGTTGTAACATCAAGAAATAATTAACAGAATAATACAATGATGCAATAATAAGATTACTGAAGAATTTTCCAAAGCTTTTAGTAAACGAAAAGCCTCTGCAAACTTCCAGAACATTAATTTACCATTTTTGATGGCAGTTGCTCATAATCGTAATTAAATTCAAATAAATCATAATTGCAATTTAAGAACCTCATTTGAAAAAAAGGCGATCAAAATGAAGTTACACTACCTTTAACTTGTTGAACAGACGTCAGCTTCTTCTCCCAGAGATCATCAAATGCATAAGGTGCAATGGGTTCAAAATCTGTTATGTACTGCCTCATACCACCAGATGTGAAACAACATTTACACATACAAGAGTGATAGCGCAGACGTCCTTCGTCCAAGTATGGATGAGCCAATGCATCCACCACAGTCAGTCTCTTGTCCTATTTGAAGAAAGATAACATTATAATATTTAGTTTACAATATCTGCATATTTCTGAAGAAAGTTCTCAGACATCCCAGCCATATTATTTAATATTTATGCTAAGGTGAAAATTTTTTTACTAGATCAAACATTTGAAGAAATGTGTCCTAATTGATACAAATTTTAATGACCTAATTATGTAATGAGACAATGTAACACAATAATATTTTGGTGTAGAAATCACACAAGTCATATTGCAGATAGCTTCAATATCTCTTTAAGGCTGGTAGTATTTAGGCCGTGCTGTTCTTCGAAGAAATGAAAAATTTTGCAGATTGCTGTGACAGAAGTCAAAAAGCGTCTGCTAATAAACCAAAACATCTTTGTATTATATTGTCTCCTTTACTGCCCTTCAATACAACCATAACATCAATAGCATTCAATTATCCCGATGTAGACATGTCCTTAAATAGTATACTCACAGGGTCAAACACTAGCATTTGGCAGAGTAGGTGAACAGCTTCATGAGTGGCCTGTGATGAGAGTGTGTAGAGAGCAGTAAGGGAAGGAGGTTTCGGTGCCCGTCTGAGCATGTGTGATCGAGCCCCGTCACATGCGTATCGCATATCCTCTAGAGAGGGCGTCCCCAGCAGCTCAGTGATCAGTTCCAGCTATACAAAACAAAACAAAATTTGTCATTAGTTACATACAATACCATAGCATTGAAACAAGTCATTAAATTTCAGTGAATATCTAGCTCTGAATACAGATTTGTCGTTCCAGTTCATACTTAATCTTCATTTCAAGGTACTTGGGAATTATCTCTTATTTTGTAATATTTGTTACTTTCTGATCATTCACAAAGCTGTGGTAGTAGATATTTTTAAATATACGTAGATATTTTTAAATATATAGATGTATTTACCCATGGTAGTATTTTGAAGTGTTAACTTCATTTCATAAAAACATTCACTACTAAACAAATTATATATCTTAGGGAAACTACTATATACTCATGTTCAATGTTTTTAGATAAATCTTTGAAAAGAAGATGCATTTGATAAATTAAATAAGTGACAGCAATTCACAAAATTCAAGGAACTGATTGGAAAGATAAGAGTTGAAATCACAGATTGCATCAATTCCACTCTCATTATTTGAACCATCAAATTGATTTTTTTTAATTAATAAAAAATTATTAAGGAGTTGAACTATCAATTTGCACCTTCTGATATACAAATTTAGTTAAAATTCTTACTTTATGACAACATCACATGAACTACCTCAATCTCAAATTCTCACAACAAAACATTACATTTTCCAATAAACCATTTTATAAGAAAATTTCATTTGAGAGCAGTAGCTAGTAAAACAAACCTTAATATTTCAATAATATATTGAAGCAAGTCTGTAATTGACCAAAGTGTTATTAAAATCTCAAAACTTCGAACCTGCTGAACAGGACTCTGGGCTTGGAATAGGATACGCCTTCCTAAGAGCTCCCCAAATATACAGCCAACACTCCATACATCTACAGCTGCAGAATAGTGCCGCGCACCCATCAAAATTTCAGGAGCTCTGTAGTACTGAGTGACTACTTCTTGCGTCATGTATTTGGACTGGTCTGGCTCCTCCACTCTTGCTAATCCAAAGTCACAGATCTGAAAAAAATAATGTACAGTACTATTAATATATGATGAATAAGAATAAACAACATCTTAATTAAGATCATCATTAATTGGATTGTTGGTGATGTAGATACCTTTTTATTATGATAAATGACCTAAGATATTGTCCGGTATCAAAACTTTTTAATCAAACAAAGTTTCGTCCCAGAAGCTGCAAGCTCTGATGATGATCGCAACGCGATCGAAATGATCATAAGTTGATTAAAAAGTTTTGATACCGGACAATATCTTTAGTCATTTATCATAAGATCATCATTATTATTACTATTTTTAAAAGTAAATTTGATATTATTCATAAAGAAGTAAGTTTCAATTTTATTACCTTTAGAACACAATTGCTGTTTACCAATAAATTCCCAGGCTTAATATCACGATGCAAAATTCGTGCTGAATGTAAATATTTCAATCCTAAAACACAGAAATAATAATAAATTATTACGCAGTATATGCTGTACTAAATTAAATTAGAAATTTAATTTTCCACTTGTCTATAAAACTCTCAACATTATTTAACCAGATGTTTAAATCCAATAAAACTATCTAATAAAAATAATTAATAGCCACATTTATGTAATAAAAGAACATACCTCGAAGGATCTGGTACAGGAAGACTTTAATGTGGTCCGCAGACAAGTGCTGTGGTGACACGATAATTTTGTGGAGATCACTTTGAAGGAGTTCTGTAATGACATATCTAAACAGAGAGTCAAGAAAAATGTTCGCCTTGAAAAATGAGACTCAACATTGAATGTTATTAAAATAATCAAACAAGATAATATTATGTAGCAAATATTATGTTTCATGGACTGAAATGTATAGTCAGTTGAACTGCCTTAAACAGGGATTGAATGTATTAGTGGAGGCATGGAAGCCAAGAGAACAATGATGATGCGGAGCAGAGAATAATAAAAAGAGGAGAAACGGATTTTTTTTTTTCTCCCCAAGTGTTCTCAGAAGACTTTTCAACAATCAATTTAGGGAACTCTTACTATGAATTATAAACAACACAATATTTGTGTGCAAAATGCAAGATACAGTAAAATTCTTGAGACTTTTAAGGAGTGAGCAATAGAAAGAAAGAAAAAGAAAAGAGGAGACTCTCGAACTCTTCAACAATCACGATATACCTTTCTAGGTAGAATTCCCAATTGATTAACTTCGTTAAATGGGCTATACACATCATAAAAGTTTGAAATAATACAATAAATGTTAGCATTAACTTTTTTAACAAGTTGACTTGCATCATAGACTGTCTAACAACTTCAAAACCTTGAAACAATAAATATATCGCGAATTAATTTTGTTTATAAGTAAAATAATAATTGTTTTATCATTAAAAATAATTTCCCTTCATAGATTTATTTTCATGGTCACGTCGAGTGTGTGTATTCATCAGAAAATCGCATTGTCAAATATTGTATTGGTGAAATCTCTGTATTCATGTTACGATACGGATGTCTAAACTGCCGAACATTCACTTGCCGGAAAGATATTTAAATTTGATTTATATCTATTTTGGAAAATGGTCAGCAATTATAATGTACCCTTTGGAAAATTATACTGAGTAAGGGATGTGGCGTAAATTATATTTAAAAAAATGCTACTAATTTACGTTTAGACATAATATATTACAGAAACAGCTTTTTTATAAAAATATCCCTGAAATATTTAACGTAAAAAACAAAATTGACTTAAGGGGGAAGCAGGAGCACGTTTTCATGGGCTACGAAATCCCTACCCGTCCTCTTTTACTAGCATTTCGGAATATCAATAATCGTAGCAATGTGCTTTGTTGGTAACATTTGATAGCACAAAATGTTCGCTCCAATAAATTAAAATTACTATTAACCATCATTGGCACCCCCAAACGCGCTACCGATATGATTTGATGGCACTGCTGATGAAATGGCAAAGAACGTAGAAGTCCAATAACCTTAAGGCGAGCAGTGCACCGATGACGGCATTTTACAGCAGCCGCGTTTCCCGACAAAGCGCGCGGGACGAAAACGCAAATATTTGTTCGGAAACGCCTCGGGCGGGGGCGGCGCGAGGCGAGGCGACCAGCCGGTGGCCGGTTGCGGCTCGGAACCGGCCCGGGCGCGCGCCGTTGTTCTTTGTTCGCCGAAGCGAACGCCGCGCTGCGGCGCGCGGCCGTGGGAAAAGATAGGCGCGAGAGCGCGGTGGTGTCGGCCGCGGCTGCGCGGCGCGACGACCTAGGCCGGAGGCTGCCGCCGCCGCTCCGCGTTCTGTGCCCTCCCAAGGCCAGCCTGGTCTGGCCCAGTCACGGCAAGTGGCGGCGGTGGCGGCCGCGGCGGCCACTGGCCATCGCTGCTCGCCTGCTGCATTGTCTGTCGCCGCTGCGGCCACGTGCGCGCGCCAGCCGCCCGGCCGCCGCCGCCGCCGCCAGAGGCCACAGTCCGCGGCGAGGACGCCTCCGTGACCTGAGCGGGATCGGATCTGCGAGCGTCCGCCAGACAAAGCACTGCGAAGCCTCGCACATCTACAGCGGGCGGGCGCTTTTGGCTTTGCGTTTCGTGCGATGAGGAGAACGATTTAAAATACAATTATTAAGTCTAATGACAGGGATTGCTTGAAGTGTGAAGGAGCAATGGTACCCAGTACAATTACTAAATAATTTGTTTTAATTTTTGTAGATAAGGGCCCGTGATACCACATACAGTTACAGAATAATTATGTTTTAATCTACTTTCTGAGGTATCGCATTTCTTCAAACAGCAATGTCAATATTCTATTATTTTTTAAAGTACAGAACTAATGATATACCATTTCTATTTCTATACAAACAACTGGGAATGTGCAAATGAAAACTTTCATTCATAAGGAGTAGGTAAGTACTAGTAAGTTTGGGACTTTTGAGACTCTAATCTAAATTATGTAGAAAAGAAAGAATGGATAAAAGGGCAGTGGAATTTTAAACGTTATGTTATATTTTTCTTAACATTATGGACTCTCTATCTTCTTTCCTCAAAATTTATATTAAACATCACCTCCGCATTATAAATCATTTATTTACGAGTTGATTTCCTCCCGAAAATTTTTTTGAGCATTAATCAACACGCAAGAAAGATTAATGAATCTCATGTATTAGTCTTATCCTAGGTAGAACCGAACCATCTGCCGTCGAAGTCTTCCACTTTCTCTTACGATTATACGAGTCTGTATACGAAAGGAAAAGTAGAGCGTATTCTTCGTTGATAAACAACACTTTAATCACTCGTGGAATGCAGTCCCTCGAAATGCTACGCTTATATTAGTATGACTCATAACTCTTGATGAACTGTCCAAAAGGACAATACTCTTACAATTACTAGTTCGTAATGAAACAGTCGGGATTAAAAACACAAGCAACTAGTTCATTTACTCATCACTAACAGAGTAACTATGATTGGGCCACGCAAGCAGCTGCTAATATATATATATATATATATATATATATATATATATATATATATATATATATATATACATATATACAGGGTGAGGCACCTAAGTTGGCCACAGCAAATATCTCCGAAACGGTTTGAGGTATCGGAATACAGTTTGCGCCAATTTGTAGCAGATGATGGGGGAAATAACACATATCGTTTTCGTGTATGTACCATTTTTAATTGCGAAGATATTGACGCAACTTTATTTTTTTAAATGGAAGTATATCTTTTTTTCAGCAGCATTATAAACGTCTCAAAGAGAGGAATACAATGATATAAATATTGTTAATATTTGAAGAGAGACTTTTGCAAAAATACATTATGTCACGTAGCACGTAATAGACGCGGATGCACACGTTCCTTAGACTTTTTCCTTGTTTACGGAAAGTGCGTTTGACATTGCTTGTAGCCAGATTCTATCTTTCTAACTTTCAACATCCGACCTCGCGTTCGCGAGTCAACACTGCCCACGGCTGAGGGTCGTGAAGTGATACCGACGTCTAACCGTCCGAAAACCTGCAAGTGACAATTTTTATTAATTAAATTTAATAAAAAATCAAAAATTAATTTAGTTTGTCACAAATTTATGACGAGAATTGAATATTTTCTTTATTGTACTGTATAATATAAATGAGGCAGAAATTAAAACATATTGTTCTTTTGTAATTAGAATGGCATACTAAAAATGTATTGAATGGTAGTACTTTCTAAAACTACCAGCATACTACATCTATTGCAGTAAAAAATACATTATGAATTATATGTTAGGAAGAGGAACATAGGAATGCAACAACGTAATAATTTAAGACAATCAAATACCAAATTTACATTTTATGAGTGCGTCCAAGTAAAGTGTAAATTCGGTCGTTTTCTGATTATCTTAATTGATTGAACAATACGGGACATTCTGCATTGTGGAATACAAATTTTATTCCTTTGACAGCAAGTTATTTACACAGAATAAGTTTGGTATGCTTCAAGCCAGTGCAGTAACATAAGAACTTAAATACAATAGAGCAAAACAATGAAACACAGTATTGATAAAAATAAGACCTTTAGCACGCATAAAAGAAATTTACATTCCATAAAATAGAACGCGGGGTAGTCTTCACGTCACGTGCTCAATATGTATACCGTTCACTGCAATACACATTTGCAGTCTCCTTTCCAGCGACCGACGCACGGATTGGAACGTTTCTTGCGTTATATTGCCGCAAGCTTCTGTAATGCGCCTCTTCATATCTTCTGGAGTCGAAGGGATGTTTGCGTATACAGTATTTTTCAAATTTCCCCACAGAAAGAAATCAAGTGGTGTGAGATCGGGTGACCGAGGCGGCCATTTCACCGCACCACCTCTTCCTATCCAGCGACCTGCAAATGTTTCATTTAGAACTGCCCTTGACACTTCAGCAGAATGTGCAGGGCAACCGTCGTGCTGATACCACATGCCAAGACGCAACTCCAAAGGAACTTCATGTAGCAACGTTGGCAAGGTCTCTTTGAGGAATTTAGAATATACTTGACCTGTCATTTTTCCTTCAATGAAGTACGGCCCGATGATAAAATTATCAATGATCCCGCACCAGACGTTTACTACCATTCAATACATTTTTAGTATGCCATTCTAATTACAAAAGAACAATATGTTTTACTTTCTGCCTCATTTATAGTATACAGTACAATAAAGAAAATATTCAATTCTCGTGATAAATTTGTGACAAACTAAATTAATTTTTGATTTTTTATTAAATTTAATTAATAAAAATTTTCACTTGCAGATTTTCGGACGGTTACATGTCGGTATCACTTCACGACCCTCAGCCGTGGGCAGTGTTGACTCGCGAACGCGAGGTCGGATGTTGAAAGTTAGAAAGATAGAATCTGGCTACAAGCAATGTCAAACGCACTTTCCGTAAACAAGGAAAAAGTCTAAGGAACGTTGCATCCGCGTCTATTACGTGCTACTTGACATAATGTATTTTTGCAAAAGTCTCTCTTCAAATATTAACAATATTTATATCATTGTATTCCTCTCTTTGAGACGTTTATAATGCTGCTGAAAAAAAGATATACTTCCATTTAAAAAAATAAAGTTGCGTCAATATCTTCGCAATTAAAAATGGTACATACACGAAAACGATATGTGTTATTTCCCCCATCATCTGCTACAAATTGGCGCAAACTGTATTCCGATACCTCAAACCGTTTCGGAGATATTTGCTGTGGCCAACTTAGGTGCCTCACCCTGTATATATATACATATATATATATATATATATATATATATATATATATATATATATACATATATATATATATACACATATATATATATATATATATATATATATATATATATATATATACATATACATATAAACTCGTACGTACTGCACTTGAAGGGACCACCATCCAATGGATGATGAGCATGGTTGTAGCCCACGAAAAGAGCAACTCCAGCTAACAACAGCTTGGCTACAGAACGTCTCCTGATTTTTTCGAAGGATCGCTAAATGAATTTTTCAAATGCACCGAAGTTAGCACCTATTGAATCAAACCACAGACAACAGTGTGGACAATTCGAATTCGTCGCCCCCCCCCCCCCCCCAGGTCTACCCACGCGTTGCATTCCGTGGAGCAAAGAGTGTCCTAGGGCGGGCCGCAGGCTGCGTGCGCGGCGGAGACGAGCGCGGCGTGGCCCGGCCGGGCGGCCTCGGCTGGGAGGCGAGGAGCGCGCCCAGGGTCGAGGTTCCCGTCCGCTGCCTTCGGCGGCCGTCGCCGCTCGCGCTGCCTCCGCGCTAAGGCCACGGCCACCGCCGCGCCGCCTTCCAGTTGGTTACGTCAAGACCGTGACAGAACGGGCCTTAAAAAACGCGGGCCATGCGGGCAGCGCGGCGCGTCATGGGACGCGCTGAAAGGGCAGGAGCCGGGACGAAGGGTGCGGGGGAGAGAGGGGCAGTTAGAGTGGCGGGGGCCACGGAGGGATCTAATTTTTTAGAACCGATTTTATGCAAGAAAAAATCCATCATCAATACTTTTGCAGTATCCTCTTTTTTTTTTTGGCAATTTTCGAAAACACAGAAAATATGACAACTTTCTAGTCTATATCGTTCTTTGTTTCATACATCGGCAAAACAATTGAGTCGTGTTTTAGAAAATAATTGTTTTACAATTGGCTATATTTCGCGCAAACTATTCACATTTCCAACAACTTGTATATGACCTTATTTCAAGATACATCTTTGAACAGATTTCGTTAAGTATAAAATCTTATCTTAAATTTTGAAATCGTAGAAATACTCTCAAAAATTAATTTATTACGCACGTAGTAAGGTAGAAAATAAAATGTCAGAGGGGAGAAAGGGTGGATAAAGGGGGAGAAAGGGTGGATAAAGGGGGAGAAAGAGCGGATGAAGGGGGAGAAAGAGCGGATTAAGGGGGAGAAAGAGCGGATTAAGGGGGAGAAAGAGCGGATTAAGGGGGAGAAAGAGCGGATTAAGGGGGAGAAAGAGCGGATTAAGGGGGAGAAAGAGCGGATTAAGGGGGAGAAAGAGCGGATGAAGGGGGAGAAAGAGCGGATGAAGGGGGAGAAAGAGCGGATGAAGGGGGAGAAAGAGCGAAAGAAGGGAGAAAGAGCGAAAGAAGGGAGAAAGAGCGAAAGAAGGGAGAAAGAGCGAAAGAAGGGAGAAAGAGCGAAAGAAGGGAGAAAGAGCGAAAGAAGGGAGAAAGAGCGAAAGAAGGGAGAAAGAGCGAAAGAAGGAAGAAAGAGCGAAAGAAGGAAGAAAGGGTGAAAGAAGGGAGAATGGGGAAAGAAGGGAGAAAGGGGAGGGAAGAGGCAGAAGCAGCGTTGTTTTGGCGCACCAGCTCCCCACCAGCTAGAGAGGCGAAGGCCTAGCGCAAGGGGTCGCCACGTCGCGCTGCGAATTGGGGCTTGGCGGCGGGGCCCAGCCACTTGCTGCCCCCGCGAGCAGCCGCCACTGGGCAGAAGTCGGCCACTTCCGTATTAAGCCGCGCCGACGCTATTAAACATGCAGTTCCCGCGCCAACGCCCTCGCCGCCCAGCCACTTCCTAGTCGCAGTTTGGAAGAGGCGCCTCGCGGCAAACGTCCCATTCGGATGCCAGACTAGCTTTCCGAGAACCTAATTTCTTCAATTAGATCGATGTAACGAAGGAAGAGGCAATGTTCGTAAAATGCAAGTGGAGTTGGACCGATGAAGGCATATCTGGTTTTGCATTATCATTGCGCAGTTACAATTGAATTCACATCGCGGTTACACGTATGTTTGTATTTACACGCATCTGCGAGTACCCAATTGCCTATGAAAATCTTTACTTTATTTACTCTCCACACTAACTGTCTTTGATCGTCTGTCTTATCCATTATCCACAATAGCCTCCTTCCCTAATCCATTTTCCGTCGATTATACTCCTTTTAGTTTTCCTTTACTTACCACCACCACCACCACCACCACCACCACCACCACCAACAACAACAACAACAACAACAACAACAACATTAATACCTCATAAATAGGCTCCCATTTCACCATCTCGGATACCGAAATTCTCCGTATGTTCTTCGAGAGATATACGTAGATCTGAACTCAGGTAACGATAAATTATCCCGTGACCTAATACGCCGTATTCTGTCGACGGGGCCACAGCCAACCCCTTTTGGGACTATCGAATTTCAGAAGAATGTTTCACGATTATCGAACGAATGATACTCTAGAACGTGTTGTAACATTTGAAACATAATAAGTAAATTCTTGCGAGATTAGATCTATAGAGCTCTAACGTCATTTCGAAAGACACGTATCAAAAACATTTTCACTCAGAAACTGCATGGATTTCTCTCAGTCAAGTAATCTCGCAGTAAGTGAAACGGGGAAACCAACACACACAATTACACATGTAGGTAACAACGTAATTTGTTTCCTTCCTCTTTTCGTCAAACGAGTGATGCAGTGGCCTGAAGCCGAAGGCTAGTCATATTAGTGAAGATTCTGAATCCGTTTTGCCTCTTGTCTCTACGGTAGGAACACAGTCCACGAGAGCCTTCACAGTTCGAAGTACAGTTGTAAACCGCTTACGTAAATTACGGGATAAAGGAAAATTACGCAAGATGAGTGGACAAGCACGAACACCCTGTTCAAGGCGAGAACCGAAATTCAGACCCTTCGAGCAGAGACAGCCCGCGCACTTCCCTCTCGGCAAACTCGAGCTTTCTACGTCGGCCATTCTCATTTTAATTAGAAACAAATGAGTTTTTTAAACATGAGAACGGTAAGAAAAATTTGAGATTTTTTTTTTTTTTGTCTTTTTCCAACTTTCGAATCCCAGTGCCCGTTCTCACGATTAAGAATGCGGGGCCTTGTTCAGACGTGGCGAAATCCTTTAAAAGCAGAACTGATCCGCCGGCATGCTGCGTGATACCGACGGGTGGCGCTGCCAAGCAATCTGGGCGTTCTTGGTCGTGGGCTCGCAATGCGGTATGGCACTTACGAAGTGGCCCCGGCCCCCGCCGCTGCTCGCAGGGCCAACAAAGTCGATGACGGAGCAATTTAAAGGCTTTTTAGTTCTCCTCTGGAGAGCCGAGGTTGGAGGCGAGAAAGCAATAATGCCTTTCCAACGAGCGGAGATCCGACCGCAGTCAAAAATCGAGGAGGCGGAAACACCCGTCGCCGGACGGCGACTAATCGACACCACCGCTTCGGTCGACGCGTCGCGACGCTCCTACGCGAGCTCTTTTCCGATGGTCGATTGCTTGATTCCCGGCGCATCAACGGCCAAGGTCATTAGTACCGTAAGTTTAGTACATGTTTTATCGCGGGAGTTGGCGATGATCTTCCTTCGCCGGTTGGTGAGATCCGGCACCGACCTACCGTCGGCTAGCGACGATTCATTAGACTAATAATATCAATTTATTATTATTATTATTATTATTATTATTATTATTATTATAAATGATATTTTACTGTTCAAAGAATTGACGGTCTCAGCGGAATATATTCTCCGAGAGTAATTGCGTCCCACAAGGTCACGGGAAGGTGACAATTATATACAGTATATACAAGGAGCGATAATCGCGCTCCTGTGAACTATTAAATAGATTGGTTGTCTCGGACGCTTAGTGGTTAGAGCAACTGGGCGTAAACCAATTATCGTTTGTAACATTATTTCTGCTATGTAACTACAGGATCACAACAGAAGTTGGCAATTGCGAAACGGGTGAAATGTTCCCTGGAAATTGTTGAAAACGTACAACTGTGACCCAAGTAGTGAAATAAAAGTTTATAATAATAATAATAATAATAATAATAATAATAATAATAATAATAAAGTGCAAGCGAATGGCATAAGAGAGAAAAAGTAAGACTAGTACAAGAGAAAAGTTTTTCTGATGAAACTAGTCTTATTTAGGGACCAAGTACGTTTCCTTCTTAATGAAGAAAACGATATAAGCGCCGTATCACTTTCTACGCGAATTACTCAAGTTCCACTCCACAGTTTCGCGTCGAGTTCCCAAGCGCGAGGTACGCGATGCGTCCCCTGCAGCGCGGCGAAGGGCGGTGGCGGTGGCGGTGGCGGTGGCGGGGGGAGGGGGGGGGCGAATGCATTGAGCGCGCGAGAGGGCGGGCGCCGGGCGGAACGCTTTTGCGGTGCGTCGGGGAAACCCACCCCACCCCTCCCCACCCCTCCAACTGCCTCCGCCGCCGAGGCCTTTTGAGGGCGCCTGCTCGCAGCGCAGAGTGGCAATGGCGCTCGCCCTGCCCCCGGCATGCGGGGTTCATACCGGGCCTCGAGTTGGGCTGCGATTATTTAAGAAGGCTCGACTTCAGATGCCATGTAGCATTATTTGAGAATACTTTAAAATGACTTTCAAATAACGTAATTTATACAATGAACTTCTTGATGATGAAAAACATCCTATAATATACGCACGATATCATAGATTCGTTTAAATTATCATCAATACATTCATACACTCTCCATATAACGAATTGCAACAATGAAATAAAGTACTCAGTTCCTTTGATTTCGTTTTAAACGACACTGTAGTTTGCACTTAAAAGCTCTTGATTCAGGGCGAGTGAAAATTAAATCTCAACGAATCGTCTCTACAACTATATTGACTAATCAATTCACAATTGTGCGAATTCTGAACTACGCTTAACCACTCTGCGCTTCGACTTTCACGACGAATGTTAGAAAAATGAAAAACAATACAAAACTGCTCTTTATGATCTCTGCACACAGGTTTACTCAGAATCCCTAACTAAGCAATGAACTGAATAATCTTCGAACTTTGGAAGAATGTCATGTGACAAATCATCCATTTCCTTATCCTTAATAATATGTAATAAAATTTTATTAGATTCCATCAATTACCAGCTAATAATTACGTAAACAATCAAATGAAATAGATAAATCATTGAACTACTTCTCTCGTTCTCTTCTTCGGAAATAAATTCCAACCCCTAAAATACCATTTTAACTAGTACAAAATCTCGAAACACATTTTTTAGCGTCTGCCTACCGCAAGAACAGTCGTTAGTCATTATTGACGTGATGTGAATGGCGCAAATGAATTCTCATCGCCAGTGAAATCTGAAGGGAAAATCTGATTCCCGACGTATGAGGGAGAGATGTGACAAAACGAAGTCTGATGAGAAAAAAAAAATGCATAGAAAGAGCTAAAGAGAGGGTAACACTGACCCATTAAGGCCAACTTTATCGCGACTGCCACCAGCGCTTGTCTCTATTTACCAACCACCTCGACTTTGTCACGCTTCACATCACCCCCCCCCCTTTGTCCCCTCCACAGTAACCCTGTGAAGAGGGGAATTTATTGTCTATGAATGTTTTTATATTATGCTGCTGCCTTGCGGCTTAAGCAGCTACAGGCGGGGCTTTTTCTTACAACTAATTTACAATCTAGACCTAAAGTTATCTTAATTGCACTTTGGCATTACTAACTTACACTAAAAACATTTTTGTAATTCTATTTTATATATTCTACGTAATTTGTATATTATATTGTTGGTAAATTGTTATTATTATTATTTTTCTACATTCACACATCATTCATACTAGTTTCATTATATACATAACCATTAATATAATGAAACTAGTATGAATGATGTGTTCACATCACCCAATGCGTTCTCTTTCCCTAGAACCCTAGCTGCCTCTGCTTCTGTGTGGGCTTCTTTCTCCCCATTCCCGCCTCGCGTTTGCTCCCGTCACTGCCGCCCCACACCCTCATTCGTTGGCTTTTTTTTCTTGTCACGTCCGCGCCACCCTCTTCCTCGAAGCGGCCGGCTCCTATCATCACTTCCTCTTCCGTTATTCCATTGTCATCGCGGCTCTAACCGTCTCTACTATCGATCATCCCCTGAATCCAACCACGATGCAAATATTAAGAGATGTTCTAAAAGTGGCTAACCATGAGGAACGTTAAATGGTGAAACATTATATATATATATATATATATATATATATATATATATATATATATATATATATATATATTCCGTTTAATATATTTACTGTCCAGAATTATACAAAATAAATACCGGTCTATTTGTTCAAGATCGCAATTGGGAGTAAATCGAAATCTCCCGCCTGACCACTTAACCAAAATTGCGCCTTCACAAACGCGTCACGCAAGTTGTAGAGTTATTGACTGCACCGCTGGGAGCGGCGGTATGTTATAGTCCGCTCCTACCATTATTGGGCTGACTGCCATCGTGTCCGCTCCCCAGAGCGCGCGACTGTCGCCCCGCCCGTGACCGCAACGCAATCTCCTCCCCTCGGTCTCAAAGAAGCCGAACGGCGGCGGCGGTGGAGGCACATCCGGCGGACGCGGAGGCCGCCGACGGCCGGCCGGGCGAGCGGGCGGGCGGGAAGACTGACTGCAGGGGGGCGAAAAACTCGGGCGACGCGACCGTCGTGGTGGGACATCCTTTCCGGTCGCCCGCGCCGTCACTCCCACGCGCCTCCTCCGCCGCTACTAAGCTACTCTCGCACCCGCCGTCACTCGCCTCCGCTATAGAGATCACTATCACTATAAAGGCGGCACCCCGCATTCGGCATTCGATGACCTGCGAGCTACTACTCGCCCAATCCCGAACAGACGATGAATTCGACGAATGTTCGCTCCCTTTGATGTGTTCTAGGTGGCTCCACACATTCGACATTGGGCCGAGCAGACAGCTACTGCTCGCTCAATCCCCAACAGCTGGTGTGTTAAGCGAATGTTCGCTCCCTTTGATGTATCCTAAAGGCGGCTCCACACATTCGGCATTCGCCGAGCAGCGAGCTCCTGCTCACCCAATCCCCAACACCTGATGTGTTACGTGAATGCATGCTCCCTTTGATGTGTCCTAAAGGCGGCTCCACACATTCGGCATTCGCCGAGCAGCGAGTTCCTGCTCGCCCAATCCCGAACAGCTGATGTGTTCTGCGAATGTTCGCTCCCTTTGATTAGCCCTAAAGACCGACACGCGGTGGGTAGGGCGAATACCGATTGTCGGGCGTTCGGCGAGTTGCAAGCAGCCCGTCCACACTACTCGGGATTCGGCGAGCGGTTGCTCGGGATTCGCCGAATGCCGCTTGCGTGGAGCCGCCTTAAAAAGGGACCGCTTCGACAGCTACGGCTTGGCCACTAGGCATCGCAACTGCAAGTTACGTCCATGCACTCGTTTTTCAGTGCGTTCGTTTGCATTTAGCTAATTTGTAAATGGCTTCATTACTATATCTTAAAATGGAATGCATGATGTTCTTTTGTTTCCCGACCTTGTCAAACGTTTCCCTTCTATTAGAGTATATTTCGATTTTTCTATAGCGGTCGATGGCATTGGCTCATTGTTACACCTCCTGCCTTATAAATGTAGATTTTCAACAGTGGCAAGCACATTCCTGAGGTCACGTGTCCCGTTGTGAAGGACGATCGCGAAGTAATTAAAAATCTTCATTTTATAAGGCAGGAGGTGTAGCAATCGGCCACTATAGAAAAATCTTAAGAGTAACTCCTCTCCACCAATCGTCACGCGCCCGCGCTACATCAGCTCCAATGTGAATGGCAGCGACGGTCCAGCGCCGGACCAGAGCAAGGAATCGGCCGGATACTCCACAAAAGCCTCTGCGCCCCCCCGGGGGTGGGGGTGGGGGCAGCCCCGGCCCCCTTCCGCGCTGCGCGCGCCCACGTGCGTTGTCTCGTCTCCCCCCACCCCCACCCCACGCGTCTCCAGGTAGTATCTCGCGCGCGCTCTCAAAACGCCATCAATTACGCGACAGAAAAGCGGACGGACGTCAGTTGTAAAAATCGTCGGGGGGGCTTTAATGAAATGCCTTAGGGAATCGCGGAGTAAATCACGTTCCCACGGTTCGACGACGGATCGATGGCTTTCAGGGCGGCGACGGCCGCCATCCGTTAGGCGCAACAAGGGCGAACCGAACCGCGCGCGGAATACAAGTCAATTCGTTCTCCTTCAGCATTTGAAATTCTGCCGCGATCGAGGGCGACTGCCGCAAAATTAAGTGGCGGCGACTCGAGAAGCAAATGTACGTCGACGCGAAACGATCCGATTCAAAGCGAATTCGACCGGTCGAGCGACGGGGTTTCACGCCGGAGACAAACCGATACATAAACAAAACCAACAATAAATTACTTGTTCGCTGTTCAAGGGAGCGCTGCGGTCTGTTTACATCAGGACTCCGCCTCCTGGATCCTCACAGTTCTTACCAATCCTCACAGATTGGTAAGAACCAAATACAGTAAACTATGAAGGGAACAAAGAACGTTGCAAGAATTCTGTGCATGGAGGGAAATTACATTCCCCGCGACTTTTACCATTGGTTTACCGAAGTTCTACACTCTTCCCGGCGCAATTTCTTCATTATTTATGTGTAACGAACTTATGTGAACTTCCATTACGATTCGACTTAGAATGTCTAGCTTCCGCTGTTGATCTTGTGCACTGTGCAAAATTGTGGCTCTAGTGAATAGTGATTTTGAGCCATTTTAGTGCGTAGACCAGCACTTCGAAAATAATGGTGAGAACTTTCTTACTTCGCTATTGGAAAACTAAGTGAAGAATTAATCAATATACTTTCAACTACTGACAAACACTAGGTTGTATTATATAAGATGCCGGAAAGAGTAAATAAAGATTGATGCGAAATTTGTCGTGAAAATACGCATCACAGGTTTGAGATTTTCTGACTAGTTGAGTATTTTATTTTTTAAAGCATTCGCAGATTTATGGAAGATTGTGCAGCATTAAAAAATATAATAAACCTTTTTGAAAACTGCGCTCGCATATTATTGAATACAGCAAAATAAAAGAAGCAGAATAAAACACAACATAAGTATCTTCAATTACTGACAGATTCGCTCGCGAATGCTGACGTCGAAAACTGGGTCCCAATGACGTAATGCACGAGAGACATGATTTACGAGGTCATTAATAAATCTGAATGTGTTAGGATCCATTCGGCGTTTTATGAATGAGCGGAGCGCCCAGAGTGGCAAGGAGGTTTAAAAAAAATGGGATGGACGTAGGAAATCCTACACGTGGTTTAACCGTCATTTGCGAACGCATTATTACCTCGTAGGATAGGGAAACGACCTCCTTCCCATAACACTCTCCCTAGGCAGCATGGTACAAGTACGAGGGTGTAACACTGCCCAAATCCCAGCAGCAATAAACAAGTAATTCCAGCTAATAAACACCCAGCTCACATGACGCGTCTTTTGAGTGAGAGGTAATTTGAATTGTAGGTATTTTATCGTGCGCCGATTGTAGCGATGAAGCGGAGTTCACGGACTGGAAAATCGGGTGGGGTGCGGCGTAGGCAACGCTACATGTGGTTTAGATTTATTAATTCTCGCATTATTAACTCAAGAAAGGAAAAATACCCTCGTACCCCTAACGTGTTTCTCAGATTGCGTGTAACAAGGAGAAGACCAATATTTGCGAAATCCCAGCATTGCACTGCAATGCAGCCAATAAGCTCCACTGTAAAGTAAACAAACAAATCAATCGAAACGGTAAGAATTCGAAGTGTGGAGGAAAATTAATTATTTCCCGCGATATCTACCATTGGTTTAACAGTACACCACTTCTTAAAATTTCTCATTATTTATGAATAATGTAGTTCTACGCCGCCTTATTCTGGCAATATTACAAATAGGTATACGTTTCTAATAGTACTTAACGGTTGTTTCTTATTCTTACACCTCCCATCATTAAAAAACATTCAACTCGCCAATTTATTTCTTTACGGACACAATTACAATTGTTCGAATCATTTCCGTTTTAATCATAACGTTTTCAGTGTGCGGAGGCCGGGCGAAAATTCTTTTACGGTATTTTACAATCCAGAGCCAATCTTCGTCTGGCAATCCCGAAGTTCGGCGGCCGCTCGCTCGCTCGCCCGCCAGGCGAACCGCGGCGCGTCGGGCGGCCGCTTGCACGCGCCCCGTGCGCTGCGCAGCGCCGCGAGGTAACAGGGCCGGACGCCGCGGGAGGGCGAGGGCGGGGGCGGGGGCGGGGGGTCGGAGGCGGCGGCTGAACGCAGCACAGCGCTCGGCCCCGCCTCCACCGCCCCCGCCGCTCGCCCGCCCGCAATAATCAACATTTCGCATCGCCATCCCTTCACGTGCTCTTCCTCTGTCTGCACGTTCCGCGCATCGACCCGCCCCGTTGCCATAGCGACAGCTTCTCTCCCTCGCCCCAGACGCCGCGCTGTCCTCCCTGCGCCCCGCCGCGTCACCCCGCAGCAGCCCAGCGCCCCCCCCTCCCCTCCGCGGGAGCCACACCGTACCGCCGCCGCCGCTCGCTGAGTAATTAGACGGGGCCACGTGCGATAGAATATCCAATGAGCTGGCCGCCGCGCCGGCTCGCACCCTCGCGCCAGCGCCCGCGCGCTCGCCCGCCCGCCGCCGCCTCCGCCTGACCTGAATGCACCGCGGGCGCCCGCCGCAGCGCGGGGCGGGAGCGAGGGCGGTGTGGAGGCGGGTGGCGGGGAAGGGTGGTGTGGAGGCGGGGACGGAGCGGAGGCAGGGGTAGGGCGGAGCGGAGTGGAGACGAGGTTGGGGCAGAGGCGTGGCGGAAGAGGGGGCGGGTCGGAATTTGGGAAGGGGACAGAGCGGGGCAGGTCGGAGGCGGGGACGGGGCGGGGCAGGTCGGAGGCGGGGAGGGCGGGGCACGTCGGGGGCGGGGCAGGTCGGAGGCGGGGCAGGTCGGAGGCGGGGCGGGGCAGGTCGGAAGCGGGGGCGGGGCAGGTCGAAGGCGGGGACGGGGCGGAGCGGAGGCGAGGCATGTCGAAGGCGGGGATGGGGCGGGGCAGAGGCGAGGACAGGGAGGGGCTAGGCGCGAAGGTGTGGGCGGGTCGGAGGCGGGGACGGCGGGGCTAGGCGCGAAGGTGTGGGCGGGGCGAGCAGAGGTCTCGCGGCGCGGCTTCCGCGTCGAACGTGCACTTCCTGGCCCGCGGTCCGCCGTGAAATACGACCAGGAAGAAGGGCTGCTCGCGCGCGCGCGCGGAGCTGGGGGACGCTTATTGCTTAAGCTTTTTCGCCGCCGGCGCCGCTCTCTAGACGCGCGTTTGCTGCCCTTCCGAAGCGAGTGTGATTTACGGGACACGGAGGGGCGAAATGCACTACTTAGACGATTAAGAACGCTGTGTCACCTTAATCCAGAAACGAAAGAGAATACAATTGAGGCACTAACAAACAATAGGGGTTCAAGCTCAAAAGTAGGCTGTTGAATGTTTAAAATTTTCTATGTATTTTTCATGTTTTCAAATGCTGTAGTTTGGATTTTACAAGCTAATTTTTCCAAGGAATAACTGCAATTTTAAGTTTAAGATTAAAAAAACAAACAAACACATTTTACATTATCTCAGTTAACTTACCAACTTATGAATTCTAGACTTTCGAACACAGTGACTTCAGTTCACACTACATCAAGTACGCTACGAAAATGCAATCAATACTTACAATCAGAAAGGCCTGAAGCTCAAATGAAGGTGCATGTATATTTAAAACTTCAAAATGCCTCACTGTATTAAGTTTTTTTAGCAGAGGGAAATTGATTTTCCCGGGTAATATTCCAAATATTTTTTCTTAAACATAATAATTTGATGTTTACGACCACAACAATTTAACTACAAACATATTTTATACAAATGCAATAAATTTTACAAAATTCTAAAGTTTTCGAACAATGTCACTTCACGCTACATGAAAGTAGCTGAAATTCAATCCCAGAAAAATTGCGCAATATTCCAATAAACTAATTCATGCATTCAATTTTATATTGCGAATTGAATTAACACGAAGAAAACTGAAAATTAGAAAATATTAATAACATTAATTTTAAATAATTTTATTAATTAATTCCAAAAAGGTTCCAACCACGTTTGGTAGAAATCTGACGTTTTCCTGGGCCGTAACTTTCCCTGACACGTTGAGGTACGCAGCAGCACTGGCAAAGCTTTTAGCTGCCGTCGCGCTGATCAGCCCATCAATTCGCTCCCTTCCGATGGAAGTGTGATTTATTTGGAAGCGGGGCGCAAAACGCACTACTGCAACACCGAATAACGTTGCGTCCCGCTCATTCAGAGCCGCGCAGAAAATAAGGTGCCTAGAAACACAATGGCGTAGAAACAAACAAAAAGAAAGAAAGTTATCGAAAAAATCTGACATTTCTGAACTTTAATTACGTCCGGGGTAGGATCACTTGGACCTTGCCTGGAACGTGTTTATCATCTCACCGCAACGGGAGGAATGAAGTGTTTTAGGAAAGTCTTCGTATCTTTATTACTAATTTCGTGTGTGCGCAGAAACTGAGAGAAACTAAGCAGGCTGTGGTCATGTGAGAGGCTCGATGGTTTCGTTAAATACCCAGGATCACAGAAAAAATGCAAAAACAATATAGTAGTTTTTATTTTCCCTGAAAAAAGCAAATAACGAAAAGATGTTCACTGCGAAGCATGGTGTTACTGCGAGCCGCTCGGGTTGGCTGCTTTCGCTAATGGATTGCAGCTCTTTGCCCCCAATCAGAAATACATATTAATTATATCAAAATCTATGAACAGAAAATGAGCAGCCTACGGCCATATGAAAGGTAAATGACTTCCTAAGTCAAGGTGAAACAGAAAAAAAAAAAGAAGAAAAAAAATCTGGCAAAAAATTTAGGCAAAACAAAAATTATAATCTACTTACTATCCATACAGAAAGAAATTTATAAAAATAACCAAATGAAAACTTTTCAAGACTATTCTGGCTAGAAGCATTTAATAAAAGGATATACTTTTAAAATAAAACCCAAGGTAACGTAAAATGGTACAACTACAGGCCAAAATTGTTTAAAACCCAATGATGCTCCCAATACTCTCCTAGGAGAAACTTAATGTATTGGCCGAGACTCCTAATATTGTAGAATTATATTTCATACTGATGTAAGCCAATAGCGTCCATTGTCTGTCGACTGATGCAAATAGGGTGAATGTAATGCTCGAAGGAAATTAAAAATATCCTTCAGAGCCTTCCGTGTATATTATTACGTACGTGTAATTCCTTGACAAGAAATAAGATATGCCTGTTAGGACAATCAAGAGTTTTCGCATTCTCACGCGCTGAAATAATCTTGAACTCTGAAAATTGACGACAACCACTTTCGGGCCAACGCAATCACGGTAACTAGGATGTCTAAGTTAAGAAATATTTAATGAATGAATGGCCCCGTAAATAATAATAATAATAATAATAATAATAATAATAATAATAAGAAGAAGAAGAAGAAGAAGAAGAAGAAGAAGAAGAATTTGAGTAAACAACTCAACTACGTGAAACAGCTGTTCAGTGAATTGAGAGAAAAAGCAGCGAACAAAGGCACCACCAATACCTCTCGTTGCGAAGCCAATACGTCCCTCGAGATCGGAATTCGACGCGGGCCCACCGCCGCCAGCTTCCCCAACGAGCAAGCGCAAGGTGCAAAAAGGCCCGCGGAACAAAGACGTCCCGACGCCCGCGGGGCTGCCTCCGGCGCGGCCACCCACCGCGCGAGGGCGCTGTTTGCGGAGGACCACTAGGAGTCCCTGGATAGAGAGAGTAGCGCATCCTGAAGGGCCGCCGCCATTTAATATCCACTTACCGGGGCAGCATGAGCAAGTTACTGAAATACGATAATTTTCTGGGCTATTGTAAAGATTTTTTGAGGATATTTAAGTTCTCTTAGGGGCGACCAATGTATATCATTGTTAATGAATTCAATTAACAATCACATACACACTTTTTCTTCTGTATTCCTGATGTCAATATGGGTCTATACACAGTAGTTAGCGGCTGCCAGGTAGTTATCCAGGGACTCTGAAGGACCCCCAGTGGCCGGGCGGCTTCGTGGCATGGCGTGGCGTGGCGGAAGACGCGACGGCGCACGAGCATTTTCGACAAACAGCGAATGCGTATGAATAAATTGAACGGAATGCCTCGCAACCGTAGCAGTTGTTAAAAAAGAGTGCAGGTAGTTGGATCGAGTCAAGTTGTTAATAAAAAAACAAGCGCCAATTCGATTAGCTTCGCTCGCGCATTTCCAAAACCAACGGCAAGGTTTTGACCTTCGGGCTTCACGATTAACATAAAACAACTTCAAGCCTGTCCATCGCAAAATTTCCAGCTTATTTTACACCAGAATACACAAACGGTCTAAACGCTATTCGCTTCGCTCGCGTAGCTACTATAGAGAGATTTGTATAAGAAAGGGCCGCTTTGACAGCTCCTGCTGACAACATGTAACGGCAGGTTTTGTCCATACACTCGATTCGTCAACGCGTTCATTTACAGTTAGCTCATTCAGAAAATGGTTTCATCACCAACTCTTGCAATGCTATCACTCTACATGACGCTCATTTGTTTCTCGACCTGTTAAACTGGTCCCTTGTTCGAGCATACACTTCAGTGTCCCTTCTCCATTACGTATAAACACGCGCATTCCACACGTGCTACATATTCGCAACGTCTGTCGAAAGTCTCGCTTCCGGCGGCGGCGGCGGCGCGGTGGCTCGTCCTCGCGCCGCGTCCGGCGCTTGTCTTTCGCGTGAGACGCCGCCCGTCGCAACGGCGGGTTTCCCCCCGCCGATCTCTCCGAGGGGAGGCGCCACAACACCTGCTCGTTAAAGCGCGAGCGGACGCAGAGCAGAGCAGAGGCGGAGAGCGCGAGGGGGACGGGAAAGTGCATCAGGTGCTGGCACGAGCTCCGGACCGCAAGCTGCAGCCGGCACGCCCCTCGACCAATAAAAATCACGTTAAAAGATGCGAATGTTCCGTAAATTCAAATATTTCCTTACTAGGTCTTTTTTTTTTTTTGTGCCTTCAATTTTATTATACAGGTGTACTACACGAATTTGCGAAAATCTGGATCTATACACGGCAAGAAAAGGATCACAAATTGCAATTAATACGTTCATCTTAATGACAAAAAAATGTTACTTCCGAACTTTCTGATAATTGTCCACCCTCTCGTGTATTCGTAACAGACGCGTACGTATCGACTACGGTAAAATATGCGATTCTTGTGGATATACAAATTTTCATTGTACGTACTTTGCACTGCTTATTCTAATCGGTAATGCTAGTTGATTCTATGCAGAACAATTAAAATTATTCATAATTAGAAGAAAAGGGTTCTCTCTGATATTTTAAATAATATACTTGTCTAATCCTCGAAAGTGGCATGTCAGCCAAAGGAACGGATCACATATCCTAAATAATCGTGTATACGGTCCTTCGTTTTACACTCGCAAAGGAAAACCAATTATCAAATTACTGGCATAGGGGCCCTATACCCCCTTCAAGATATATCACTAAAATTATACCGAAAAATAATCCAATACTTTTAGGGTCCAGTTGACGCCGAGGCTCCGGCCTTCGGATTCCGTGATTAACTTGAAACAACCTTGCGTGCGCCGAACGTATAATTTCTGAAGAATTTTATGTCAAATTACTTTGCAGCCTAACATTTCGTTAAGAAAAAAATCGCATAATTTCATGAACAACCCGAATTACAATAAAGTTTTAGAATAATCATAGTGTAATTGCTTCTAAAATATCTTGAAAATATTATTGTCTCTAGCAAATCTAACATCCTTATACATGAACACACACACACACACACACACACACACACACACACACACACACACACACACACACACACACACAAAACTACACTTCACTAAAATCCATGTCACGATTATTGTCTCTCTTTGTTTCCTTGTACACAAAATATGTACTCTAGAAAAAAATATATTCAAAGCTGTCTCTTCCCAAAAACCAACTTTACGAACTAAGGAAATTAAAACAAAAGCAGTCATTATTACGAAACTGAACCACGAAATTCAACCAATGGAATGCATTCACCGGTGCGATCCCGATTGACGTTCCCCGATCTCGTAGCGTCGGGAGTCGATTCGTTTCGAGAGGCACGCTGGGGGGCTACGACCCGAATCATTAAAGATGACCCTGCGGGGATCGCGGCGCGGTTTTCGGTTATAGCGAATTTGTGGCTCTCCGCCCGCAACGAGCATTGGTTTCCGAGAAGCTCCCCCCCCCCCTCGAACCACGGAGATGCGCCCGCGATGAAGTTGCGTCCCACTAACCTCCAACCTCTGCTCGACACCTGAAATAGCGTTGGGCAGGTCACATCATGCGACTTCCTCATAGCCGCTGGACTCACCGAATTGCCGTTTTGCATCCAAGGCTTAGAAAGAGAAACGTCGGCAGGCAGAAGAAGAAGTGGTCGGACGAATTGAAGAAGCTGTTTGTCAGCCAATGGTCTACCTCGGCAATGGATCGTCAGAAGTGGAAGACCATGTCTAAATCCAACACAATGAACGTACTACACTAGATTATTTAATGTCTCACCATAGTAATAAGTGCCAATACAGGAAGTAGTAAGATGAAGTGTTATTTAATTCGATTTAAGTAGTGAAATCAAAGTGAACAGTATTAAATTTGACAGTGACAAAGTGAAGTGTTACTTATTGTGTGTGAAAATAGCGTATGTAGTAGGAAGTTCCCGAATTGGGTGGCCGGTAATTCTACTATTATGTAACCCACCCGAGAATCGGAGGCCCTCGCCCTCTACAGGATAGTAACGGGCTATAATAATAATAATAATAATAATAATAATAATAATAATAATAATAATAATAATAATAATAATAAAATAATAATAAAATAATAATAAAATAATAATAATAATAATAATAATAATAATAATAATAATAATACCTCCAGTCCCGCTCGCACAGCGCGAATGCGCCGGCCAAAGAAGCGGCACGACGAATAATCTTTCGCGCAGCAACGTAATTAAGTATCCGAAGAAAACGCTTGGAAGGACCCTTTTCAATTTGAAGACGACTCGGCAATCAAAAGTAGGGCTTGTCCAAAATTCTAATTAAGTAACATCTTTATTTTCTAAAAATAATATATCACTCGTTTTTGCTTCCCGTAGAGTAGACGCCCCAAGTCTATTTATTATTTATTAATTTATTGAAATGCTGCGAGACATTCACTGCACAATCGTAGTATCTGAGAATGTAAATGCGGCTGCCTTAAAGTTCATTCCAAACGGCCCCAAAGTTATGGTGTGATGGTTTAATAGGTTGGGGAACGAACCTGCTTTGTCCACAACAAATTCCACGTGGATTGACCGGGCTTTGAAACGCGGTTCTCAGAGATAGAAAGATGGCGCCCTGGACGTTACGCAACCGATGGCTGCCCCTGCTTCTCAATTGAATTGAAATGAATTTGCCTTATTTTACGTGGCGAGACTCGGGCCATCAGGCCCGCTCTTCCGTCTGACCACACAAATTTCGCTACGCTCCTTTCACCAACTAGCAGAGAAAGGAGGTATTTCTTGGGCGAGAAACATGCGATTTGAATTTAGCTCAGAGGCGTCATTTAGGCTTGAGGATCTTTTACATGCAAATAAATCTACTAACATGGGACAGCCGGCTTTACTTCCCCTCCGAAGGAAGGCGTACGAAGGATTTTTTCGCCCTTAAAAATCCACGGCCTCGATCGGGTTTGAACCCGCGAACTTGGGTACAACAGTTCGGTACGCTAACCGTTACACCATCGCCGCTTCTCAATGGAATTCACATTGTCGCCGCATTATAGCAATGTTTATTATGTTATCGACGGAGATTGTTATCTTTGCTCTCAGAAGGTACATTTTTGAAACCATTTATTCAGTAATACTTTGGATTCAATAATAATCCATTGGGTTCATTTCCTAATATTTTGGCTCGCAAACTTATTTTTTATTCTGTTTATAATTATAAACTCTACTATATTGATTATCTAAAATGCCCGATACCTTCGGAAATTCTACATAATCAAATTGTTCTACACTTTCCAATACGAATTTTAAGCGGGTGGATGCTCTTTAAGTTAACTAACAATTAGAACTGTTCAGCATTGAATTAACCAGTTTTCTATGTCAGTGTGAAACGACCAGAATGCTCTCAAAACGCTCCGAAACGTAAAATATAGAGCAATGGAATCACACAAAGACATCGAGAATGACTATTGTTTAAAACGAGGTCACTTTCATCCCAGGTGATTTTGAAATTATGCTGTTATGCGGAACAGGGCAAAGCGACCTCAAACATGCGAGGTCCATCACAAGGGAAATTAATTCCATAGCGTTTTCATACAAAACTAGACTGTTCTCTCCTTTCATTGTTCTACCCTTCATGACGGAACAAAACGTGTAAATTTGTCAGGTTTTGAAGCTGTTGTGGAGCCCGTACGAAAGATGGTAATAAACACGCGGAACTGAAACTCCTGTCAGTAACTATTTTACATGGGGTAATTCACTAGATCCGGACGGACAAATGTATTTTCCTGTAAAAAAAAGGGGGGGGGGGCAATCGAGGGAATTTCATTGACATATTGTCTCTTCCTTCGGATTTACTTCCATTTTTTTTGAAGTTTGTTGTACTTACGTAAATTTGAGATCTTTTAATATTCTTCTGTAAACCACGCTCTTAACGAACGGTAATTTTGAACATTTTAAAAAGGATTTATAAAAAGACCTCGAAGGTTTGAGTAAATAATTAACAAAGGATACATTTCTTGAAAAAAGTCCAGGTGTGGAGGTTGTAGGATGTCCAACGCCGATAAAACCTGCAAAGACAAAGAATATTAGTGCCAAGAACGCACACTGAAGCAAAAACATTCATATGCCCTGTTAAAATATAAAATTATACCTTACATTCAATGCCAAGTTAACACAAACATCCAGTGAAAAATAATACTACTTATGAGATAAATTATTTATCTCAATAACGTCGAGTCGGCGAGTGAAATATTATTTGAGTTCCGAGTACTTTCCGACAATTCTGAATTCTACGATAAAAAATGCCATTTACAGAATGCTTCAAACTTGTCTTCGGGCCTTTGAGATTCGTCACGATTTATTAAGACGCGAGTGATATTCTGATCAAGGGACGTCTTAAGTGTATTCCGGCCAATGACGAAAAATAATGCTCGAACGCATGCAGGGGCCGGCGATACAAAGGAGAAACCATCCTTCCTAGTACGAAGCGATGATCGCGGATAAACAGCGAAACTGTCGTGCTAAGCATGCGACTGCGGGACACTCATTGTTACAGCAACCTGCTCGCTTGATCGTACGTTTGGAGTCTAAAATGGCACACGTGGTACCTTACGTACGCATTATTGTGCGCCAACCATTTCACCATGTTAATGTGGGCAACGCATTCTATTGTTCGACAGTGTTGCATTAACCTCTCTCTTCGTGTTACCACTAACCTCTTTCTTTGATACTTTGAATACGACAGCTGTTTCTAAATTTATTTCCGCAGAAGTGCCATCATGGTGGATAACAAACAAAAGCCCCACCCCGCAGGTCCAAAAGTAATTTTACATAACGTGTTAGTGCCACAGTACAGTTTATGTACGGTACAGAGAGATGGTCTTACACTGCAGCGAGTATGTGGAAAAGGCCAAGAGGAAGATAGGAAGCAGCCACACCAAGCCATAAAAGAATTGAATTGACTTTTGCACCTGCGATGACTCTCTCAAGCAACCACTTGGCGGTCGCGGAGACTAAACGGCCTCACGTTTACCAAATTTGATGTTTCAAATGCAAAGATTCCTGATACTGAAATAAATACAGTGGCACAAACGTAAAAGTAGGTTCAGTGGCCCTCTCAGGAGCTAGTTCGCGGGTATAGAATCTCTTACCAAACATTCAATTCAAAACGTTGGACAAGCAATATCAGAAGCCGTAGCGACTCTAATTGCAAGGTACAATCCTGTTTAAATCCAGTGCTTCGAGTTTCCTTGTTCAGATGACTTCGGTAACATCTGAACGTTTCGATCCTTCCCAGAGGGTTCACTAACGGCACCAATGCTTCTACCGGGACCGGTTCATTAGCACCAAGTAATGTCCATCACTGATCCGCAGTTCCCACGAACACATTCATTACAGCATTCCCATTTCCTAGAACGAGACGGAATTAATAGGCTGCCAGTCTAATTCACTAATCCTATTTGCTTACAATACCCTATTATGCTTACTCCATGCACGCGGCTAAATCTCCCTGCAGGGGAGTCACAAGTAGAACACCCAAAACGGATGGGCGCACGAGTCCCTGTCTTTCGAAGCATCGCCCGCTGCAGGTCTCTCTCGGGGCCACCTGCAGCGGGAGGCGAAGAGCGCAGAAGCCCGCCCCCCGGCCCCGCCCACCTCCGCGCCCTCCCTTTCACAAACTCCGCCCCTCCTCTCCCCACCCCACCGTCCGGCCGGCCGGCTGCTCCCCTCGGGCATGTGCACTACGCGCGGGCGGACCCACCGCACCACCGGCCCGCTGCAAATAACGCCTCAATGGTTTCGTCTACGCGGACGCACACATCTTCGCGAAACGCCACATGACAGGCACGGTTTGTCCACAATGCCCTTTGTTGAGGAAGGACTGGAATGCCTTTGACGATATTTCGAAAAATACCTGCTGGTGCTTTTGGGAGTTGCTGGGAAAAGAAATGAGAGAAGATTCACAGTAACGGGGGGGGGGGGGGGGGTAGCATGCCTCTGAGGCTAGCGAGGGTAGGTAGGAATGAAAACGTGTACTCGGGTTTTAACAGCAAAGAGAAATTACTGGGAGGGTCACAAGATTTAGAAAAGAGGTGGTCAACAACACCAGGAGAAAGAAAGAATTGAAGCTAGAATTGTATGGCAGCAAACAGGAGTACCGAACCATGAATTGTACCTGGGAAAATTTCCTCACTGGTGCCCATCTATGTTACAAACACCGGATGGATATTTTATCAATTCAGATTTCTTGAAGTTGTCGCCGTATTTCCGCCCTATCAATTCAACAAAGTATTAACAAATAATAGAGGTTTGAATGCACCTAAATATGATTAAAGAATCTCGTGTTTCAAGAGAGCCGTTTCCAAGCAATTATACTTCCACAACGAGCTAAAAATTGGCATTCATCTAGTAACAAAAACTACGACCTTCAAGTGGAAATCCTGCAGACTCACACGAGCTTTTACAGCTGCAAAAACTTCAACTCCATCTCCCATCGTTTGGGTTAAAGCACGTAACTATTAAGGAAATCTTAAATTAAATTGCATTTCTATAGCTTAACTAACAGTCAGCCACGTTTGGTCGAAGACGTTGGGAGGACGACTCGAGGTGTAACTAACAATTAGCACGTAGTGAATGATATAAAAAATGCATGCTTGTCTATACTTAGATTACGAACCCAAGAGGATTTTTTTCTTTCCTTCTTTTTTATGCTTTGCTGGAGTCGTTAATGTAGCGACCTTGACAATTAAGCGACATTTTACACGACAGCCTCCTCGCGAGGGGCACCACGTCCCCATTAAAACGCGCGTGTGATTGGCACCAGTAAGAAGCCGAGGCATTTTCGCGTCAACCGCGAATCGCAGTGCTGAAACGGGCGTGAAACGCGCCATTGAGCGGCGCGAATTGCTTGTCGGGAGCGCGTGTCAATGGCACACTTCTCCCCAATCGCCGCGCAGGCGGGGGGACGCGCTTGCCCAAGTGCGAACCGGCGGCGCGGCGCGGCGCGGCGCGGCGCGGCGCGGCCGTGAGCGCTCATTGACGGCGGCGCAACCGCCACTTCTCCCGCTGCGCCGCAAGCGGCGGACGTTCAGGAAGGACGTGCCCCGCAAGCATGCGAGGGCGAGTGGAAGGGCGAGGGCGGATGCGAAGGCGGGTGCGAAGGCGGATGCGAGGGCGGGTGCGAAGGCGGGTGCGAGGGCCGGTGCGAAGGCGGGTGCGAGGGCCGGTGAGAAGGCGGGTGCGAGGGCCGGTGCGAAGGCGGGTGCGAGGGCCGGTGCGAAGGCGGGTGCGAGGGCCGGTGCGAAGGCGGGTGCGAGGGCCGGTGCGAAGGCGGGTGCGAGGGCCGGTGCGAAGGCGGGTGCGAGGGCCGGTGCGAAGGCGGGTGCGAGGGCCGGTGCGAAGGCGGGTGCGAGGGCCGGTGCGAAGGCGGGTGCGAAGGCGGGTGCGAGGGCCGGTGCGAAGGCGGGTGCGAAGGCGGGTGCGAGGGCCGGTGCGAAGGCGGGTGCGAGGGCCGGTGCGAGAGCCAGTGCGAAGGCGAGTGCGAGGGCCGGTGCGAAGGCGGGTGCGAAGGCGGGTGCGAGGGCGGGTGCGAGGGCCGGTGCGAGGGCCGGTGCGACGGCGGGTGCGAGGGCCGGTGCGAAGGCGGGTGCGAGGGCCGGTGCGAAGGCGGGTGCGAGGGCGGGTGCAAGGGCGGGTGCGAGGGCGGGTGCGAGGGCGGGTGCGAGGGCCGGTGCGAAGGTGAGAAGGCAAGGACGAAGAAAGGGACAAAGAGGGCGAAGACGAGGACGGTCGGGATAAAGGCGAAGGACGAAGAAAAGGGCGAAGGCGAGGACGGGACGAAATCCAAGGTAGATTGGGGGAGGACAGAGGGGAACGCAGCCTCAAAGCAGTTACGAAGGCGGGGATGATGGTACGAAAGTGAGGAGCCGAAGGAGTTTACGACTGACGAGGCGAAAACAGGTGCTAAGGCAGGGCGAAGGAGTTGACGACTGACGGAGCGAAGACAGGTGCGAAGGCGAGGGGCGAAGGCGGGGGCGACAACGGATCGTGAGTGCGCGGGCGGAGGCGAAGACGAGTGTGACGGTGAGGGCGCGGGAAGGACACGGGGCGGAGCGAGGTCATTAGCGGTGTCGAGGGCGCCTATGGGGGCGTGGCCGAGAGCGAGGCATGGGCGATGCGAGGCCTACGACGCGGGTGCTAAAAGGCGCGAGCAGCAGCGACAACCCATTAATCTGCTCTCCTGTGAAATATTCCACTGCAGGTCCGGCGGAAGGCATAAAGTAACTACGGATCACTGATCTTTTTCGAGTTTAGTGTTTTTAGTATGTTTGAACATTTTTTTTATTATTAATGCATACTTATTTATCAATAATTATAATTCGAAGACCTTTTTGCCACTAGTTCCGTCACACTTCCGTCATTCAGAGATTATTCTACCAAAATATGAACATGTTACTTTAGCATGAACTTTATGAAAAAGAGTTATAAACAAAACACGAATATTATATTACATTTGAATCGAATTGGTACTTTATCTCCATGTAAAGCAACGTTTCTAAAAGATAAATGTGTATGTTTGGCTTATTTATCACAGTCCGTCTTTTTTAATTTAAACGAGTGTTCGTTCTAACGATTTGCAGGATTACTCGTTATCATTCACTTCTACGAACTTTAATTTGTAGGCAATTTTAAATTAAATGTCACAATAACGCGTTTTTGGAGACGGGATGACAATATTGGAATTCATAAAAATAAAACAACTCTGCTCATAATTTTCATTTAATATAATTTAAAACAGTCATTGACGTGCCATTTGCGGGATAATGCCCAAATATAACACGTCAAAAACTTAAATAACTGGGCGTCTTTTTAAGAAGAATCTTCTCTCACAGCAAGAGTGCTCTTCCCTCATTTATCTGATGTTATCGTACTAATGATATTGTAAAGCATGGGTGTGCAATGATAAGGCGATTTGCAACACAGTCAATAGCAAGGTCGACCACGTGATGCGAAAGAAGGGCAGGTAATCTAAACGTGTCCATCACTACCTGTTTAATTCACTCTTCAACTAACCACAAGGAGGAATTCTCTAAAAAGTAATTTGCCACAAGAAATACTAAAGCATCCTTCAAAACACAGTAGTATAACATCTGTTACAACTAAAGGTGACAGATGGAAGGATGGATGGACATTGGAGGAATAAATCAATCAAATGTTTAGAAAACGAATGTAAGTCATGTAGCGATTTTTATTGATCTTTGAAGAAGCAACGTTCCCAACATTTATTTTCCTCAGTAACTAATGAAACTGTTGACGGATCGTACGTACAGCGAAATTACAATTAACTGGAGGAGATTTTTAAAAAAACAGACTTCCTTTAGGATGGTAGCGCGAGTTTGCCAGGATCAAGCATAGCTCAAAAACAAGTATTAGAATCCTCTGAAAAGTATGTTATAAATGAACTGCGGCTCCTGCAGCTTCACACAGTACCAATGTATCCTTCCCAATTCCTATCTGCAAAGTAACTGCATCAACAAGAGTCTCCCACAAGCAGAACGACGCAGCTCGCTGGCTTTGCGGCCTTGTTCTTCGAATTGCCCGAGTCCAAAGAGCCTAGCACCTCCGCAGCTGATAGCTGCAACAGGCGGGAAGCATCAAAGAGAGGAGATGGAGGAACACCTGTGAACAAAGAGGCGACAGACAAGGTGGAGGATGAAACGAAGAGACTGGAGACGCAACAAAGAATATGTTCGCGGAGGTGGCAGCACACGGGAATCATTAGAGAGTGATTTTCTAATGACAACGTAAGTGAACATTGCGGAGGATAAAATGTACTTAAATATGGTGAATGAAGTTACTATACCTTCCTCCTTTTAATCAATTTGTTCGAAATTAAGGTTTCGTGCCAACAAAGGAAATTTACCCCATTCGCAAAGGATGGTCTACGTCAGCAAGTCGAGCCCTTCTATAGAGCGGTAATCATTAAAATAGAAATGGCGGAAAATAGAGGTAAAGTGCTTCAAGCAGGGATGCAAAAATAACGATGCCAGTCCGAAGACAAAGAAAAAGAAAAGTGCAGCGGAAAGGGGCAGACGTAACGACGGCAGTCGAGGCGAGATGAATAGCGACCGGCATCGGAGGAAGGTGGCAGCGGCAGGTGCGCCGCGCCGTGGGCAGGGACACGCCCACACCGGGGGTGGTGGCGAAGGCACGGGGTGAAAAGCGGAGTGTGAGGCAGAGCGAGGCGGGAAGGGCAGAGCGGGGCGGGGCGGGGCGGGGAGGGCAAGGCAGGGCGGGGCGGGGCAGGACAGAGCAGGGCGGGGCGGGGCAGGGCAGGGCAGGGCAGGGCGGGGCGGGGCGGGGCGGGGCGGGGCAGGGCAGGGCAGGGCGGGGCGAGTTAGAGTGAGGTAGTACGGCAGGATGGGTGAAAAGCAGGTTGGAAATGGCAGGGCAGGGTGGGAAGGGTGAGCGGGAGAGGGTGGGGAGTGGGGTTGGGAGGTGCTCGTGGGGTGGAGAGGCGGAAGCGACAAGCAGAGGGAGCGGCGGGGTGAGGGCGGGGCGGAGGTGACAAGCAGAAGCGGCGGTGGCGGCGCGACCAAAATATCTTCCCGGTTGGTCGTGACAGGAGTGCGGCGGCGGCGGCGGCGGCGGCGGCGGCCACGTGCACCGGCGGCGGCCGCTGGGAGCCGCTGCAGGCGCCGCCTTCCTGCATCGCGCCACGTGCGCTGCTGGGAGCGGTGGCGCGGCACGCGGCGCGAAGCCAGACGCCGCAATACCGGACGCGATTTTTTTATACCAAACAGCTAACGCATATTAACAAATGGAACACGCGTGGTACAAACGGAATACACGGCAGTGGTTGAAAAAACTGCCACGCGAAACTACTAATTACAGGAGGAATATGAGACTTGAGGTGAATACACACACAAAAAAGTATTTATAATACTTAGGATGCGTGAAAGCTAGTTTCCATTTCAATGAACTATGTAGAAATCCTTGAATAGAAGTCACGCGGGTCAAGCCAGTTCAGTAACGCAGGGTCTATTTTAGGGTGAAATACATCAGAAATTTCGCGTTTGGCTGGGCTGTCGTATGAATAATTGCATGCTTGCTGGGCGATGCGAGTTAATCGCGAAATCCGAATTGTCCTCCGTGACGCGGAAATGCACGAACGAAGTGAATCAATTGGCGGAATCAATTTTTTTAAACAAGCGGCGAACTTAACCCGACCGGTAAAACCCCCTTATTCGGTAAAGAGGCGCATCCCCTGATACCTCATTCATTTATGTTCGTACTCTTCGGATGTTGACAACATTTAAACGATGTTTCACGTTATGATATAGTGGAGTACACGTTGTTTGTGTGATAGGATCACAATAATCCAGGAAATATGTGAAATATTTTTCGGCACACTTTCAGATCCTTTATGAAGTACTTCACAGTGGTTTTACATTTCTGGACAATTGGATATCTAGATACGATCCATCTCGATACATTATTCATGAAGTCTGATCAGGATTTCATCAATACGAATTAAAGTATCACTGAGTGCTCTTCATTTATTCTGAGCTTGAAGCAAATTGATTAATCCTTTTCCAATAGTTCAATAATCTTGATGATGTGTGTTTTAGTACGAAAAGAAAACTTGCACATAGAATTCGAAAATGAAATTTTGAAGATAAAATACCACTCTCACACATGGTAAAATTGTAAAACATTCGATGGGACTTTATGTGTATTAAGTAGGTTTATGACGTATTCCATTATGAACGTAGAATCATAATCCGAGCAGGAAAATATACACTTGATCATTGAATTTAAATGAGCAAATATCAATAGCTGTTTAGCCAAAAGCCAAGACCTTCGCGCGAAGTTTTGTCAAAATAATCTACGTATTTTTTTTAGCGCTTATCGTCAAATCACTCTTATTTAATATTAGATTTTAAAATGTAGTTAATATGTTTCCAGCAATCCCACACCATCTACCTCTCCGCCAAAAGTAAAATTCAGCCTGATAAATGAACAGCGATACCTATTTAGAACATTGTGAGAGTCTAACTATGATTGAGTTAGATGATAAAATGTCTTATTAAAAAACTTTCTTTAGTTAAGTTTCCGCTGAAGAGCCAAAACATCTCCAAAAATAATTTCACACGACCTACATTTCTTGTTATCACTGCACCCCTTTCACTGCAAACACTGATTTTCTCTCGTTTCTCTACCATTTTGTTTAAATATGTCAAAGAATACACTGATCTATCTTGAAGGTACTTTGCAGCTGTTTGTTAGCACATAACAAACAACGCGTTGACTGAATATCGAGAGACGCCGTCACGCTCTTAACAAACAATCGGATTCAGTATCGACGTAATGCGCCGCACAGCGGTTTCACAATAAACATGAGGTGATTGTTAAAACCATCAAAGGGGAAGGTTCTGAGCGCTGAAGAAGATGGTGCATCATACTTCAACAACCTCTCGCTTTTGAAGTTCAACAATTCTGACAATATAAACTGACAGCTTATTTTCAGATGGGCTTAACTTCAAGCATAGCAAATAATAACGAATGATTGGATCGATGAAAGAATCGGCGTCGATGGCTAAGTTATCGAAAGCCGCCTTTTTTATTAAATAATAATACTGGGTAAGAAAACGCTTCTAATTCCCTTTTTTTTTTGGAACGCCGCCAACGACAATTCACCAATAAACCAATATTCAAATTCTTTGAGAAGATACTTTCGTTTAAAAAGTAGCAGCGTTTTATTTATTACTACTGTTATCATTAGAAACATCCGAGCAGAAGTTTTGACTTCTATTTTGCAGCACGAGCAGACTACAACAACGTCGGAGAAGCACCTGCTGTGAAACGACACGTCTCCGGATGTGCCTCCGTTCTTGCGTTCTATTCCCACACGCGCATCCCACGGCAGACCGGTAACCTCAATGTCCACCGCCTGTTTCTTTTGTGCCCTGGTCAAGAGCGGGCCCTGGAATACTTCCGCCTGTTTTCGTTGGCGGCGCGGCCGCCCCTGGCAAAAAGCCGGGCCCACGGCCGACGCCCACACCGATCGGGCTCCCGGTGCAGGCGAGCGCCCAGGCCCCAGGCCAGGGCTTCAACAGGCTTTGCATCAAACAGTAACATTTAATTTCGATTTTCATTATTGACTCCGGGCGCGTCAGCTGCTTGCGTCGCAAGTGTAGTGCGTTTCCCCCGCCCCTCGGGAGGTGGCGGTGATCTCCCCCCCCGCTGGATCTACCTGTCAGCTAGCGGGGTTTTCCCCAACCGGGTATCTCCCGCCCACGGGACACCACTCCAGCCGAGACGGGCTCGAAGCTCCTGATAGGTCCTCCCGGCATATGTGGTAGTGTAATGCGTGAAAATGGATATAAGTAAGTGTGAGGATAGGACAAGGAAAGGGGAAGAGGAAGATGAAGGAAAGATCGTGCCCCGACTGTGGCCCGTTTGTTAGGGTACTGCTCCGGCATTCGCCTGGCATTGATCGGCGAAACCACGGCAAACTACCGATCAGAGCAGCCTGCCACGAGAGTTCTCCTCCAGAAATCACTGAAATCGGTCTAGCTGACAAGCTAGTGTAGACCAGCACCATTAACAATTTTCTGACATTTCGACGTACCGCTATCCCAAAATACAAATAATGGAGAGATGTTTCTTTTTAAATAAAAAACCGCACATATGCAGATACTTAACATGGGCAATATGAGGGCCGTAAAGACGTTTTCCGAATTGAGCCTGCATTGCTACAATACAATGAGTACACTCCCTGCGTTCCGAGATGTGAAGGAAACTTACGCGTGTACATTAGTGAAACGCAGTACACGTTACTGCAAGAAGTGCGTCCGCAACCTAATGCTATTTTTGAAGTGTCGCCAATACTTCACGAGCTACGACCAGCTCGGACGACAAGCTCGCTTTGTTCCTTCTACCCTGATTTTACTGATAAAATTCGTTGGAGTTATAATAAGCTTCTGCGTTGTCAAAAAGAATGCTCACTTTTTCACGTATTCATATTTATTTTTTCACCCATTATGTAGTAGCAGCAGGCACTACAGTAGCAGACGCATTTGGGGACATTTGACATACTTTCGACGAAGTACCAATGTGAACATTATCTTTCGATGACCTCGAATTCTACAGAGATAATCTTTTATACACGGTTATTACAACAACCAAATGCCTAGTTCAGTGCAATGTACAGATAGTAAGATGAAGATCTATGAATGTAGTCTCACCTTTTTCGGGCTATTTTGAAAACAATGATAAAAAATTCTTATCAAAACAAAGTTCAAGGTTTATTGTACTGGGCCACGCAAGGTTTTCAGAATAATAGTGGTTCGTGTCTCTCATTAAAGATGAAGAAACCTCCTTTAATACATCCTCGTAAAATCCGCGTTTCGAAGGAAAAAAGATTGCAATCACTTAGTTCATTTTATCCTTGAAATCACTTGCAACATACTACGGAATGCAACTTTCAACTATTTCCTTATTCCAGATGAAAGCATTAATGGATCGATATACCTGAACACAAATGGAGTGAGTTCAGTAAATGAAGCAATATGAGGGGGAATGAGATGAAAGCGTTCACGGAACCAAGAGAAACAAGTATTCGTTCAGAAGATTAAGCTTGAAATTCCGAAATCATTATTCCATTAAAATTTCCATACTGTTCGGTTAGCCTCATTGAAATTGCTCGACTATGATCGAAGTGTACCTTAAAAAGAAACACATGTACGCTAATGAGGAAATGAGGATTTTATACAAAGAAGCAAATAAATAAATGCTGTCAGACCGCAGTGACTACACTTGTACGACAAGTTACATAACCTGGCAGGCGAAATGCATACAGGCCACTTTATGACCCTTCGAACAGTCGAAAGCACGTGCCAAGTACTTTACTGCCACTACACGGCAAGCAAGTGATAAAAGGTAATCATCGTGATGGCTGGGGCTATTGGATAGACCCCACACTTTGAGAAAACTATGTAGTAGGTTTCATACGTTTCTAGCCTCACAAAGTTTTGTTTTTGTTACTCATTTTAAGCAACTTTTTAACCTTAACCATCATTTCCTCCAACCCGCTTTTCACGTGTGTATTAACTTTTCTCGGCCTTTGATAAAATACTTCAAAATTTGGTACGCAAATGGTAAAAAATTGGATCTTTCACCTCCCACTTTCTGAAAATTTTCTTACTCACTATTTGATTTTCGTAGGTGGTAAATGTCACTATTAATACTTCTTTAATGAAGTGATAGGATGATAATGATGATGATGCTGAGTGAAACGACGATGACAAATACATCCATGACATCCTGAGGCGTAATTCGAACCCGCGATCCTTCGATCCGAGATTGCCACGATACTACAGCCTTCGCGATCTCGCCTGCCCGGATTGGCACTTAGCATCACAATAATTAAAGATACGACTATTACTCGCGCAACTTTTCTTGAATGATGAACAGATGACATCTTCACTGGCGCGAAATTTAAACAGTTATCTTTCAAAGGCGTGAACTTCTATCCGTTATTTTCTCAAAAAAAAAAAAAAAAAAAAAATAATAATAATAATAATAATAATAATAATAATAATAATAATAATAATATGACCAATGCAGGTAAAGATTTATCACAGGAGATACCTCGAACACCTGAGAAAGTTAGAACGCAAATTATTGAGAACGTCGCGAAAGCTTGACATTCTCCGGAGATTGGCATTGCCTCATAAAATCTAGTGACCGATTTCGCAACTAACATCCCCACTCTACCTACATTTCTTCAATCCATCGTTCAAGAAAAGTTGCGCGAGTAACCCACACTGCTGAGGTGGTTTCCCCATTGATGCGCGTCATCTTGGCCAGGCCGGCAAGCCGTGGAAGGGCGTAATCGGTGTACTTACGTTTTCGTGTTTGAAGAAGCACAGCATCTTGAGCTCGCGGAACACGCGCTTGGACGAGACGAGCGACTGGAAGACGTTGGGCAGCTTCTTGAGCGCCACCCGCCGGCCGTCGCGGGGGTCCGTGACGGCCCTGCCAACACAAGAACACGCTGCGTTAGAGAAGGCACTTCAGCACAGAATATTATGAAACATACGGGGTGGCCACACTCAACAAGGTGACCACTGAATGGTATTGTAAAGGAAATTATCTCCACAAAGTTTTAATAATTTAAAACCTAGCTGTAACCAGCATGTTTTGCCACTTTATAAATTTTTTTGACCATTTGTGAACATTCATGGGAGATCCATGTTGCTTGAGCAGTAAGTACTTTTTATTTGTATTTATATAATATTATTTGTTTTTCCACTAAATTTCACTGTACACCCCCCCCCCACCGTTGTGTGTTCAACTTATGTTAATGTTTCATTTCCCCATTTTGCTAGAGATCCACTGAGGATGGGAAAAGTGTTTCCCGAAAGTTAACTTTGGAAAATTATTAAAACTTTGTGGAGATTATTTCCTTTACAATATCATTCAGTGGGCACCTTGTCAACCAGCTTTGCCACCTTGTAGTATTCGGTGGTCACCTTGTCGACGTTCATAAATCGAAACCGAAATAACTAACAATTAACTCTCACAACTGGAAGTATTCTAACATTTGATTTGCGTCTAGTTACGTAGTCAGGAATAGAAACCTATAGAAATTGTGCATTCAAGTGAATTTAAGGAAATGATTTCACAGGAAAGAAAAAGTTTGACGTTCTCTCTTAGCTTAATTCTATTAACAAATATCATATTGTAAATCAAACAACATACCACAAATACCATATACTCAAAATAATTTGTATTAAAATACACGAATATTCAAGACGGTTATCACGTACATGCAATTATGACATCAATTATTAGCACCTTTCTCTTAAAATACACAATGCTCTCTAGAATCAAGGTAATACGTCATCAAAACTGATAACGAAATACAGAAGCTCGCAAATGCGAATAAAATTGACACGCATTAATCACCAATCGACACTTATAAATCAAACATGAACTCTAAAAACTTCAATGAATTGCTAGCAAGTCTACATTTTTAAAATAAATGTATAAGCTAATCGATCAGCTTGCTAAATAAGATCTTTTCCATAAAGTTGAGGGGAAAAAACCAACAAACAATCATTTAATTCTTCTTCGTTATCTTTTCAATATCAATTTTAGGGAAAAATCAGCTGTTACTATTTTTCCTGACGGACGAAACAAGACAATAAATTGAAAGTAAACAAATGAGAAGAGTTGAAAGAAAAGATAGACGGGAAAGAGAGTTCTAGTGTAAGGAATGGCACAAAAAAATGGATATAAATATATTTCGTTGCATTTTAAATACTACAGGTACAAGAGGACTTAACGCTTTAGGTTTAATGATCGGACTAAAAATAACCATATTTTAGCCAAGATCTTCTGGTCGGCGCAAAGAAAATTTCCTCATGTTGCCACGGACGGGACGAAGACCAGGCGCCCCGCCCACCCACCGTCCTGTGCACTCGTCTAAACAGACGGCGCGAGCAACGCCCTTGCAATCCCGCGAAAGAAGTCGAATCTCTATACACAGAGTTTTAATACATCGATATTTCATGCCTTAAAAATTTATTAAAAAACGGTTTATATATAAAATAACATCTAAATATATTGAAGACATGTTCTGTCTTGCCAATTCTTTTTTATACAGTTTCCAAAGATGAAATAAACATGCCTATAAACACTTCCTTCTACGATACCTTCCTTCTGGACGTTCGCAGCAGAACCCAGATGTTTGATATTGTGTCAGTTCCGAGAAACCCCCTGTCAACACAGCGAAAGCAATATTGGCTTCAATCCTCCCCACGTCATCTCCGATGTTCACAGCCTTTGAAACAATTCGGCTGGTTTTTCAATTTTGAAAAACAGCTGTTTTGAGTGGATTAATAAGTGTGAACAGTAATGTGATCATGCTGCACCAAAAGTGCAACAAGGAATGAAAATTTATTTTGAACAAAAGTATTATAAAACTGCTTACTACTATAATACTGCATCAGTTGGCTGTGAACGAAGAATTTTATTTTATATTGTACTCTGCACATACTTCGATTTATTTATAATATTACGTTTAATCAGCTGTTACGTTATCAACCAATCGGGAGCTTGAACATCACCAGTGACGTCACTAGTGTCGTTCAAGCTCCAAACGGGAGCTTGGATGACAACGTAACATCTGACTTAAGTGCTACTATAAATAAATGGAAGTATAATAGCATTTTAGTTATATATTTAAAAAAAATCAGTTTGTCTTATTGCACCCTCCAGTTTTATTCTTACAACTATTTAAAGACCTTTCCAAAAGTGTCATAACACCTTCTACAAACTGAAGTTTCTACTAACACAACACGCGACGAACTGTCAACTTACGATATACGACTATCTGCTAACCACATACGAAGGCGCCGTCAAGCCTCAACGCACCATACCGCAAAAATACTCCGCGCGATTATCTCATGAGAGCGTAATGACGCGCGCGCGCTTTATTATCGTCGTAAAGTGCGGCGAGACAATAACGCTCGCGGATAACTAGGTCCGACTGCGCGGGCGATCTCGGGGAGACAGTGGCGTCGAGGCCCCTCCTCCGATCACAAACGGCGTGAAGCAAGTCTACGAGGCAACTTTACCTTCCGTCTTGATCGAGCACAAGGATTGTTTTCTCCTTTATGGAAGGTGGTGTTTTCTGAACGGATATAATCTCTAGATGTGAATCTCTAGATAGAATCTCTAATGTGATTATTGCGATAAAACAATACCATTTTACATCTGAAGTATTAGCTATTTGTCACAAGACCTTCGCTTTTGCCACATTTAAAGCGCAATTTATTAACGAGTCCAACATCCACGTCCTTAAATAAGTAATTTGTTTCGGGAGAAGAGATACGCTCGCACGTTAGGTATGAACGTATGTTTGGCGAACTGAAGATCGATTTAACACATTTCTGCTACATTAGAAATTTCACTTGACATGGAAATGGAGAGTCCACGTAGCTATGCATTTGTAAGTTGAAATGCCGTTTATTTGGTGATAAGTTTGTTTGTAGTTCTCCTAGCCATTGTAGTTAGTATCTCTTGTCCAAATTTCAATGAAAATACCCAGAGGTAAAAGTTTTGATTCCCTGGAGTTCCTCGAAAAAAAATTCCCCTTACGTTATGGGAAATTCAGGGAAAAGAGGCACTGAATTCGCAAACGAAGAAAGAAGGAAAATTCGAAATATTTCATAAAACTTCTGTAGGGCAGCAAAGCTGGAGATAGCGAAATTACCATCAAAATTAGTGTTTCGAAATTCGGAAAATACGAGACAATTTTTACCCTTATTGATAAGTGATAACTTTCAATAAAGTGCTACTGATTCACTTCAATTACGCAGACAGCAGAATAAGGAACTACTGCTGTTTACATCATTTACCGTCTACTTCTTCGCTATTAGTTCATGCCTGAAGAAGATTTGGGCGCTAAGAGACAATTAATGTTGTAGAATTGTAGTTCCGAAAACACGCGCCTATAGTTCCAAACATTATTCTTGTAGTTATAATTATTAACGGATAGTAATTAATTTTCCTCGGTACACAGTTTTTTAGCATGTTTTGTCCATTTCCTATCTTACAGAATCATTCTACATAGAGGAATGCAAGAGACGCGATGTAAACAATAGCAGCGCTGTCGAAAACACTGCCTACGCGTGGCAATTTGGCTTCGTCCGGCAGCGTTTGGGCCACCGCGGCCGGCCGGTTTCCCGCGCGCGCGCGCGTGGGGGCGGCAGCGGCCGAGGCGGCGGCGGCGGCGGCAGAGGCGCCAGGGAGGCCTCCCGGATCAATCCGGCGGAGGCCGGGCGCGGGCGCCAGCGCCGCGAGGGAGCGCCACGAGGGAAGGGGGCGGGGCCCGGCGGGGCAGGGCGGGGCGATGCGGGCCGCGGCGACGGAAAGGGCACGCGGGGGCGGACGCGGATGCAAGTGCGATCGTCGCTCGCGCAAAAATAATGCGCGCCCTCCGCCGCCGCCGCCACGACGCGCGGCGCAGCGCAGCGGGGGCGGGGCGCCCGGGGGGCGGTGGCGGGGCGCCCGGGGGGCGGGCGCGGGCGGGCCGGGCGGCTCGGCGCATCGATCCAAGGGGAGCGCGCGGCGCGGGCGGGACGGGGCGTGGAGGAGGAGGAGGAAGAGGTGGTGGAGCCGCTGCGGCAGGAGGGAAGCGCCTCGGGCGGCGAGGGTGGCAGGGACCGCCCGGGGCGATTGCGGCGGGGGCTGCAAGTGGCGCGGGCGGCGGGGGCGACGATGCCGGAGGCGCAGGCGGCGCCGGTTGAGAGGGCGACGGGCGGGGTGACGAAGACGCGAACAGACGACAACGACGGAGAGCGAGCGGGAGGGCGGGACGAGTTACGAAGTCTGAGTGTCCGCGTGCGAGACCGGGAGAGCGGCGCGGGTTGCGTCGGCAGAGGGGGTGGTGCGTCGGCAGCGAGGCGTATCTGACGGAGTGGCCTGTCGCGCGCCGCGCCGGGCGCCATCGCGCAGCGCCTCTCGTCCGCAGGCGCCGCTAACGAAGTGCGCGCGAACCCCGGCCGGTCGGCCGGCTGGCTGGCTGAGCGAGCGAGTGCTCCGCTGGGCGCCGAGCCGCGCCACTGACGTCAATGTCTCCGAGAGCGGGCGGAGGTCGCGCGCCGGCACGAGGCGGGCGGGGCGGGCCCGCTGCCACGCGCTCGCGCTTCCACTTGCCCTCGCGCCGACGCCGACGCCGACGCAGGCGCCGCCCGCCCCCTGCTAAATATTACCGACTTGGCGCCGCTTCCAAATGCACTGCTCCTCTCGCGATGCCATCGCGTTTTCTGACGAATTATCGTCATTACGGAAATCCAAAATATTGTCTCCAGCTTCTAAAAGTACACGCTTTTTGGCGTTGTGGAGAGAAGATAGAGATAATAATAAAAAAAAAATCTAGACGTCCACATTTTAATAATGACAAAAGGGATACTAATATCTCTGTACAGTCTCTGTACAGTCTCTGTAATATCGTAAATGTACAGCTTGTCCTCCCCTCTTAAAATGTTACTTCTCTAAATGTATGTAAATTAAGTGGTTAGGTGGAAGAGCAGGCCCTATGGCCTGAGCCTCGCCATTAATAAAGACATTATTATTATTATTATTATTATTATTATTATTATTATTATTATTATTATTATTATTATTATTATTATCATCATCTCTTGTATAATAGTACACAAGGACATCAGTCCAGCGACATGCCAGCAAATGAATATTACCGAGAACCCAGTCAATTGAAAAGGCTTTGCCCTAGATAATTCCACTGCATCATCAATTGTATTCGGAGAAGAAACAAACTCAATCCGGCATCCTCCGTCACAGAGTAAAGAACAAATAAACTGCATGCGCGTCATATTTTATACCAGCATCGTAATTCATACATAAAACGTACTAATGTACACGTTAAGAATGCTAGTAAGACCCCCTAACTACGGCGTAAGTGCATGCATCCAGAGGCGAGCTCAACGATCTCTCAGCGAGTGTCCTCTCTTCTCACGTAGGCCCCGGCGCCGGCCTTTCTCCGCCGCGATGTTACGACGCGACTTCCGTCAGGCGGCAGAGATTTATCGGTCCAGGCGCGGAGTGTTTTGCTGCCGCGCGATCGGGAGCGGCGGCGGCGGCAGCTGCCCTGGCGCGTGGCCGTAATGACCGACGAGCGCCGGGCGACGCGGCGCGGCGCGGCGCGCTCTCTCAGCTTTCTGCACCTGCCGCTTGGCCGCTTGGCCGCGCCGCGTCGAGTCGGACGCCCGTAAAGAACTGCTTACGGAAGGGGGCGGGGCTTCGACACGCACGGGCCCTCGGCATCCCGGTGTCGTATTTCTGTAGTCCTGAGGTACAGGTAATCTATGCCCAATAAAACACTACTATTTGTCAATAAAATCGTTCTTTTTAAAATTTCATTTATTTAATGTTAAAAATATTAATGTTTGGGACGAAGAAAAGCTACATTTAGTGTTCTGTAGCGAAACAATTGTCCGTTTTAGCGTTTGGTCCATGATTGAAAGGAAATTAGATGAAAAGCATGATAAAAATACATTAGACTAACTTCTATTCAGAATGCATTCGTGGGATATATCTCGATTGGTCGAAGAGGTGAAGTCCACAGGTTTGGTTTGCTGCTCTGATCAGGCGTTTATTTTCTGCCCTCTAATAGATTCTGGGCGAAAGCCGGAGAAGTTCCTTGTACAACGGGTCTCTGTTTGCGATTCCTGTGTCTACCTCTCTCGCATCTTTAAATCCCGGGTGATGCACTGAGCTTATCTTCGAATGGACGATGATTCGTGATTTCATCACAACAAGGCAGTGCTGAATTTGATAATCACTCAACGTCACGCGTCAACTGATGTACATAGCATAGACATATTTCTAAAGGGCAATTTAACAAATATTACATTGATACTACATATGTGTACGTAAAAATGATTGATGGCATATTATTTCAGAGCATTTCATTTTATTTGGTACATTTTTTGCGGTGTAGGTTCCACCTTTTCGTACATTATACAAGGGCAATAGAATTGAGTGATACTGGTATGCAACAATAACAATTTTCTTACTAACGACAAAAAGAAAAAATGTGTCCCTAACTTCTCGAAAGCAAGTAAAATTGCCTACTAATAATCCACTTCATTAATTTAATTTCACAACCACCAGGCAAGAAAGCAGAAGTTGTACAAGATACCTGAAGGTCTGCGTCCATTAGCGAACATGAAGCCTGCAAGGACATTCAATTCTTCCTTACGTTGCGATGAAATACAAATGATAAAACGCTAGTTAGTTTCAAGGAAACCGACAAATGAAAGCTACATGCAATACATTTTAAACATACAAGATTCATTCGTAAATCTGTTGTAGAGACGAGACTACAAAGTGAACTTTTTAGTACAATGTAATGTCACACAAATTTGCTAGCCAAATTTACATTCGATACAAATGAATGAATGCAACCGAACAAGGCGACTGTGACAGCTCCTTTGAAATGATATCCAGACTCTGTGCCAACAGGTAGTCGTAAATATTGTTACAGGGTGCACTCTGTTGCATTAAATTTATCGTGGGAGCAGAAAATCATTTCTTCGCACAGCGGTTCTCTCTCCACATGCTGCCTTCAGTCTTCCTCTTGATATGCACCAACTAAAGGCAACAGGAAGAAGTCGTGCCATGAGTTACAGCCTTGCATGTCTAAGGTGTGCGAAGATGAAGGATCAGTCATTCTAGTGTCAAGGAGGACAAGTGCTTACAAAACGTCGAGGATCGTCTCCATATCTCATGAGATCTGTTAACGTTCAACAATATTTGTGCGTCAATTAGAATAGTTCATCGTTCTTCCTCTATTTAATAGATATGTGTTATTGGGAAGTGAGTAAGTTGGGGATTACTGTTCACTGAACCTTTTTTATTTTGTTATTTAAGGTCGCATCAATATTAGGTCATTAGCGACCAATATTGGATTTAACGTTATGGTAACTGAAGATGACATAATATGATAATGATAGGGAGTGAAAGAACGAACACAAACATAACCATGCCCGAGGCGGGACTCGAACCCGCGATCGCTCGGTCCGAGATTACTACGGCACAATTGCCTTAACGATCTCTGCCACCGGATCGGCTCACTGAATTTCTTTTAATGGATTTTTTATTACCGACATCACATCTTTTCCCTTTTATTGTCATAAAGGCTAAATAATTGGAATATAAATTTACGAGAATAAAACATCTAATAAAAAAAACAACTAATTATGCATTCCATTAAAATTCCTATTAAATTAAATTTTCATTGTGAGTCTCAATGCTCACATTTTAACATATTACAGAATTATTATTATTATTATTATTATTATTATTAATTTTCAAATAACGGTAGTCTTAAAGTGATTCTTCAAACGTGTCGTCTATTGAATCACTCATTTAATTCGTACGTAGGTAGTAAAATTTTTGAATTGCCCATTTGTTAGTGAAAACTATTAGATATGCGCATATTAGCTGAACGATGTAATTCCTTTTTACGCTGAAATTCAAATGATATCCCTCCCATTTTCGGGGCAAAGTCGATCTTATGAAGTTAAGAACACGTTCGTCCACATTGATTATTCTACTCGGTACCTTCTGAAATTCATTTGTAACACGATTTACATGCCTCCCTACTGCGTATTTGTCTAAATCAAAACCACATCATTTAGCCCAACAACTGGGAGAGAAAATCTATGGTAAGAATATTGAAATTAATTCATCACGTACACTAGTGTAGTGTTAGACTAGCTCACGCAGTGAAAAGGAACTTCATACACACACGAGAACAAAACAAAATCCCTTTTCCCAAATTACAGCATTTGTGGAAACATTCAGTGATTTTATTTCCAATTTTTGTGAATCTCATAAACAGCGGTTCATGAAATGCAGTTAAATACAAAAGCCTGTCATGGGAATTTGACGTTGAATAACTATACAATGAAGTCAATTTAATTATCTGTAATTTTCATTGTCTCTTGAACAAATCAAGCGTACTATAAACAGTCGATTGCTAGATATTTAAGTGGAATACAGACATAATTTGTGAAACTTCCATAGTTTAACTCTTTCACCTTTATTGACGTGTGACAGCTATATTAAATAATATAGGACTTCTCTTTTCCGCACTATTTTTTACATCATAACAGCAATACATAATTACGAAAATACAAATATTCCATGTACAAGTTTCTTCGTGGCAATTATGTGGGACAACACAGAACAAACTTGTACGCCTAATAAATTTTTCCTCAAAGAGCAAAATGGGCACTACAAATAAAAATGCAATAACTATCACGTATCAAGAAAAACAATCAATTTTTATCGTTATCGTTATCAGTAGCCAGCAGCACTGAAAGACTCAGGGCCTAACTGTGGATCTATGAACTTCAAGAATGTTTGTTAGCCATACATGATCAGCGCAGTTTCCTTAAATGATTTTTCCATTCTTCATATCCTACATGACGCTAAATTATAGTCGTTCTGCAAATTCACTCACAGCTAAATATACGTTCAGACCTAATTCTAGACGTGAACAATTTTCATAAAATTGAAATCGGGGCCTCGCGATCTGCAGACAAGATCTTTCGGCACACCAAGCCTCGACTATGAACTGAACGTCAATATAGTATTATACGAATGAGACGGTTTTCTATGGAGTAAAGTAAATATTTTTTTCCTGAAACAATATTTACCCGGAGTTGTCATGATGTTCCTGAACACTGCTTATTTTCCTGCTCTCCAATTCGCAAAATTTTTATAATACTAGTACTTAAGGAAACTTCGCAAATAAACAAGAATTGGGTTGATATTACAACGCTGTTATTGGCGATTCCTTTGCATCTCATATTAACATATTCTGATATATTAAAAGAAAGAGAGAGACACACACAGAGAGGGAGTCAAAAATATGCTTGAAACCAGTGTACCTCTTATCAATTTGTTAACTCGTTGAGAAAAGTCCTTAGTAACAATATTTACTTACCAATAAAACCGCCAAAAACAATGATGTACCGATATCATTTAAATAATATTATCCTATTAATAATTGTTTAAAACATATTTTCGAATTCTAACGACAATTCCCACAATGCGGCCACCTGCAACTTCTCGTCCTCCCACCGCGGGCGGGAACAGATTTCTCCGAGCAGCCCCCTCGCGTGGAAGAAGCGAGCGGGAGCGCAGCGGGGCGGGGGCGGGGCGGGCCCGCGATTGCGCTCGCCGCCGCGCCGCCACCGTTCGAGAAAGCGCCGGAAAGCGGCAAACGCTACTTGAAGGCGCACCGCGCCGCGACCCCCTTTCTCAGGAGCGGAGTCCCCGGGAAAACAATGGAGCGCAGCCTACAATGGAGCGGCGCAGCCCCCATCTCCACGCTCCTCCGTTACCAGGCCTCGCCACCGTTAGCCCACGCCCGAAATAAACAGGGCGTCGAGGACATAAAGAAATTGAATGAATATGAAACAACTCCCGCTGGCCCATATCACGACCTATGTGAGGTTTTATTCCGTGTCCAACGCTAACTCGAGTACTCGAGGAGTGATGTGCCTCTGTCAAACGCCAATCATTTTTCCAAACAACTCACAATAAGTAGTAGTAATCTACAATTGGGCAGAAACAGAAGTAATTTTATTCTTTCCAAAACAATTAAGAAGAAAAGGTTAATACTATGTTTTAAAAAATCACTGGTCTCATTTGAAAATGGTCTTTCTTATAAACATTTAAAATGTTGAAAAAGTTTTTTTAATGTGTTTTCTACTTGTGTTGTATCAACTAGTTGTATCATACTACGAATCTTTAGATATGTACACAATGTGATTCTTTATCTAATGACTACAACTACAGATTTTTATTATCTAGTGTGGTGCGGAGATGTTGCAATGACCAACTAACTGGTAGTAACATTAAAATTACTTCCAAATATAAGGAAATGATGTATGCGATTTCGTCCACATGAACTTCAATAAGATAATCCGGCAGCAGCTTCAATGGGCTAAAAATTCTTGGTTCAGTAACACTTAAAACGTGAATGTTTTGTTATGGCGCTGCAAGCACAAGGCAAACCATTCGCGTCAACACCATCTAAATGCTCAAAGACACTTCCATAACTGCCCACGCATAAGGATGAAATGTTAGTTCGCTGTATTTCGTCGACAATATCCAGACAGGAAGTGGTACCCTGAGAAGAAACATTAAGATTCCCGTCTCAAGCCCTAAATTCTATTCAGAAATCCCAGAAGAGAGTTCGACGCAGGTCAAAATCCCTCTCCTTCACGCGCTGCATGTCAGCGAGGTCGCGCCGGGGAAGTCGGCCGCTGGGGACGTAACAGGACCAGCGCAGCGCTGCGCCGCGCCGCGCACAGCCTGCATGTTCCACGTGAGCGGGCGCGCGGAATGCGCATTTAGCATCGCCTGCACCCACCCCTCGACCCGCCCTGCCCTCCAAGTAACCGGGGGTGACTAAAGGGCTCCCGTGCACGCTCGAGTCGAGCTTGGACGAGCCATCGCACGCTTGAATTTATTGCCTTATATACCTGCTTCGACTGAAGTCATAGGGCCCCATGAGTAATTATCTAGTGAGAAGATGATAGTGATGATGATTATGTGAGTAATGATGGAATAGTATGGATGCGACATCCATGTCCATGTTTTCAAAACATCATTGTGTCTATAAAAACATCGATATTTTAAACATTGATGTTTCACGTTTCGATGATTTCTTCACGGATGTAAATTCCTATAATCGTACATTTCTAAAAATTGAAATAAGCCAACAACTTATGGTATTACAGTCAGTTTGTGTTCAAACTGAACAAACACGGATACTACCCTCATTGAGCAGACTATCACCGTATGGTGGTACACCCCAGATGATGGTTCGGTAAAAAAAAAAAAAAAAAAAAAAAAAAAAAAAAAAAAAAAAAAAAAAAAAAAAAAAACTCCTTCGACTTACGTCGTTTTCGCACTTGGGGAGGTTTTATAAAAAACGTTTCAGTTAAATTTTAATTATAAATTAATATACACCGTCACTGTCAAGTTCTTTGTCCATCACAAACTTCCACGTGAATTGACAGGAAAATTAATCCAGCACCATCTGCTGGCAATGGCGTATGGACTGCCCATTACACCACGAGTCCATCCCTCATGCGCTGGGTTATGAAGCGTCGCGTTCTACTGCGCGGACAAAGAGCAGGGAACAGCGGCGACAACAGTTCGCATAGCTGGCTCGTGAAGAACGCCTGCACCGGTTGCAAATCTGTCTCTGCAGCATTGTCTTCTTCAACGGTGAAAATGGTGTCCCTTGGCGGCGAAATATGGCGCGTTGGAATGGCAATTGAATAAGTAGAGAGCCCACGGGTAGGCGAGTAGCGCACCGGTTGTAATCTATTTCCACTGATACCTGCTTCATTGTGGCGGACAATGGACCGCGACATTTTACAACCGGCGCGCGCGAGGAAGGCTGGTCAAGCCAACGGCCAGCAGGTGTCTAGCCAATTTGCAGCTCCGCATATCGGTATTCGGCCATGAGCGAACGACCTTTTCGCTGAATCCCGAGTAGTGTGGATGAGGTGCTTGCTATTTGCCGAGCGACCAACATTCGGTGCTCACCCTACCCACCGCGTGTCGATCTTTGGGTCACATCAAAGCAACGTTCAGCCGATAAACGGCTCGAGATTCGGCGAGCATTAGCCTTACTGCTCGGCGAAGGCCGAATATGTGAGCCACCATAATAAGTGTGGTCCAGTGCAAGATTGGAATAGATTCGACATTTGCCCGTTGGTCAGTCACTCATTCTGAAACTGCGTTTCAAGGAAAGCGCATATTTTCATTCGTTTGAACATAGAATTTAATATGAAGGAACACTGGCGATTACGATGTACTGTAACACGGAAAGGAAGAAGAGATATCGCGCTCCACGCAGCCTGACGGAAGCATCGGAGGCCATGCGCACTGATTACGAGGCACGCGAAAGCGAGACGCAAGACCAGTCACACTGACGCCAGGAAATAAGGAATCATAAAATAAGAAAAAGTGTGCATCACTAAGTCAGCAGTCTCTACTTCGTTTTACGTAGCCACAACGTTAAGAGACTACATTAATTGTACAAGTGACTTCAATACATTCTATTCCTCTCCCAAAAGAAAACCAAATGTATCAACACCAGATACTCTATCTAGACGTGTTTCCTAAATCTGGCAATATGAAGTTCATGTGTAAGTTTCTTTTTCAAATTTATTTCCCGAATCAAAATGATGTAGAAAAATTGTTTAATCCTTACTGAAAATAGTAATGTTCTACGTGTTGGAGTTTCCACGTTTAAATCTATTTTATCCTTCAGGAGCAAAATAGAATAGCACTACTTGGAAATACATTTGCACATACTGATGAAGTTGCCTCAAATCTGCCATTTGATTGCACGAAAACGTGTTCTCAAAATATAGGATATTTTATTATTCCATTTTCGTGCAAAGCGAGAATTACACCACTTATAGTATTCGGAACAGAATAATGGGTATTACAAAAAGATGAATTATTCATGCATAAATATGCATAGAAATGTATTTGTGTGCTGCGAAAAGCGTCATTTGAAGCGTTGAACAAGTACAGTAAAAACTCTTTAGCACGAACTCTTTTAACACGAATTTCTCAGTAACACGAACAGAATTGGGTATCGTCAAGGAAACACACAAAAAAAATGTAAGTATGATTATAAAAAAATATGATTTTTATGTAATACGAACATCTTTCATTGAGGGAGAATTTTATAACGAAGATTTACTACAGTTTCCTTATAAAATAACAACAAAATCCATTACATCGTTTCAAAATCTACGTGCCACTTGTTTTGCGTTTGTGCGTGTTTACACTGATTTCACATTGGGGTAGCAAAGCATATGTTTTTCAATATAACCGTCTTGATCTTCATTTCGTTAATAAACACAAAGTATGTTAAAAATAGAACAAGAACTTCGTTATCGAAACAATCTAACAGCTTTAAAAATTGCCTCTTTATAACTAGTTAGGCTCTAAAATACTTTTAATCTGTTCACGATTTTCTCGACTGTCTCACACGCTCCCTCATAATATTAAACGTGTTCGGAATAGAAACTAGAATGTCAATGCATTGTTGACCTTCAAAAAAGGCTTTCGGGAATTTGAAAAACGAGAAACATTTAGCCGGTTGTAGCAGTCAATCGATGCATCGGGAACGGGCCAGCCGCGAATGGGCCAGCCGCGAATGGGCCAGCCGCGAACGGGCCAGCCGCGAACGGGCCAGCCGCGAACGGGCCAGCCGCGAACGGGCCAGCCGCGAACGGGCCAGCCGCGAACGGGCCAGCCGCGAACGGGCCAGCCGCGAACGGGCCAGCCGCGAACGGGCCAGCCGCGAACGGGCCAGCCGCGAACGGACCAGCCGGGAACGGACCAGCCGCGAAGGGGCCAGCCGGGAACGGACAAGCCGAGAACGGACAAGCCGGGAACGGACAAGCCGGGATCTGGCTTGTCTGGACGGGTAAACCGGGCGCGAATCAAGAGGTCGCGGCGGCGGCGGGGGGGGGGGGGGGGGGGGGGGGAGCAGGAGCATTGGCAGTTGCGAGCCGCGCAGCGCCGCCCGCTTCGCGCCGCGTGAGCCACCGCCAGCAGTGCCACCACCACCGCCGCGCGACTCGCCTCGCCTCGCCTCGCCTCGCCTCGCCTCGCCTCGCCTCGCGCCGTTCGCGGCCACCGCAAGGCCACGCCGCGTGACGCGCGCCGCGGGCGACCTCGGCGCCGCACGCGGCCGCCACCGCCGCCGCGGAAGCGATAGCGCACGCCTCCACGCCGCGGCGCTGGCGCCGGCGCCGGCGCCGGCGCCGGCGCAGGCCACGCGCGCTCTCGCCCGCCTCCCGACTCGCGCCGGCCGCACGTGGAGCGAGCAGGTTGCCGCCCGCACGCTGGCGCCAGCTGTCTTCTCTGCCTTCTTTCCTTTGTTCCCCCCCCCCCCCAAGCAACTGGACGCGATATCTTCACTTCGATGATAGAGGTCAGAAAAATTCTTTAGCGCACGGGCTGGGGACTACGAAGTTAAATCATCAGAGGTCGGTAAGACGGATAACAATGTTATCTTACCGCTTTACTATGAATACATATTACTACACCGGAGAATTTCTTATTTTTTCGGCAAGACTTGCCAGCGTTTACGCTAAAAAATCATCCACTGGAGATGAAATAAATTGTCAGTGATACGAGTAATTTATTCTGCAAGCAATGCATTTTACAAGAACGAATATTTTCGAACGAAGTAACCCCATTCCATACACTTCGACGTACCACTCTCGTGTGTCTTGTGAACCCTAGCACCACCGGCAGAGTACGCGTTTATGCTTTTAGCGCATAGTGTCATGTGCTCAGCGGAAACAGCAAATCTCATAATTATAATTACCCTTTCTTCCACACATCAGGTCCAGAACTTAATGAATTATGTTTTTCCACGCTAGAAATTACTTTACGACTGCCATCTGTCTCGTGCGTTGCCATTAGGAATATGACCATTAGATGAAACATACATTTTATAAACTTCCAAAGAAGCTCCAGAGAACAGTTAAGAACTTGCCAGTGTAAACGTCACAAAAACGTATTTCTTGCCTGAATATCTAACACATGGTTTCATATAAACTATAATCATGCCATCACCTATCACTATTTCAAAACGAACAGCATTACGTGCATCAGCGCAACACACGTTTGCGCTAGTGCTTCATTGATTTCACTTCGGGGAACGACAGATTTTCTCTTTTCTAGTCAAGTAAAACACTATCCAATGATCACACCATGGTCTGAATGGTCTTGAGAAATGTCACCCAAACAAAACTGCAAGCTCAACGAAGACGAACTGCATGCTTTCCCACTGAATCTCGAAAGAATAAGAGCTCTAAAACTTGGTAAGTTACAAATCAATGTAGATGTCATATCTTTTTTCTCGTCTGATCAATGACGCATGTCAGTCATGAAGCTTCGCTTGTACATTAACCAACTATAGGGGCGATTTCAAAAACCTTTCGAAGAAGGGGGTTCATTTCGGACACTTGCATAAATATAAATATCATAGAAATACCATTTTTTGTGTAAAAAAAAAAAGGTTTTCTTAGATTGAAATGTAAAAATATTTAAAATTTGTATATTCTTAATCGTGTTGATGGTATGCGATCTTATATGGTAATAGTTTTGAATAACTTATTAAAATTACGACAAAATGTTAGGGGTGGGGGGACATGCCTTCATGATCCCTCTCAGGTCCACCACTGGCAAACTAGTATTTAATGATATTTCAAGATAGTTTAATGACCACCGGATACTGTTGACGTAAAATCTCTTTCACGTTAAACAATGGAACATCTCTTACCTACAAAGAATTGACCTAACAAACTGCAAATAAAAAGCTTATTAATTCAAAGGCCTAATTTTACACCCGAATTGTCTCTTCAGCCAACACGCTCTCTCACAACCGGACCCAAGCCCAGCAAAACCCAAGGATCTCGTGCCCATTCAATTCGAGGAGAGCGTCAACGCGAAAACAGAACACGACATTAAAAGGAGGGAGGGGCACAGCACGCGAGGGCGGGGCCGCCGGCGACCTGCGGGGTGGCGAGACGGGGAGAGGGAGGAGGAGAGGGGAGTGGTGCGACCCATCTCCCCCATCCCCCTCTCTTCTGTTCTGCCCACGCAGAGTTCCGCCGCTGCCCTTCGCCCGAAAATCCCTGATTAGAGGGTCTGCTAATACGGCGCGAGCGAATTTACGCCTGGTCCGCGCCGAACCAAACGCGTCACTAGTCACGTGAGTAAAATGGTCGCTTGGTACGAACAAAGCTTTCGGTGAAACACTTTATTGGAACCATTAACACCCATTTATATATAATAATGAGTGCTAATGGGGAACAATGCCTGATTGTCCCAAGTGTTGGAGCACAAGACTTACAATTGTGTACTTCGATTTCAAAGAAATTGAACGTAGACACGTTACAGAGAAAACAAAATAAATTTGGCACGCGTGCGTTCTAAAATTTTAAAAATAGGCGAAAGCTGGAAATCCTAATGTTCCTACGTTTTTTCTTGGATGTAACGACGAGGGCGTACTCTAATATATTTTCTATGTTGACTGCGCCGTTGGGAGATCCCCAATGTTATGTTACACAATTATTTTTTAATCGTGGGATACCGGAGAGACGCGCTCATTAGCAATTACACAGCAGTAGCCAACTACATGAACGAGATGACCCTTCAGCAACGCAGCAGATTTTAGCAAGTCCTGTATGTGAGTAAGCAAGATTGTAGGCATTGTTGTATCGTCCACGGTACATACTGTTTCATGTCATTTCCACAAAATCATGCCTCCAACAATTATTTTAGTGAACATTTTTCGAAAACGTACTACAAAATTAAACCATTCCCACGATACCGTGATTTATTAAAATGTGATTGACCATTTTCCCCCAAGAAATAAATACGAAGTATTCTCTCCCCATTCTTCAGATGTAAACGAACAAAATATATTCTTTAAAATTTGTTCCCAATTAACTTTCATATCTAGCTTTTTATGCATTTTCTACATTTTTCATTATGCCTTCGAACGACCTTGGAATCTGAGCTATCATTACATTTTGACAGTTCTACGAAAACTTATCAATATTCAATTAAAAATAGTATTCATTGAAATGAAAAGTTCACGAATATTCTTTTAATGTTAAAGCAATATAAAGATATTCATTGAATCTTGTTTGAACATTTGATATTGCAATTTTACTTTTTTTTAAAATCGTGAGGGTGAGAAGGTTTGAACCCGAAAGGAAATCTTGAGAAATTAATAAACAAATATCCTGATAAGTGCCTCAGAATTTTCTGCTCTTGAAACTTCGAAATAAATTTAAAAAAAAAATCATAATATAGAATGATGGAATTTTCTTTTCTAGAATTCAAAGGCCGATTTTCCTATAATAACATCCACACGAATGCGCGTTCAAAAGATGTGTAAAGAGGAAAAAAATCAATAAAAATTTCAGTCTAATCTTCACGAGGACGTGTAGCATTCGTGACATGCTTAAGACTTCCACACGTCGCAATATACAACACCAACACTGTGCGATAATGAAAACGTCCCAGCAACTCAACGATTCAAACAAAAGCAACTCTCGCTGTAATATTCACAAAATATCCACAACGCGCCGTCTGACAACCCCTCTTTTTCCACATTAAAAAAAAAACCTTTTGTAAAACGCCGGACGTTCAGACTCCCGCGTTCGCACAGCGCCTGGCCCGCGCGGAGCAGAAGGCGACGAGAGAGCAGGCCGAGATCACTTCCGCGCATATCGATACTCGAAAACTAAAACCCCATCTACACAAAGAACAAGCGTACACATACCCCGCCGCGAGTCTGCACGCGCCACTCAACGAGATTGCTACCACCCCTCCCGAGGGGGACGGCCTAAAAAGTCGCTCCCGCCCGCCCGCCTCGCCCCCAGATGGCGCGCAGTGGAGCGAAGGTGATTCTCAGCGGGGCGAGACGACGCGACTCGACGCGACGCGACGCGACGCGACGCGACGCGACGCGACGCGACGCGACGCGCACGGCTTTACGGGGCTTGCGAATGACGCGCACCGCGTGGACTTGTATTGCCACGAAGTGTCCACCTCGTTCCGATTGATAGACATCGTTGAAGGCAATTTTTACTTCAACGCTTTCATGTTCGATTCCTTCAACAAATATTATTCGTTATTCATTTGGATGAAATTGCCAGGAGACAATTGCCGTGAAAGGTGGTGCCAGCCTCGGTTGTGGAGTGCCTGAAGAAGACCAAGAGATGGTCTCGGCGTCTCCCGGCCAGCCCAGAGCCTTCACATGACCGTTCGCGTTTCTCCCGTGTCTCGACATATCTCCAAATGAGATGTGAGTGATAAGTAGGTAGAATGAGAGAAGGAGGTAGCCTACTGCCAATCCGCTCAGTCCACCATCGAACACCATATGAATTCACCGGGGTTTGAAGACTAGTACTCAGAAATGCAAAGCTACCGCGCTGGCGGACTACACCCATCCCGCAAATACGTCGCAGCAAGTTCACTTTAAGGTGCAATATTCCTGAAACATGTCACCATTACTTCCTACTACCGGATTACAAACACTCCAGAAGCCTACACACTCCTGTTACAAACTCCATGGAGCCAGGAACAGACAAGAAAGTTTTAAGATTTATCTCGCAGTTCTATCTGTATTTGGAGTTCACGGTTCCGATTGAAGAACGATGCCGCAAAGCCATACCATATCAGCCTCACAGTTTTTATCTAGTGAATTTGACCTACTCGTAAACATTTATTCTACATTACTCAAAAAATAAAAAGTATACTGGAAATATTAAGTAGTTTTTTATGAGAAAAACGAGAGGTTATGCCTCTTTTATATAGGCTTTGTTTGAGCAAAGGGGATCCCAGCAGTCCGGCCGCCCAGCGCCGCCCTTTCGACCACCGTGCTCCCCCCCCTCCCGCTCTGCTCCGCGGGCGGGTGATCGCCCCCGCGCGATGCGTATTGCGGCCAGAGACGAACGCAGCTGGGCCGCCGACGCCGCCCCCACCGCCTCCGCGCCCCCGGGGCACTCTTCCACTTCTGGTGCTTGTCCCGGAAATTTCCGTCTCAATTTAATTACAAATCAATTTCACGGCGCGCGGCGGGGCGCAGCGGAGGTGCGACCGGAGGCGGAGGCGGCGGGGGCGATGAAGCGCCGCGCGGCTACGGAGTGGAGTGGAGTTGCGACGCGGGGAGGACGGTCTATGATGGAGGCGGCGAGGGAATGCGGAGGACGGGAAGCGGAGGAGCAGGAGGATGACGACCACGAGGATGGGATGACGATCCCGAGGACAAGGGTAAGGAAAAGAATGATGATGCCGAGGATAAGGAAAAGAATGATGATGCCGAGGATAAGGAAAAGAATGATGATGCCGAGGATAAGGAAAAGAATGATGATGCTGAGGATAAGGAAAAGAATGATGATGCTGAGGATAAAGATAACGATGTTTAGGATAAGGATAATAATGATGTTGGGGATCAGGATAATAATGTTGGGGATCAGGATAATAATGATGATGCTGAGGATAAGGATAAGGATGAGTAAAAGGAAGAGGAGGTGGGAGAGGAGGATGAGTGGTAAACGAGGCTAAACGGAAGGTAGAGAACAGAGACTGGGAGAGTAAGATTTAGAGCACGGGTACGATGATAAAATGAGTACGGCTGGATGTTGGCTCAACGGAGGTGGAAGAAATCAGGAAACTATTTTATGGAGGCGCGATTGGTAAACCGAGGTGATTATAGTATATTGGATGTCAGGGGTTGGTGAAAAACAAGTACTGCAAATGAATAGGCGGGAGGTAATGAAGTGGGTGGCAAAGCGAGGTCATTTCGGGTACGGATAATCACGCGTGTAATCAAGTAGAGGGCTGGCAACGCGATAGAGGAAAGTGACAGCTTCGTTGATTAGAGAGGCGGGAAGGGGAGAGCGACCGGGGTGAGAGCGCGAGGGAAGCGGCTGCAAGGGAGCCGAGGAGAGGACGAAGGCAGCGCATGTGGAGCAAATAGGTGCATGTGGAGCAAATAGGAGGGAGGTTGGTGGGGGCTGAGCTGCACAAATTCTTTTTTGAGGAGTGGGAGAGGGACATGAGAAGGAAACTGAGAGACTGGACTTCACTGGCGGGTGAGACGAAGTCATCAGAGACAGTAAAGGGGAGAGAGAGAGGGGCGGGCGGGAACAGGGAGCAAAGAGAGGTGGGTAGATGACTGGTGTGAAAACGAGCTCGGGCGAGCAGGCGACAGAGACCGGGGGGAGGGAGCGCTGCGCGAGAAGCGAGCGGGAGAAAAGATGAGTCGGCGAGAGGAACTGGGAAAGTGAGCTGGATAGAGAGAGGCTAATGACAGAGATAGCAGGGAAAACGAAGAGGTGGTGGAAAAATGCGCCTCTTCTCAGACTACGACGGAGCCGGGTAGGAGGAGTTGGACGAAGGGGGCGTGGCCGGCGGCAACGGGGAGTGGCGAGAGGGCTGCGCGAAAGGGGGCGTGGCGGGGCGGGGCCGACACGTGCGGGGTGACGGGCGCCGCTCCCAGGCGGCATCTCGAGCCGTCGCGCCCGAGAAGGGGGCGGGGCGGGGCGGGGCGGGGCGGGGCGGGGCGGGGCGGGGCGGGGCGGAGCGGGGCAGGGCAGGGCAGGGCGGGGCGGCGCCCAGCGGACCAGGAACCGCCCCGGGGGCAGCGCGCCTGCGCCTGTGTCGCGCCCTCAGGACATTTCTACGCGGCGACCGCCCTCCGCCGCCGCCGCCGCCTGGTCAATATTCCGCACGCGCTTTCGGTATGGATTAACTGACAATGCGCTCGCGCCGCCGTGTCGGGCGGGTGGACGTTCGGGCGGCCGGTCGCGTGTTCGCGCTAATGAACTGAACGAATCCCGACCGAACGCTGCAAAGTTGTCGAGCCGCGTGTTAACATTCACGCAAGATATTATCCATAATACGAGACATTAATTGGACGCAAACTGAATGGCTTAATGAGAACGCGATAAACTCGAAATAAGCACTTCAAGATTTTTGAGCTCCCAGCCTACTGCAGTATACATACAATTAAAATAATAAATAACTTTTCCTTTTACTTTCTCTGATGTTATAAGGCGCCACCGATTTTGACCTGACACATGCGGACTGCCGGAGTGTTTGGTTCATTATGAAGGATGGGGTACATAGCGAATAGGTTTTACGCACAGGATCGTCTCTAAGGTAAGTGATTGAGATGGGATGGGAAAGATAATATAGCGCGCGATTCGTTGTTCTACAGTACCGCTCCGACATCCACCTGAAATTAATCGGCGGAAACCTGGGAAACGACCGGAGATGTCGATCTCTAGTCTTCACATCCGGGCAGTTAAACCGACACTGCTGTTCTGTATTAACTGACGTCCATAATCTGCCACCGTTAGAACTCATCGAACGGTCCACGATGCTTCCAACTGCTGACTTCTAAAACCATACGTAAACGAACCGCCTTGCGGCAAATAAAAGAACACGTCATTCTAAACTCTAAATGATGTTTTACGAAAGCGTCTGAGGTGGTGCACTCATTGGACGAAAATCGCCAAAAGAGAAGGGGTTTCCGGCGCAATGGCTAAAGCGCACACCTTCCACCGCCGTGGTCGAAGATTGATCCTTGGGCACTGCATGTGGAATTTGAGGCTTACAAAGCGAGTCCTCAGACCTTCTCGGGGTTCTCCCGTCTCCTATTTCTCATTCCAACATTTCTCCACCTTCATTATCATCTTATCATCTCCTCATTGAAACATCAGTCATGGACCCTCACGACCTTCGTAGTTGACGGGCGCCTTAACCCCAAGAAAGAAATAAAAGCAAAATCGCTAGCCATCTCGCTTATTATGAGGTGCTGCATGAATCATTAACGCGTCGTGTCCATTCAGCCTTGGCGAGCCACCTCCTGTGCGTCGTCGGGCGCGACGCGCGGGAGGAGGAGGCGGAGGCGGAGGACGAGGAGGGACGAGGGACGAGAACGAGGAGGGACGAGAACGAGGAGGGACGAGAACGAGGACGGACGAGAACGAGGACGGACGAGAACGAGGACGGACGAGAACGAGGACGGACGAGAACGAGGACGGACGAGAACGAGAACGGACGAGAACGAGAACGGACGAGAACGAGAACGGACGAGAACGAGGACGGACGAGAACGAGAAGGGACGAGAACGAGAAGGGACGAGAACGAGAAGGGACGAGAACGAGAAGGGACGAGAACGAGAAGGGACGAGAACGAGAAGGGACGAGAACGAGAAGGGACGAGAACGAGAAGGGACGAGAACGAGAAGGGACGAGAACGAGAAGGGACGAGAACGAGAAGGGACGAGAACGAGAAGGGACGAGAACGAGAAGGGACGAGATCGAGAAGGGACGAGATCGAGAAGGGACGAGATCGAGAAGGGACGAGAACGAGAAGTGACGAGAACGAGAAGTGACGAGAACGAGAAGTGACGAGAACGAGAAGTGACGAGAACGAGAAGTGACGAGAACGAGAAGTGACGAGAACGAGGAGGGACGAGGACGAGGAGGGACGAGGACGAGGAGGGACGAGGACGAGGAGGGACGAGGACGAGGAGGGACGAGGACGAGGAGGGACGAGGACGAGGAGGAGGGACGACGAGGAGGGACGAGGACGAGGGACGAGGAGGGACGAGGACGAGGGACGAGGAGGAGGGACGACGAGGAGGGACGAGGACGAGGGACGAGGACGAGGGACGCGGACGAGGGACGAGGAGGAGGGACGAGGACGAGGAGGAGGGACGAGGACGATGAGGAGGGACGAGGACGATGAGGAGGGACGAGGACGAGGAGGAGGGACGAGGACGAGGAGCAGAGAGATGAGGCGAGGCGAGGTGGATGGCCCGGCGTCGCATCGCGAGCGCGCCAACGAGGCGCAGACAAAAAGGATTCCTTCCCGGTGAGTGTTCGCCCAGTGGCGCGCGGCGGCGGAGGCGGCGGCGACGGCAGCGGGGGAAGCCATGAATCACGGGACGCGCCGCGCCTCGCCACGGCGGATGCCACCAACTGCTGCCACCGCCCCCGCCGCCCCTTCACCCCACCGCAGCCGCCCGCCTACCTGCGCCGGCGACACGCGGATGCAGACTTAGTTTTTTTTAATGTTTACTTTAATTTATTTCTCCTTGCTTGGTGCGGGAGGGGTGCGTGTCTAGAATGTTAACAATACACACGGCTTCATTCTCAGGATTTCATATACCAAAGTCTGCTGTATACACATTTTCGGTACAGTCTTAATACGACAATCTATATATCGACTACCATCTTTTAACATTTTTCGGTACCTAATCCACACCAGATCACGATCTCAGGGTTACTTGCTTACTTTGACTATCTTCAATTCATAATATTGTTGAAATGAAATACTGGATGTAAAAGGTGCGCTTTTGGGGAAGAATACATACACTGAAAATTAAACTCAACATTAATAACCTGTCGCAAGACGCTCTTGAAGTTACCTGTAATGCAGCCAAAAAGTACAGATAATTATTGATGAATTTGACAATCCGAAGAAGAATTATCGTATGAGGAATGTGTTAGGGATTAACTTCAACTTTTAAATTACGCAGGAAAATATTGAAAATATACGGACCAACGAATGGAAACGCGTTTAATATTATTTCATTTACTTATACATCTTAATCGTTAATATATTACCCAATTCAAACTATTGGTAAGCCCTTTATTTTCCGCCACACTCCCGTTACAGGAAGGAACCACGTTCGGGCGACGATTTTCCGAAGGGCGGCAGTAAGCTCTACTCCGCATGCACCGCAGAACACGCAAACGCCGGCGATCGCACACTCGCAATCTCCTCCCTGCACCACCACTCGTCGCGCGCGTGCGTCGCGACCCTCGCATCCCAGGGGCGGCGTGCGCCCCGCGCCCGCGCGCGTGCGTGCGTGCGTTTACTCACGGGAGCCACCGCCACCGCCGCCGCCGCCGCCGCCGCGCGGTCGATTGGAAACAACACGCTTATCCCGCCGCCGCCGCTGCCACCAGCGCGCCAACTGCCACTACCACCGTCGCCACGCTGCCACCAGCACCGCAGCACCCTGACTGTCTAGTCATCCACCTCGTCGGACCACCGGTATCACCGAAGAGTAGCCAACGCATCACCACCGTCTTGTCACAATTGCAGCGGCCCCGCCGCCGCCGTGTCATCCCTCTTTGCCGTAGCCGCACTACAGCCAACCACACCCTTGCATCATCATCCTCCTATCACCTTCGCGATGACCACAACCATCACCACCGATTCGGGAACGTCATCGCATCACCACCAACATATCACGCCAGAATTTTATCACTGGTCTTGAACTACCACCGTATCGTATCTCCACCGACATCACGTCCCCACCGACGTCATTGCACCACCAGCATCATATCATAAACATCGTAACATCACCATCACATCCGTTCATCACCCCATCACCATTGTCGAACCGTCATCGCTTATCACCAACAGCTTCGCCACTAACATCACTACCACAACGCACTACCACTAGCATCATGAACATCGCCGTCCCCATCTCGATTGTATCACAGCATATCGTCGTCACATCACCACCTCCATCACCACCGCCGCCGTCCCCGCCGCTCGTAAGCCTTCCCGCGGGCGCGGCCCACGGCCCGGCGCAGCACGCGGGCGCCCGCGACCGCACACAGCAGCGCGGGAGGATCCACCGCCGGCGGATTGCGCCGTGATCGGATCACGCGCGCGGATTTAATTACCGCGCGCGCGCCTGTGAACGGCGCGACACGCGAGCGGTGTCGGGAGGCCGTTCCCGTTGGGCGCGCCGTCGCGGCGGTGACGCGCGCGAGCGAAGAACGGGGCGGGGAAGATCGGACGCGGGGGATTTCATCCGAAAACGCGGAAAACGAAGTTGCTTAATCGCCCACTTTTATGAACGAGGGAGCCTAGCGCTTTAGCCTGTCCGCAGGGAGATGCGCTCATGTCACAGTTGGCGACGTTTTGGTGGTATTCCTGAAGCATCCTAAGGGAGAATACGCAATGCCAATGTTAGGAAAAGTGTTGCCATTTTAATTTTTTTTATCCATTTAAAGACGACCGAATTGTAAAGTTAAATGAGTACTTTCAAACTGCTGTATATCGAAAATATCTCAGAAATTATTATTCTATCACCTTACATCGACGTCTAAACGATAAATACTCCTGTAGCACTGAGTCAATCTCCTAAGTTTGGAGCCTCCTAAGGGAGAATATGCAATATCAATGTTGGAAAAGTGTTGCCATTTTCATTTTTTTATGCATTTAAATACGACTGCATTGTGAAGTTAATTGAGTACATTCAAACTGCTATATATCGAAAATATCTCAGAAATTATTATTCTCTCTTCACCTTACCTCGACGTCTAAACCATAAATACTCCCGGAACACACAGAGTCAATCTAGCAGCATCGGGTCACAAGCAAACAGAAATGGTAATGGCAATAATGATAATAAACAGTAATAATACGTATTTATAGCAAGTGTAATGTACTACAATGTTATACATACGTATTATGCAAATGAATTTCCAAATGGGGCTATCGTTTCACTGAAAATTAACCATTTCTTTTCGTCTCTAATTCTAGGCGAGTTAAAGACGCGAGAAAGTATTCACGACAGGTGGCATCTGGTCTCCATCAAAGAAAGCACTTCAGGAGATGAAATCATATAATAATAGGATATAAAACGTCTGACATCGTTTACAATGTCCTCTGGCCCCCATTGCCTAGGCAACCCATTCGTGTGCCATTTATCCCATCATCGTATCGTTCACACAGTTTATCACCCACACGATCGCATTTTAACACTCTTACCTTACGATAATTATTTTCTCTCCACTCATCCAACGTAATTAATTCGCTCGTTTATAATTCAAATCGCCGGCGCGAGAATTAATTGTCTTGCTTTATTGCGCTTATTTAGTGGCAGAGGTCGCCCCCCCTGCGCGGCGGCTCGCCTGCACGCAAGCGCTTGGAAGATGAAGCTGACCAACCTAAACAATCCGGAAGTTTCAACTCTAATGAAATGGTGAATGATAACTCTAAGAGGTTGAGATAAACATGTTAATAGCTTACGGGTTGCATCGTGTGTTTTCTCGTTCCCCCCCCTTTTTTTTTTTCAGATCGATTTAAAACGTGCGCAGTTTTCACTGCCATTACAGCGATGGACTGGAGTACACTCTGTTTTATGTCTTGAAAGCGCTAATTCATGAAATGGCTAATACTTCATTTACGAGAACCACGTTTTTTTTGTCAGTACTGCAGGGTGGTAACGTATGTTGGGATGGAAATATACCAATTCTTCGATTTCCACTTAAACGCTGGAACAAGCTGCCCAATCCCAGTATTGCCATATGTGCTGTTGTATACTGAAAGATTCGACTCCAAAGAAACAGGTCATACATATTAAAACGATCAGGGTGTTACATGTTTTACGGATCATTTCATATGGTTTTCAGTTTCCACGGGATTACAAAAGATTATCAGCTGGTACCACTCTCACTGATTCATTGACACCCCACCCATTGACTGCGTTTGAATTTCGACAGCCGCATTCTTTTTTCATCAGGGATACTGCATTACTATCTACACCTCAGTATCGATACTTTTGGTTTCGTTAATTCATTGTCTCAAATAAAGTGAATAAGTGTCAAAACAGAAAATAACTGTAAATTTACTGACATATCGTTGACATATCATGCGAGGTCTTTCTTGAACAACAACACTATACAGACATATTTATGGGAAAGTAATGTGACTACATACACAATTTATTTACGTACATTATATAATAATATATGTATAATTGTATATTCAATACACAATGATATAATCAGTTACATTATATAATAACGTATCGGTACTTTGTTCCGTTGGAAGTATCAAAAACGCCTGAAAACAAAGCAGGTCTGCTGAGCGCAGAAACGAAGCGAGCTGGCGAGAGCACGATTGCGCGCAGCTTCAGCGCGTCCGCCGGACGACGAGGGCGGGTCCCTCGGGGGGTCGAACGGCGCCCGCAGACGACCACAGGTGCCCTCGCACCTGCCCGGAGTGGCGCGACGCGGCGCGGCGCGGCGCGGCGCGGCGCGGGCACGCGCGCCACAGCGGCAGCGCAGGTGGTCGGCTGGCGGCCGCCGCCACCGCCCCCCCCCCTCCTCCTCCTTCACCCTACAGGTGGTCCCGCGCGCCGCCAGCCGCCACCGTCAAGAAACAGGTCGCGCCCGCGCCCGGACGCCGGGCCCGCAGCCCGCCCCTTGCTCCAGGAGCATGTGGCGGCTGGGATTCGAAGCGAGCGCGCCGCGTCGAGATGGAGCGGTCAGATAGCGAGGCCGGCCGCATCATCGGCCATGATCCCGGTCAAAACTGAATATACACGATTTGAAACCACAAACAAAAAAACACGACGGGGGCCTCCTTGTACGCTATTAGCATATTTATCTCGGCCTCTTCAGGTTATCCTACACAGTTTCATTAGAGTCAAACCTTTCAGACCGCGGAGCTACACGTCGTGAGATGTTTGGGTTGGTCAGCTTGATCTAACGAGCGTAAAGACATTTTAGAATGTGAAAGAACTTGCGTTTTCTTGTAAATATTTTCTACCCAACATGAAGACAAAAACTAGTAAAAAACTTAGGTATGTATTAACTCTCTGGTTCAATTAACGCGTCTAATAGATAATTTCTGTTCAGTTGAACAAGAATCTTAGTACACAGTAAGTGGCAGCATTGTTAACAATGAAACCATGCAAAACGCCAAATACGCAATTACCTCATCACTGTTTTGCATGCCAACAAACCACACAAAGAGTTTACTGATCATTTGACTTCAGCCGTGTTTCAGGTCTAAGAGTTGTTGCTACGTAACGTAACCCCAACTGAAGTCTTTCAAAACCTGTTAAGATACTTTAATATAATCTTCGCGGTAAATCTTGCAATTTTCAAGTGAGATTGTGAATGCGACAAGCTCAAAAATTGTTTGGGAAACTCTCATAAGACGATCTGAGAAGTAGCCACCTGTGCAACACCACTTCTCGGAAACACACTTGCCCGGCGATTCTATGCTATTTCGGCAATGTAACCGAAGCTGAAGCAACGGAATTTCGGCAAAGCATGCCACAAGTCCGCAATAAATTAAAAACGCTATTGCGAAAAGCGCCGCGCCATCAGCGGGGTTAAGAACCTGGCTGCACCTCCTGGAAATGCCTAATGAGGTTACATCGGAGAAGTCAAGTGCTTTTTTGTTGAAAAAGCTTCATTTGTGGTCACTTTAAATAATCACTTGGTTTTTCCTTGTAAGCAAATTAGGTGCCGCGTGCAAATTTCATTTTTTGTTCTTGCTTACTGTGCTGTTCCTATTTCCAATACTTCTCCTTTCACTATTTTTCGACTATGATCAATTTGTTCACCAGTTTCTTACAACATGAACCATACACCCTTATTCTTAACTAGTGGCTTGCAGCAGCAAACAAACTTTTTCATTTTTTTTAAAATTCTCCTGGACTTCCTGAGTAGCATCTAACGAAACTATAGGCACTTCTTACTTGCCCGAGGCTGCATAGATCTGTTTCAATTTCTGCAGGCGTTGAAAATTTGAGATTTAGATAAATACCTTTTAATAGTTTCTTTTTATTTTATAATTTATTACAAATCTTACTTCAAATAGGCAATTCAAAGAGTATTTTCTACTTTGTTTCTAACAATTTATAAATCAAGTATTAAATGAGATAATAGCTCTACAGGATCCCAACTCCGAAGGGATGTTTGTTCCTCAATTTAATTTTACATAGATTTGGAGCTTCTACTCGTTTCCAACCACCCTCTACAAAGTGAGGATACCCAGGAGAGCAAAATCTAAACAAAAGCAGTAAAACGCACAAAAGGCTCATTTTGTCGATAAACGACATAAGAAACAACTCGTACCCCGCTGGGACACGACAACCTGGGTTTGAGAACCTAGGATAATCGATTTCGAGTTATACGTGACGGAGTGTGTTGCGGGTTGCATGTATGCCCACCTCTCCCCTGAGCAAAATCGAACTTTAATTATTTTTTTTAAGACTTGTATCTGCTCTATGCATGATGTGGGTGATTTCCCTACACAAAAAGATCACGCTCACGGAGTTTTCGGTCCGTGGTTTTTCACATTTCCTCAGCATACACACACACCTTAATAGCGCAATTGTATTTAAGAAAGAAATAGTCCGAGTGGATGCTCTCATGGGGTCTCGGATCCTCCATATGCATCTCCCTCGCGAATTTCCTCCGCACGCCGTGTGGTAACGTGACGTGTTGCGTCGAATCGCGTCGCCGCGCCGGGGCGAGGCGGGCCGGACCGAGGCACCGCAGCCGCGGTGTGTGACCGTCCCCCTCTCGCTTTTTCTGCATCCTGTTGCTCGGCGCAGGATCTTCAAGCCCTGCTGCACATCCGGTGGCGACGTCGGCGGCGGCGCGGGGGAGTAATTCCCCAACGGTCCGCCCCCTCTCGCCCTCCCCGCGCCACGCGTCGCGACGCCCGGCGTCGGCGCATCCGCGAAAGCTCCGCGCAGCCCCTCCCGCCCGCCCGCAACGGCTCGTTTCGGCAACCGCGGGAGCCGAGACGTGCTGCGCCCTGGGCCAATGCGTACGGCTGCCAAGGCAAATTCTTCTCCGTTTATAACTTCGTTTATTACAATTTCAAATCTTCAACGTTAGTTTTTGGTTAACACATCCTCAGCAGTCGTCAGAAGCTAGTCATTTAGTCCTCGGCCTCAGGCTCAGGCAAATAACAACAACAACAACAACAATAATAATAATAATAATAATAATAATAATAATAATAATGTTTCGAAATGGTCAGACGGAAGAGCGGGCCTGACGGCCAGAGTCTCGCCAGGTAAAATAAGGCATTAATTCAATTCAATGAATTTCGTAAGAGCTCTACTGGGTCAAAATGGGAGAATTTCGAACGAGGACATCAAGAGAAAATGTTAATGACGTGGATATCGCATACAAAATACCAAGAAATTGCTCCAACATGTCAGCACGACGAAACCGAAGATGCTCCCTAAGTTAGTTACTTCGTAAAGTCCATACGAAGGAGTTAACTTTGGAAGCGTTTTCGGTTTATAATATAGAACTATGGCATACAGAGTGGCGAGTAAACCTAGAATGAGGATACGGTAGTATCAAACCCTCGGTTCCTTATCCTTATAATGAAAGATTAATTTTCACGAATTATACTAAGCACATCCTGAGATCAGAGAAGATAAATATATAATTAAACTACTTTTGTAGTGACAGATTATTATAAATCGTATATTCATATAATTGGAGTTCGCGGTTTATAAGACATATTTTATTCGTCTTTCTTTTCTTAAAATCAAAATGACCTGTAATAACAAATAAATACATTTCAGAAGTAATGTGTGTTGAAAGCACGACGCAAGCGACTGATTTCCCAAATTGGGTCCGCGATCTCATTAGCGCGCGCGAAAGCGAAGCCGGCGAGTCTCCCGTGCATTTCCACCGCGGCCCGGACCTACGGAACACTTGTTCTGCCACCGCCAGACGCAGGTAGATAGCTAGTAGGTCGGAGGAGGCGGCGGAGGCGGCGGCGGACGCAGTATAATGAAAAATGCCTCATCCATCGCCATCGGCGCGCCGCACAAAAACACTAGTTCCTTTGTGAGCGAATGGGGCGGCGGGGGGAGGGGGGAGGGGCGCGAGGCCGTCGGATGCGGCCGCCATTCCTGGAGTTCCACAGGGCCCTCCCTCCCGGCCGAAGGTGGCGCGGCGGCGCATACGAAAGCGAGCGCAGGTAGAGGTGGGCGGGCGAGACGAGACGAGGCGAGGCGAGGCGGCCGGGCCCAGGGAACCGCGCTCGCTGCCCGGCCGCGCGCCTCGCCTCGCCACGGACCCCCCCGCAGGACGCCGAAAGCGGGCGCCACGCGGTGACCTCGGATCTCACGAAGGCGAACGCCTTGCACAAGCCACGTTTCCACACGTGGTCGTAGTCTTATTTCAAGAAATTGCTTATCATCAATTTTTGTTTCCGAATTCTAGTTTACGCCCGGTGCCAGTTTCCTTTGTTTCGCAGACGGGAAGCTGTATGTCCGTGCCATTCTGATACTCTGAATACGCGCGGAAAAATAATAATTTCACGTTCTCGAAAATGTAGCCTCAATGAGACTACAATAATATTGATACATCCAGGAATTCAAAACATGAAGATTTGAATTGCTGTATTACAAAATTGCACGAAAGTATATTCGATATTTTATAAGAGCTGACTAAACGTCAGTAATCATCACTTGCGGGCGGTTGACAATGGATAAATAATGGATAAATACTGTCAGTAGTATCGGTTAATGAGGGGTTTAGCGGAAGTTGTCTCCTCTGCCCCAGAGATGGCATACGTTTAGTAAAATTTTCGATAACGCAGGAACAGGGGCACCTGACCAGTGAAGTCGTTCCTGTACAGCTTGACGCCTGTCAGTGAAGCCGAATTCTTGTTGTTCAGAGAGCCATAAGCACGCCGCATTGAAGGGCCAACCGATTCCCGCCCTCGCCCACGAGACTGCGGGGCTCATTGAGGGAGGCGAGCGAGCGCCGGCGGGCCGCCCCACGCGGGGGCTGAACGGCGCAGGCGGGAGGGGGGAGGGCAGGGCCGGGCCGGGCAACCGAAAGGCCCGCGGAATGCGCGCCCGAGTGCGCGGGACGCCCCCCGCCCGGCGGTCTATTTCGGAGAGAGGCGGCCGTCGCCAAGACTATTGTGGGGTGCGCGCGTTCCTATTTCTTCGCTTTCCACCGCGCGGGCCGCCCGCTTGTCCGTCGTTCGTTCGTTCGGCGGGCGGCGGCGGCGCAGGTTTTTGAGCGCTTTTCAAGGCAATGGCCTTGCGCCGGCTGCCTCGCCGCCGCCGCCGCCGCCGCACCGCCCGCGCCGGCCGGCCTGCCTGCCTGCCGCTGCGTTATCTCTTTGTCCCAGAGGACCGCAGGTGTGGGGCGCGCGACGCACCTGCCTGTACCCGCCCGCCCGGGACGCGCCGCCGCCGCCGTGCCGGCCGGCACTTTGCGGGCGGCGGCGGCGGCGAGACGGGAAGGCGGGCGGGTGGGCGCGCTCCGCAGCTGGCGCTTCTGTCGGATGCAGACGGGCGGGCGGGCGGCTGCTGCTGCTGCTCCTGCTGCTGTTGTCGCAGCCGCCGCCGCCAGCCTATGGGGGCAGCAGCCCGTCGGGCGTGCACCTTCGCAACGGGCGCTGATCCCCAGAGCCATGCGGGCGCAAGGTGCTACGCACTCGCCAGTATGTTTTGCTCCGCCCCGACGGCGACCTCGCCCAGCCACCATGCGTGGCCCTTGACAAGCACCTTTACCTTTGGGGAATAATCGATTTGAATGAATCATTGCGTAATTGACGCGCTCACAAAGAGAAGACAAAGAAACTGTTAATATTTAATTTTAACAACGGATTATACTAATATCAAACGTGTGTATTCTATACGAAGCAGACCTTTACAGAATTTAAAAAAGTATGTAACCAAATTATAATAATAATAATAACAACAATAATAATAATAATAATAATAATAATTAATTTCATCATCTCCATCATACATCCCTCACAGCATTCATGTCATAATTGGGCAAGATTTCCGTATTCACTCACATATCGATTTAAGAAAGCTAAAAAAATTATAATTTCTACTCGAGTCACTAGTGACAATGATGCTATTATCACTAACGTGATATAAAATTTTTAAAAAAATATAGTTCCCGAATGCTCAAAACTCATAAAAAGTGATCTGAAATTAACAAAGCATCACCTAACATTTAGGACATCATTTCCTGTTTCGTAAAGTTTTTTTCTGCAGCCTAACGGCAACCAACAGGCGAATTGCTTTCACGCCTCGACGGCTGATTTGTCGTGCCAAGATTTCAGAAACACGTGGGACTGCCACAGAACCGCCGTAACTGCGCTGTCTTCACGTCGGACAAGCGGAGCTGCAGGTGGCGGGGCCGGCCGCGAGCGCGCTGTTCGGTGTTCGCTGTTCGCCGTTCGCCGCCTCCCGCGCGCACCTGGAGTTCGATCTCCGAGTCGGTTCCACAAGCCGGTTGCACGGGGTCGCCCGCCGAGCCTCGCGGAGCCCTCCGACGAATTTATGCTCCGCGCGCAGGCCCAACTTATTCGAAAGAAACTTCCGCATTTTATGTCGGCTTTTGCTGTTTTCATTGTTTATTTTTCTTTTCTTTCTTCTTCGGCACGCTATCGGGCACCTATTCAAGGGCATGTGCCGCAAAGAATAATAATTGTCACTGATGTACGGTCAGATCATGTGAGTCGTATCTTTACACAAGGTTTTGGTCACTAATTTCACCTTCTCCTGTCAGCTGCTGTCATGATACTAGGAATGGTGAAGAAAACGCGAAACTGATGGAATTTGATGGATGTATCATAACACACGACGACTTTTCTGCGGGCCCTCACTCAGATCAAACCCCACTAGAAACGTTAACAAACTGTTTATTTATGAACAACTAATAACAAAATTTGAATTTAGGGCGGATGCATATTTCTTCTACCTTCGCTTTTTTTTTATTATTTCCGCCACACGTGCGTCAGTCATGCATATTCCCACAATGATCCCGAAAGGGAGTTTCATACTCCCACGAGTGCGCGGGGTGGCCGAACACGTGTGGAGGTAGGACGGACGGACGTCGAGGGCACGGAGGAAATGTCCCTCGTGCGTCGTATGCTAACACGCGACTCGAAATAAAAGCATTGCGACGCGCATGCCTCTTTACATTTCTCACGCGGGGAGGTCGGGGGGGGGGGGGGGTCATCGCATCTGTTCGGCCGTCTCCACTCCGCGCCGCTCCAAATGCCCACCCGGGAAGAAGTTTGGGAACAGCTATCGCACAATTGCGTCGAAGGAGTATTGATCTTTAACGCGCGATACCTTCATAGATCTTTCTTCAAAAAACAATAAGACTGCGTGAAGTGTAAGTAAAACTTAACACACCTATACTTCAATAGGTTTGCCTTTAGTGTTATTCATATGGAGAGGGATGTTTCATGTATGCAAACACGCATATTACGAAGAAAAAAAAAGAAAACAAATATTATAGCGCAATAAATGGTCCAGAACAGTTTTGATTTACAAGATACATGACTCATGGGAGAAATTCGTACTTAGTATTGTATTTATAAGAGCATAACACATTGCCTTTACTTTAATAGCTTTAGCAGTAATTTTCTGGTACCGTACAATTCTGGCTAAAGACGTATCACAATTGATGCACTTTAAAATCTTTAATTTCTATTTCAAAATAATAGGATGTAGGGATGTTTATTATTTATAACGATAATACATCATGACGGCTTTCTTTAAATTACAGAAGATCGAACGCTTCATCACGCAGTTCCGTTGTGGCAGCCAACAGGTGGTTGATTGTGTTCACGGGAGATCCCAGTTCACGGGACGGGAAACAGTCACCGGCGTTCCACGATTTCCGTTAGTCACTACCCGCCGACTCACGTAAATATCGTTAACTTCGGAGAAATGGTGGGTCACCCCACTAGCGATTCAATTTGACCGGGCCCTCCCTTGCCTTTCCTTTGTGAATGTCGACAAACAAATCGGCAGAATTGTCATTTAAGAAAGACACCTTTATTTAAAATATTGGATATTTGTCTTATTAAAAGCGTTTTCAAAATCTATCAATCCCCATTTAACATCAATGACTCTTATTCTTAACTAGAAAATCGTCATTCGAACATTTTACGGTATGGAATTTCCATTATATGCGAACAAGTTGAGAAGAACAAGACTTAGCTGAATATAAGTAAAAAAGTAAATGTTAAAGTCTTGAATAATAATCTGACATATTTGCACATTCAGATACATATAATGCTGCACATATGATGTCTGTTCTTGGATATATTAATTGTGATGACCAATTTGCAGAAATTTTAGATAAAGAAGTTCCAATACAAAATAATTGAGGGTATTGTAAAACAGAAATATGAAACAGAGTTAAAATGCGTGACAGTAATGTGGTTACCAGGGAAAACAGATTTTAAATTTTAATTAGTGCTACTAGCTTTGAATTCCCTTTTTCAGTAGAAACATACTATTTCTACTAAATACTTGATGCATCATACACATGTTTTCATATCGTTTTAATGTGCAACGAGTTTTCTCTAACAAGTAGAAAAATAAAAAACAAAACTGTGCATCATAAAACATCTACAAACGACTTCTTTTTAGTACTTCGCAGAACATACAGAGGGAAAGAGCAAATAACATTCATATTATGCAACACCATACCGCATGCATTTCATACAACAAAATACGTGATTGCAAAATGTAAGATTTTGAAAAAAATAGGCACGGCCATGGTATGATGTGGGAATTTAGAAGTACGGTCAACGATTCTCCAGTTTAATGTGCCATTAATGAGCTTGTTTTCGATATTCATATTATCGGCAACGAAATAATGAGGTTATTTTGACTTAATACAATTCCACCTATTATAATAATTATCCCAATGGGTATCACCAATACCCGCGACTGTCGCCCATAACACGTTCTTTCGTTCATTCAATTAGTTCAACACACACTGCTTCTTTGTAGGAGTCATCAAGGAAGAAGTAATATCTTATATAGTATGTCTTGGAAGAATTCATAAAATATAATTTCTGTTAGTATCGGAGTGTGATCGTTATCTAACTGAAATAACTGATAAATTGACAAATTCCAACAGCATACATTCTTCGTCGAGTAGTTACGAATATTGCATCGCATCCCGCATCACTGCCCAGGAATCGGGCGAAAGAAAATGTTAATGAGCAATAAAGGGATCGGCGCAGGTAGGCTCCTCGAGATGAGGCCGGAGCGCGCGCCCGATCCCCCAGCGCCAACCGCCTTCGCCGCCGCCGCTCCACTCAAACGCCCGCGGCTCATTCCCAGAAATCGGCGGCCGCTCGGTTGCCGGGCGGCTGGGGCGGGGCAGATTGGGTGGCGTGGGGAGATGTGGGATGGACGGGCTGAGGCGGGACGGACCGGGGAGGTTTAAATGGGGGAGAGATAAGGGACGGCGGATGGAGCTAAGCAGGACGGAAGGGATGGGGTTTGGTGAGTGGGCTGGATGTGGCAGGGTGGAGGAAGGCCGGACGGGAAGAGATGAGGCGGGGAGGGCGGGGTGGGAAGAGACGAGGCGAAGCGAGGCGGGGCGCGGGGTAGAACGAAACGTGGTAATGTTGTGCGGGGCGAGGTGGAGCGGGGCGGGGCAGGACGGGTCGGAGTAGAGCGGGGCGTGATGGAGCATGTCGGGGCTGGGCAAGGTGGGGTAGGGGCGGGCGCGGAGCGGAGAAAGGTGGGCGGGGGCGGGAGGAGCGGGGCGGGGAGAGGTGGGAGGGGCGGGCGGAGCGGGGCGGGCGCGGAGCGGGGAGGGGAAAGGTGGGGCGGGGCGGGCGGAGCGGGACGGGGCGGGGAAAGGTGGGGCGGGGCGGGCGGAGCGGGGCGAGAAAAGGTGGGGCGGGGCGAGAAAAGGTGGGGCGGGGGCGGGCGGAGCGGGGCGAGAAAAGGTGGGGCGGGGCGAGAAAAGGTGGGGCGGGGGCGGGAGGAGCGGGGCGAGGAAATGTGGGGCGGGGGCGGGAGGAGCGGGGCGAGGAAATGTGGGGCGGGGGCGGGAGGAGCGGGGCGGGGAAATGTGGGGCGGGGCGGGGAAAGGTGGGGCGGGGCGGGAGGAGCGGGGCGGGGAAAGGTGGGGCGGGGGCGGGCGGGGCGGGGCAATGTGGGGCCGGGCAATGTGGGGCGGGGCAGTGTGGAGCGGGGCGGGGCAGAGCAGGCGTGCGAACGTCTATGCAGGGCTGCTTTTCCCGCGTCCAGAGAAGAAGCCTCCGCCGCAGCGGAGAGGCGCAGACCGCAACGGTCTTTGGTCGGTTGCGAAAACTTTCCCCGCCGCGCCGCCGAGACAATGGTTTTATTAAGCCGACCGCGCGCGGTTCAATGCCACGCGCCGCGCTCTATTCGCGAGCGGCGGAGAAAGCACTCGGCGCTGGCCAGGCGCCGCGGCCACCCTTTCATTCTGAAACGGCCGGAGAACGCCCGCACCCCCGCACAAGCGCACTGCTCTACTGCTCACGAGAATTCGCCCCCTCTAGTTATGAAAGTTGTTTTTGTCTCTTTTTCTGACTGCGCAAACGCATCAGAAAACACAGCCCGCCCTTAAAACTTCTGTACTAATAAACCGTTATTTGGGTGGTAGAACCAAATCAAATATTTTTATTATGAGAGCGACTGACTTATAAACATGCTGTGATATTTAATACTGAACTAGATTGAATTCAAATGATTTTGACGGGTCCTTTATTAAACAGACAGCGAAAACCTGAAACACTTAAGTATCGTATTTCTAAGTTCCCACATCGCACTGGAGTATTGAAGCCCATGGGCGCTATGATGAATTGCACTTCGAACTTTTGCTAGTTAATCTACTGCCACTATTGTTAATATACCATCTTATTTAAATAATGCCTAACACCGAAGCAAAGCATACCATAATAAAACATATTGCTTAAGCAAAATGCTTCTGCTTTGCAGATGTCAAAACTAGAAAATTCAGAATCCGAGAATGTTGGCGTACATCTGATATAATCCTCACATGTTTCTGTATCCATAAACTGTACATCCATATTAATTCACTGCACAACAATTAGAGTTAAATCACTACAGGAACAACCAATTACTCGAAAATGACAGAAGTATCTCAATCGCACAAATCATCTTCCTACATGGAAATGATATGAAAGTGAAAAGCGATCAGGAGTGGGAGAATTAAAGACCTCTCTACATAAATTGTTTGAAGATTGAAGAATGTCTGCTTGAATATTGCACGATGTCACCGCAACACGTCTTCTTTGCTTTTCTAGTGCGCGGCGTAGTTTCGAGAGAAGCCTTTGCGTAATGTTTGTGCGTCAGTCGAGAATAGATAGTGGCGACAAAGTAATTGCTACGCCGCTTCCTGCTTTCACATTCGTTCTCGCGGTGTCGATGATGTTGGTAAGGACGCAGAAGGCGAGGAGATCGTGCAAGAAGCAGTGAATGCTAGGGATCCGACACTGAAGCATAATAACAAGGAAATGATACGTCGAAGACAGCGCGAATCGTAGGTTCCCGCACCAAGACAAAAAGAAATTGGAAGTCGAGTGAGTTTTGACTCTTTATTTACTCGACATAGGAACCTTTTGATGCGATACGATGCTGGGCTAGTTTCTTATCTATGACTTAGGAGAAGTCTTCATTTATTAAAGTGTTGAGTCAATCAACCGCAGCTTTCTTCGTGTTCTCAATCGTGTCAAATCTGAATTTTGAGTTTAGTGAAAAGAAAATAGCCCAGCAAATTTGGTGAACAAGACAGACGGAGCAACGTTAGAACTTGCTTCTCGGCGAGAATCCGGTCATTCTTTGCTAATGAATGAGCCGAGGCATTATTATGCACCAGAGGGGAAAATCTCGACAAGTGAAATGGTTCTGAATCCGTTCAAACGCCTTTATCACTGAAGAAGGTCAGAAACATTGAATTGCTAACCGCTGTTCCTCGTTCTTGCCTATCTCCAGAGTGAATGAGACACGAAGCACCAGGGTACATCAGACATCCACACCCTTCAATTAGAACAGCTGGGCTGATGCCTCTCAGTGTGGCTGTGAGAGTGGATTCAAACCACGTAGTTCAATAGTCGTTTGAAGTCTAACGAAGTTTTTGATTAGGCAACTGCACATCCCATTAAGGGCAAGGGCCTTCTGCAAGGGGAATTATTAATCCTTCTTTAATACAGTGATAGGAGATGATGAAGGGTGAAGGGCCGATCACAAATACATCCATGACCAAGGCGGGATTCGAACCCGCGATCCGAGATATACCCACGACAATATTGCCTTAGCGATCTCGGCAATCCGGGTCGACCACGAAGTAGAAGACTGCACCCCATCAGCGAGGGAACCTACAGAACTGAAATGCGAATGCACTGAAATGCACGTAAACAAGTTATCTACAACCAATGGTATTCTTCCTTATATCAGAGACGTCAACCAATCCATTCGATTCAAGTGAAGATTGTGCGAACGAAACGTTTCCATTAAATGGAAGAGAGAAATTGCCTTTAACTTATTTTTTCTAGTCAAACACCTATTTATCTGGATTATTTTCGATATAAATGCACGTAAAACAAATATGAACGTTTACTTAACACAAAAAAAAAAAACCTCATGTGAAAAACGTAGGTGCATCGACGCAAATATGACGTTCAAAAAATTAATAAGCAAATGTTATTCGCTCATTGACGTAAACGAAATGTAGATAGCGGTCGTCTTCGATATAAATAACGTAGGGCCACAACGCAGCTGAAGGTTATGAAGCCACAGGAAGTGGAAGTCGCCTGGGTGCCAAGCACGTCAACACGGAAAAACTGGTCCTTGGGGAGTTCCCACTCATCTCGCACGAACAAGAAATACAAAACATGAAGTCCATTTTCGAAAAATAATAGAAATGACCGAACGTTCACATGACATCGTTCACAAAATACCACAAAATACCACCAACTCTCTCACAATATCTGCGATTCAATTTGGTGTCGAACACGACCAATCTCAAAGTAAATTACCAGCTGCGCTCAAATCTACAATCGGTTTCCTTGGATACAGGCGAAACATCACCTCGTCAAGGAGACATTCGCGACCCGTAATTTTCAGCTCAGATATCCACAAAGCAACAGGCTCCTCTCAGAATTGCTTCCACAGCACTTAGGAGGCAACATCATAACCACGTTTAAATTTGCGTCCCCTTAAAACCAGTGTTTCCGAAGCGCTTCCGTTACCTCTACGAATGGTATTACCCAGTTAGGATAACCGCCACGTCCATTGGTGCAGGGGAGCCAGCTGGTCTCGGGTTAATAAAAAGCGAAGAAGTTAAAATTGGTTCGCCGATGTTGCGGTGGCGGGAGAGCAGTGGTCACATCTCTGCTCTGAAGGACATTGTTCCAAACGAATTCTCTTACAATTCGAATATGAGAAAAAGCTAACTTTTTTTTGTGTGATTAAACCAAATATTAGTCAGTAGATATTATTTCCATTTTCCTGAAGTACTTCTTAAAAATTATTCTTTCCTTCTGAGTGTCGAACTGCAGCAATATTTCATGTGAAGTTTATTATATCTCTATTTTTAGCGACGGTCACCGCTCTGAGATATGAAGGTCGAATACCGATTGAGGCAACAGTGTTTCGCCTTGTGGTAGGACTGATGGCAAAACAAACCACCACATAAACCAATCATTTAATCTTTAGTCCTATCAAATCTGCCCGGGAGAGGCAAGTTATAGTTTTGGTTCAGTCTCAACCGCTATAATCCCATAGGAAGAAGACAACTTTTAAAGTTTTAGACTGAGCAATATATCAAAATATAGTACTAATATAACAATTCATTTCAATTTAGTTTAACGTGAATTCTTAATACACCCATTTTAAGCTTTCTGAACGTACACCAAAAGTATACCGAATCAATTCACTTAAATAATGTATAAGAAAATAACTGTCTTGATGTCAATACGTTTTGTTTTGGTATACCCTCTCATAACCTAAATAACGAAACAAAAATGATAAAAATAACATTCGTCTTAATGGATTCTATTACCCTCGACTAACCTGACGATCCCCCCTATCATTCAAACCCACTTGCAAATCGCGATAAACTTTCGCACTCTCGGGAACCGTTACAGCAGCTTTCGCCCATTCACAATCGCCCGGCAACCACTGCGCGTCGGCGGCGAGTGCGAGCAGCTGGCAAAAGAACCCCCGCCCGCCCCTCTCCACGTCTCGTCACCTCACCTCCAGGGTGCGCGAGCGGCGCACGTGCGTGCATCCATGCGTGCGTGCTTCAGACTCGTGGCGGCTGTTCACGCAACGCGCAAGCGGGCCGCGGCGCTCATAAATTCGTAAGTGCAGAGGTGAATCTCAACAGGTCCCGCAAGACGGTACGCAGGACGGAAAGAGAAGAAAGGAAAGCGAAAAACCGGGGGGGGGGGGGGGCGGAGGAGGAGGGATTAGGAAAAACGAGTGGTGGCAGGAGGAAAGGAAGCGACAAGGAAAAAGGGGGTCTCCAAAGAATGGAGGTTGCGAGGGCAACAGTGAGCGACCCCCTCCCCCTCTAGGGCTCGAGTTTATCTGATTATGTAAATCTGAAAATCATGACTTACAGATTACATGTACATACTCCAGAAGAAACTTCCCGACTTCGCGGTAAAAAAGCTCTACCTCGCGGTACCGAAAGATGAGTAAATAAATTCTCCAGAGGGAATAACATACGTACGATTTAGAACACTTTCAATCCTCGAGTAAAATGGAATTCCTTCAGCTACCTTTATTGATTGATAAACCTCCTCAGCGCGGGCGTATTACATAATGAAGGACAAGAGTGATTAAACATTCCCGACAAACGTTTCATTGCTAATGAATTGCATCGTTATCCTCACTGATAAATCGACTTTCATTTTTAGTATAAAACATGTATATTGAGACGCCAGTAACACGAAATGATTGAAAAGGAATACGATGCAAAAAGGCTCAGAATCAAACTTGAAAGTGAGATCACGAAAGAAAAATTATCGCAAATGATTCAAAAGACTGCATCCTAGAAACATATTACACAATATTAATCCGATTCATGGAGAAGGATCTACAGAACGGTCATGTTAAAGTGTCGAAGTGAATAATTGCGAGAATAACTTATGATCATTACGGAGTAAATAATACGATACACGTGTCAGAATTCCATGTTAACATTGCTGTCAATGTAGCGATCAAGTTATTTTTTTTTCCTTTGTCCTCTCCACAGTAACCCTGTGGAGAAGGGGAATTTATTTCCTTTATATTATTAACAATAAGCTGCTGCCTTGCGGCTTCAGCAGCTAGAGGAGGGGCTTTTTCTTACAGCTAAGTTTTACATACTAGTCCTAAAGTTAACTTACTTGCACTTTGGCATTACTAATTTACACTAAGATCGGTTTTGTGAATACTATAGTTCTAGTTTGTTAATTTACGGGCGAGATATCACGTTATTTCGCTCCTCCTTTCCCGGCGGCAGCGGCCGCATATCACGCGAGCATAGAGAGCCATCGCGCACCGGCTGCCAATCGTAGGCCTGCATTCAGCAATTGATTGGAATAGCCCGAGCGTGCCCCTTTGAGGCGGCGGCGAGCGATGGCGGAGCGGGCACAGGGCGGGCGAGCGGGCACAGGGCGGGCGAGCGGGCGGGCGGGCGGGCGGGCGGGCGGGCGGGCGGGCGGGCGGGCGGGCGGGCGGGCGGGCGGGCGGGCGGGCGGGCGGGCGGGCGGGCGGGCGGGCGGGCGGGCGAGCGAGCGAGCGAGCGAGCGAGCGAGCGAGCGAGCGGGCGGGCGGGCGGGCGGGCGGGCGAGCGGGCGAGCGGGCGAGCGGGCGAGCGGGCGAGCGGGCGGGCGGGCGGGCGGGCGGGCGGGCGGGCGGGCGGGCGGGCGGGCGGGCGGGCGGGCGGGCGGGCGGGCGAGCGAGCGGGCGGGCGGGCGGGCGGGCGGGCGGGCGGGCGGGCGGGCGGGCGGGCGGGCGGGCGGGCGGGCGGGCGGGCGGGCGGGCGGGCGGGCGGGCGGGCGGGCGAGCGGGCGAGCGGGCGAGCGGGCGAGCGGGCGAGCGGGCGAGCGGGCGAGCGGGCGAGCGGGCGAGCGGGCGGGCGAGCGGGCGAGCGAGCGAGCGAGCGGGCGGGCGGGCGGGCGGGCGGGCGGGCGGGCGGGCGGGCGGGCGGGCGGGCGGGCGGGCGGGCGGGCGGGCGGGCGGGCGGGCGGGGCCGCAGGGATCCATAAAGGGCGAGGGCAGCCAAGCCCCTGCCACACAACGCAATGGCCAGGCAGCGGGCATGTCGTGCAATTCGAGACCACTGGACAACGGCGGTCGCCATTAATAAGAATATGTAGAGTAGTGTTTTTTTCGTGCTCATGCAAAAACTAAATTAAAATAAGTTCGTGTTATCTTAACGTACTGGATTCTTAGAATTCAAAATTGAATACAGAATTATTCGAATACAATATTCAATTTTATTCACGAATTTTCGCGTGAGAGTGCATTAAGAGAGAATTATTCTATTTTCACGATTAACGTGATATTTTTGCGAAATCATTAAATATTGCAAAAAGTTTCATGTCCGTGCATTGAAGAACTATGGGAAATTAATAAGTTTTAGATTCAGTTACTTAAATACTGGACCGGAAGTAGATTACATCATTCCGAACCATTCGTTGTTTTCTGAAAACAAACTCCAGATTAATAATAGTATTTGCCACTATAAAAAATTTAAAATAAACGCTTATCAATAACGGGCGGATTTTGAAGACCTAAAACATCACCAAAAAAGATCAATAAAATGCTCTAAAATTGTTTTTAAAACATCCTAATAGTACAAAATTTCTTAAAAAATATGATAAAAAACAGTTCAGATGGACAACCCAAGCCGTTGGATACGTTACTGCTGTAATCCAGCCGCCTCCTATTCGTTCCCAGCTTTCAAACTTTTTGTTTGGACTTTACCAGAAAAGCTGTCTTTAGTTATCCCCAAATCGGCTGAACTACCAATGACGCTGACAACAGTCGCAGGAATTCTGTTGAAAACATTTGTTGCATCTCGTAAATATTATTAGAAGCAAGTGCTATAAAAATATTATAATAGTTTAAATCAACGAGAAAAAAAACATTAAAATGACGTAAAAACGTAAAAAAATAGTCGAAATCGTCGAAAAATTTAAAAAAAGTATAACAATGAGTAATTTCCTTTCGCCAGAATATAACATGAATTTCTATACTTAATGGCATTTTTCCAAAGTAAAAAGAAAAAAGACATTTCATTAAAATCCGCCCCTTATTTATCTCTCATCATCCGTGCAAACTGTTTAGATTGTTAATAGATTTTTTTAAGATAGATTTATTAAGAGACGCATTTGAGATTTGCAATAAAGCTAGATGTTTGTTTGCTATTTTTGTTTTCAGTTTTCATACAAAATGAGGTTTACAAATCAAGTTGATACATTTGTGACTTTCATGCATTTTTTGTGTTCTGAACCGATGAGATCCACACTAAAAACTTAAAGAAGAAAGGCACAGATTTATTTTCAGGCGAAATTTTCCTTATTTCAATTTCATTACTTGCACGAAACAACTTACTCTTACTGTCAAGATAAATGCCACCAAAGCAAATGAATGCGCATGCGCGCCACGTACTCGAAATGTGTCACTGAGTTTTTTTTTACCATAATCAATTCAATGAGTTTCTTCTTTTCAATAGCGTCATAAGACTGTTTTATAATCCTCTTGACATTTATGATTCTGCTTTGCTGATTGGAAATCACTTCGTCCTTGGATGGTGAACTTTCTACCTGTACGACGATGTTTTCTCACATTACTAATTAACAAAGGAGAACATCATTATTTACACTTCCTATTTATGCTATTAATGTCAATATACAGGGACATGATTTGTATCTTTCAGCTTTTATGACGTTGGCAACATTTCCGAAGTAATCTTTGTTACCTTGTTACCAGCGTACCATACGTTCATAATAATATACGTCTAGTGTAAACCCAATTAAGGTTTTTAGAGCCCATAGTATTGTATTGGCTTTGGATAGTCATTACGCGTAATTTTCTTCGTAAGTTAGGCACCGATATCAATTTTTACTCCCCGAAAATCGAGTTTCGGAGCAAAATCCGAGATTTGTGGCTGATTTCACAACGCGAACGTGCACCAACGAGCGAACAACCGAGTCCTTAGAGCAAATAACAGCCGCTCATATGGGCGGCCTGATGACCCAATTTGCCCTGTCCTGCATTTGGTATTAGTACGCACTTCCGCCTCTTATCTTCATTGGATGCGAAACCATTTTCATCGTTCCGCTTTCGAGGTCAACCGAGCACGAGCTCTGCAAGAACGCGTCGTTTGTTTGATAATTTGCACTGCAACGAGGCGTCGGTGTTTCTGGTACGTAAAATTTGAGAGGGGGTAGTAATTTAAATGCTAGTGCCTCGGTGGAATATTATTTTGAATTGAATTGAATTGAATTTGCCTTATTTTACGTGGCGAGACTCGGGCCATCAGGCCCGCTCTTCCGTCTGACCACGCAAATTTCGCTACGCTCCTTTCATCAACTAGCAGAGAAAGGAGGTATTTCTTGGGCGAGAAACAGGCGATTCTGAATTTGGCTCAGAGGCGTCATTTAGGCTTGAGGATCTTTTACATGCAAGTAAATCTACTAACATGGGACAGCCGGCTTTACTTCCCCTCCGAAGGAAGGCATACGAAGGATTTTGTCGCCCTAAAAATCCACGACTTCGATCGGGTTTGAACCCGCGAGCTTGGGTGTAACAGTCCGGTTTAGGCCACAATTTATTTATTGATTTATAGAAACTAAAGGGGGGGGGCATCCTTTAGATTAAAAAGGTCAAGTTCTGTCGCAGCTATTCGGTTATTCATGCATTCAATAATATACTATCAAAATAAACGCATGAAACTATTCAATCCGAAAAAAGTCGAATGCAGGCAGTGCGCAATACCACATACTATCAATTCTGTAATGCTGACTGCACAACAAAAATTTCTTGCGATGGTCATCGGCTGCAATAAATCTGGATGCGAACTCCTCTAGTTTGAGAAGGTCCAGCAAATCGTGTGCGTGGGTCCGGTAACATTATTTAATAATTGTTGAGCCATGCTGTTTCTTTTTCTTTCTTTTTTCCTTCTTTCTTTTTCTTTTCAACCTTTGAAGTACACTAAAGCTCCTTTCATAAAGGCAGTGCCATTATACGTCTGCTTCGAAACACGTTTGAGGGTTAGATTTGGCGTATTTCATTCGTATACATTAATGTTAAGAAAAATGAAAGAAGAATGAAACATCTGGATGCATTTCAAAATTGAGGAGGTGGTGGAGGCATTTTCGTGCATCTTCCTCATCGCTAGCGTCTTCCACGCAACAAGACTTACTAGGGCGTGAAGATTATGTACGATTACGAAATATTTTTGGCGCCGACATTTTTATTATTATTATTATTATATTATTATTATTATTTGACACTGGTCAATTTCGGATATACAACACTGGCGTAGTGGTAAGATTCAAATTTAATATTGCAGAAGACACCGCTTAGATGACATTACATATTGAAACTAAAAATACTAAATTAAAATATTAACGGCAAAACTACTAGGAATTGAATTTATAATAGAACTGTAAGTACAATTAAAACAAAATAATGCGTCAAAGTTAATTTTCATGATAATCTGCATTGTAATAATAAACCAAGAAGGGAAAGAGACATTCACCCCAGTAATATTATATGTTACTTCTTAGAGCACAATGCGGTGGCTCTCATTATTTTGACTCCATTCGTCTTGCCTTCCACGGAACTTTATACATTCACAGTCGGCATTCAATGCCCGACGGCGAACGAAAGCAGTACATAGAAAAGAACGAGAATATTTTGGCACTAACGCACTGTAAAATTAATTCAATAATTTTTTTGTTCGCACTGTCTATAAAACATTAACTGGGAAATGTACTAGAAGACATTTTACGTCTAAAACACACGCGAAGCCAGATGTTGGCTAAGAATGGCGCACACAGTGAAGAGCAAGTGTTTTTCCTTCTTCTTCTCGAAAAGCATAATAAGGTAGCATACAAAATGGTCTGTCGCACTGCATCTCTCGACGCTGCGTTGCCAAGACGGGTGACGGCAAACTCATTAAAACCGTGGTATCAATAAGTAAATTTATCTTTAGCATAAAGACATCCCTATTAAATAAGCGCCATCACAATTTTCAGAATACATATACAAATATTGAACTAACAATATTTTATAATGAATTCCTTAACGGTACGTATATTTTTTTCTGGAGATAGGGAGCAAGATTGGCCTTCTTCCAAAATTATAAATAATGACCGACTCCTTCATATATCCTCTTCTACTTGAATACCCCCTGCTCGAGCTCCACCTGACCATCCTGTCGTTGGCGGTAAGCGGCTTTCGGCCGGCAGCGCTGAATATGCATAGACGGCCCAACAAAGGCAAAGGCAAAGGCGCAGGCGCAAGCGCCGAGTCGTGCGGGGATCGGAACACGCGGCGGTCGCACACAGAAGTAGAAAGTTGCCGCGGCTACGACGTCACAGACCGCGTCCGCTGCCTCCCATTCTCCCGCGGGGCGGCGGCGGCGGCGGCGCCTGGCGCCCTATCGTGAGAACAAGATCGCCCCATATTCGCCTCCGCGCCGGCGCAGAGATACTGTAAACAGCGGCGCGGCGCGGCGCGGCGCGGCGCGTGGAAGCAGCGACCGCGAATCATAAATAAAGGCGCGGGCGCCCACAATCGGAAAACACCGTTGCGCTGAGCCACGCCCCCCCCCCCCGCCTCTTCCCTTCTGTATCCGTTGACTCCGTGAGAAACCACCGCACAGGAGGCGATTGCAATGACATTTCTTGTTGAAAATTACTGTTAAGTTCACGACAATCCACTTTCAGTATGAGTACATGTGAATTAGAACGGTTTCGTAATCTTGGTAACTATAGTTTGATTTTTCTATATATTGCTATTTTTCTTACTCTGCCCCTGGCAGGTATCAGCTGTTGATAGTTTCATCCAATCGGGAGCTTGAACGTCCCTATAGTGACGTCACTGGTGATGTTCAAGCTCCTGATTTGATGAAACATCAACAGCTGATTCTTGCCTGGGGCAGAGTTGGAAAAATCGCAGTATTGTGGCCGTTACACCTGCCTTACGAAATGAATCTTTCTAATTAGTTCGCGAACTCCATTCTCTACTGAGCTCCTGGCCTCAGAAATGTGCTTACCACTAAAACGATTCATTTGATAAGGCAAGAGGTGTAACAATGACCTAATGTCATCGGCCACTATAGCAAAATCGACGTATATTGTTTCAAAAGCTAACTCGCAGATCCAATTGTTAGTTTACAATGTGTGTCATTTAATTCCGTTTCACACCAAATGCACCGTACAATCTTGTTTTCTGGCAACGTCGTTAAAAAACGATGTGTTAAGCGCCCTATTCACGTTCCAAGCTTGTCTTGACGAACCTGTGGTAAAATGGATTCGTCGTTACCAGATTAGATGGTCACTCAATGGATCGAGACAATTTTACCACCGGTGTGTCGCAGACCTGTCAGACCTAGTTGAAGTATGAACGGGTCCTTTTTAGTGTGTTTGGATATTGACGGGAAAAATGCAAAATCATTATATGGCCAGTTTCAAGTTTGTCAAAGCAATTGATCATGAAAATTTAACTGTTCGTTAAAAAACACATTTCTATTTCACAACTGTGCGCTCCTTCTGTCAACGGATATTCAAATTATTCACGATCCTTTTTTTGTCCATTTTCAACCCATAGTGTTCTGAAACATAACAATGGGCAGCCTTAGCGTGTACTAAAAAAACACGTTAAACTCTATTGAAATTGAAGTCGCTAATCTACAAGAACTTAACGATATTTTCTACGAACTTAAGTAGTAAGCAATTTGAGGTTTTGAATCTGATATCGTCGAATCATCAACCCAAAAACGTCCTCAAAATGAAATGAACGCTAATTTCGTTTTGAATTGCAGGACAATAGGCAATTCTATAAAAATAGGTATGCAGCAGGGAGGATTTCACTTAGAATGTGAACTTGAGAATCATCAATATCGTCTGATGAAAATTTTGAAAATAGTTTTCAAGAAGCATTTGCCAACATTTCTTAGTGTGTTGTTGACACGCACTCCTTACGATTGTCTCATAACAAACATATTGTCTCAAAATAAATGTTACAAATTTCTACGGCAAGTAGGGGTGTCACAGCACTTTTTCGTAATGAACAAATATCACAAATGCACATGTGGCATTTGTCTCTTACAGACAGCCAACTTATCATGAGCTGATGCTTCGGAGGTCCCTTCGAACTGAGATTTCGCATACCTGCTGAACACTATTCAAATGTTGCCTAGGTCAGAGGCAAATGTCTTATGTATAATTCGTTATACGAATTTTCCACGTGTTCATTTGCAAAAAAAAGTGATCTTCGACCTAATAGATATCTATAGAAGTTTGTATCCTGAGACATTCCTTAATAATCGTGTGTTATAACGGTCTTTTCATGACAATCTTCAATCATTACCGTTGTTTCCCACACTAACCAACGCTGCACTCATAGGTTCACGAAGAGGAATATTGTACACGAACTTACCTGCAAAAAAGCAAAACAAAATTCATTTAGTACTGTGCTTAAGCAAAAAGTATAATTTAGAGTACATCATTACAACTTGAATAGAAATCAAATCTTGAAAGCAAGTAAAGAGATTTGAAAGTATCATTTCAGTTCCTTTGACAGTTTTGTCTCCCCCAAGGCATTGGGCAACAACGAGAGTTGGATCGGCAAAACAAGTTATGACTAGAGCCTTCCGAACGAACACTAGAATACTTTTAACAGGATGACCTGTAATTCTGGCGTTTAGTGACCGAGTTGAACCGTTCAATTTTACTTTTCAACCTTACCAAGAACAATTTGATGATTGCAAATAAGTCAAGTTATTTTTGCTATTTCACGAATTCACTTTCAAACAATTATTAAACAGCACGATCTTTTTATTGTACCAATTAAAAGCAAGAACAAAAACATGATCAGTTACGAAAAAGATATTGACAGGAAGAACGTTAACATAACGAAGATAGTAATACTATTAAATTTATTAATATTAATATAATTACAATTTAGGGTCAACTGCAGGGATGACAAATCGGTGAGATGCAATTACATCACCTCATGGTGCATTGCTGAACCATTAGAGAGTTAATGAAGCCTGTAGCATCGATGACGTTAACGATAATATGATGAAGGATGTCAAAACATGAAGTATGAGACAGAAAAGATGAAGATAGTCTCAGAAAGGATACGGATGTTGAAGCTATGGTGGATTGAAGGGTACGATGAGCGGGAGAACAAGGAAAAATACCGCGACCTACTTAGACCGTCAGGTGAATTGATGGGGAATCGAACGTCAGTCCCAGAGGTGAAATTCGATCAGTTTTCCCACCGAGGAGACATCCATTAACGAAATGAAAACAAGAAAAGTTACGTCAATACAAAACTATAAAAGAATATGGATAAAAAAATTAATTTTGGAGAAGAAATAACGAACCTACGCTAAACGATCACACATACGGAATACAAGCGGTAGAGGCTGTGGGTTTATGCTCATAGCTGCTATTCATGATTTGTTGTGTTGCATTGCGTTGGGACACGTCTGTGTCGTATGATTTCATTCGTCGTCGTGCGTATGATTTCATTCCATCCAACTCGAAGCTCTGCCGCGGAATCCTCCACCGGCGTTCCAGCTTCGCCGCCCTTCTATTACGCGGGCGCGGCGCACCCCACTCTGGGCCACATCAGGCACGGTCTGCGCCTCGGTTGCTTCGATTGGGGGAGTCGGGGACATAGGGCAGGGCTCGGGAGAATAGGGCAGCGCGAATCGAGGCCCTACATACAGAGAGTAGCGCTACCCCAACGGCCGCCGCCATGTATTACCATCTCGTCAGGCATTCTCGCCAGGTAGCAGTTAGGAGTTACATGAAGTAGAGTCATAGATGTGAGTTTCAAGTACACGAATAAATAGCGGTTACTATCTTATGGGGTAGTCTGCTGTTTCCCGGAACTCTTACAGTACTTTACAGTTCGTACGCCCCGGACGACTGGATTTCGTAGTAAGCGAAAGAAGCGCACTACTCGCAGTATCTAGAGCAGCGGTACCCAACCTTTTTTTATCTTCTCGGGAGTAACGGAGTGACTCTTAGGCCTAGTGTCAAATATCTATCACATTGCCACAACTCTAGAACGTATGAATATGGAAAACATAATCACACAAATATTTTATTTAAAAAACATTTACACAATGTAAATCTTGCGTATTCAATATGAAGCCTGATACTTCATGTTCGTTGCAATTGGAGGAAAATCTGACGAGTAGTTAGAAAAACTCCAAGCTGCGTTGTCTAGGAAAGATGGTTGAGATATATCAGTCGCGAGTCATCCAGTCTCCACTTGCCTGCAGATGCTGCGTTACTCTATCCAATATGTTACTGGGAATTGATAACGGAAGAAAACATCGACCCGTCTCTATTAAGAAACCTCCCATATGCGTATATCTCCTATAAAACTGCCATCTGCATTTCGAACATTCATTAACTTCCACATAAGATTGAAAACATACCTCTAACTGATTTCTCATTATCCTTAAAGCTACTTCGGCGAGAAAAAACTTGACCTATTTGAAAATCGTCAATTTATAAACAACATACTATTTTTAATTTCCATTAACATTTCAAACTTTCTTAACTATTGGTAATAATCTCTTACACATCTCAAATGGGGATTTCCGTTCGGTTTTATGAGGATTCCAAAACAAAGGAGTGGTAAGGCATTGCGCCAGAAGCAGGACGATATTTGGTGTTCCTAAACAAGCGCTGCCTTATCTTTCACGAAGGTGGAGTCCACTTCGTTGCAGTCGTGTCAGCCAGGCTGCACCGAACACTGCTCGGCAGCGAAGGACTTCGAACAAAGCGGCTCGGGTGGAGGAAATGAAACGAAATAAAAATGAAACGAAGGTCGCTCATTGTCCTTACGACACTTTTATCGGCGTTTGTTTGATGACTCAAGGCATCGGAAAACAACTGATTCACCGCTAGCTACGTTTCATAGAGAGTTGACGATGCCGTAACAAAGGCTCTAAGGTGCACTGCACTTGACGCATCGGAGAAGTTTAAGACGTTGAAACAGTCCTGAGTTTCCTCACAGTTCATTGGATTCTCGGAATCATATCGTTCAAAATAAAGAAAGAAAGTGCATTACTATTTAGTTACATTCATGACCATTTTATTTCTGACGTCCCTAACTAACAAAACTCTGGTTAAAAGCGCCCCGAATTTGTAATGATTGTAATTGTAATGATTGTAACTGTAATGATTGTAACTATAATTATTATAATCATACTTTATAAAATTCTATAGGAGCTTTGATCATGACGCATTCAACTGGGAAGTATCCACTAATATGAATACTTAGGCACGTGGGTTCTTGAGACATGAGGTCACCCGCTAGCAGCCCTCAGCTTCAAGAGTAAGCCCTTAAGGTGACGGACGACATGTCCGAAGTAGAGGCATGTGCACAGAGAGGCGGTTCGACGCCTTGTGGCCACGTCATGTTTGGGGAAGGGAGGCCACGTGCCACCCAAGTGAAAGCGTATGATGAACAAAGCCCTGAGTACTATAAAATACGCCCACGGGCCCCGCCCGGGGGACTCTCCGAGCTACCGTTTACTTGGACGGAGGTCTCCACGTCACTTAGATGTAACTTTGATTTCTGTGTAACTTCATTTCTGTGTAAGTAAAGGACTCTTGTTTCGACATTTGCTAAAAACATATTCTGTCTTTCATTTTCACTTGTGCTGATCCACCATCCTGAAGTCTTCTGAAGGGACTTAGCTCCCAAGGACCCATAAAATCTAAATAATTTGTGATACGCGTTTGCTGCTTTAACTGCGATGCCCTGCCTGCCTATATCATTGTGGGTGCAAGCGGGGCCTAGCAAGCAGCAACTCCAAAGTATTACAAAATGACAATATACAGTACTATTGCACTTTTAGCAGTAATTTCATCTCAGAATCATTTCTTTAAAACCAATAAAATAAAATAAATTAAAAATACGAAAAGTGTCTTCGCAATCAACTTTATGGCCTTCATATTTGTCAAAAAGAATACTCGTACATAATTAAAATGTATATACATATGATTTATGACGTAAAAGCATGAGAAATAATCACACTAATGCAGTTATGGAATTAAGCATTATATTAGACATTATATATGAAAAGTTATGTCTCTGGCATCTAAAACTGATCACAAAATGATTAATTTATTCAATTTTATTATTCAGGAAAACTTCAAGTACTTTTACTTTTATGAGAATGACAAACGTATACTTTTCATTCACTTTCATGATTAAACAGCCCAGTATATAATCACGATTCGAACAGAACAGAACCGAACCACACACACACACACATACACAGAAGAAAACTCCAAATGATCCTTTTTACTTTCTAGGGGTTCAAGACTTAGACCTATTTCATAAAATTCCTTTTCCGACATCAGACTTGCCAGACCTGTCTTTCCTCGCCTGGATTGCATAGTTGACGCGCCGCGGCGATAAGTTCCTGTCAACTGCAAAACTGCGCAGGGAATGGTTGCAATTGCCTAAGAAGTGTGAGCTGATCGGAGGCGAGCGTGAAACACCATCTTTATATTGACTTGCAGAGTTCCTGATGTTCGCTGTCTTGGGTGAGAGATTTCGATGCGTAGTCGATTGCGTATTAGTCAATCAGGGAATATTCATGTTTCGTGAAATTCTGGAAAGTTTTTGCGCTATGGTATGGTATAACTAATTTTTTTCCCAAATAGTAATATAAAAAACAATTCTACAAATTAAATGTTTGGGCAAAAGTACTTGTTTTGGGCAACAAAAAAATCATAATGGGCATCAACAGGACTTTCAGGTCATTTTAGGCACCATTAGATGCTTTCAGAAGATCTATTTTTCAAGATTCGGAAACATTAGCAATTATTTTCTACAATCTCCTAAAGGAACTAAATAGGCATTTGACCTAAATCCCGAGGTCTAGTGATTACAGCTCACCAATCCATTGACATGTGAAACACCAAAATAACGCAAAAGTAAGCATTAAATACATCTGTCTGTGAGCAATAGCTGTACTTCGTAAAGTCACTGTTCTGGTACTGAAGAACTATGATAGATATTGTAGATGCCCGTAACTTGCAACTCGTAACCTAATTTGAATCAATTTTGGTAGTAGTTCACAGCGTGTTTCACGGTTCGAAGTTCACCGTACACACGCAGCATCCGTCAACTCCACACAAAGGGGCCACACACGTTTGGTGTATGTGACAGTTCTAACCACTCAGAAAACGCCATAGTACGTAACTCCAACCATGCGGATAAAACTGTGAACAGTAACAACCTATTTTTCATGATGATACGAATTTAGCAGTATCTTTAACATCAGGGAGCGTAAACCTATTCGGGACACAGTTTTGACGAACTTGTTAAATTAAAATTAATAAGTTAAGCACGAGACGCGGTGAAGCTGGACGGGTAAAACTGTTCGGGCTTCTGTTCTTTCGGGACACGCTTAAACACGAGACACGCCAACCTGTACGGGAACAAGTGACACGAACCCGAATCTCATTGTGTATAGTTGCGAGGCTGTACAAAAGTGCAAGAGATTGTGTTTGGAGATTCACCATGGGCGACAATAATATGCGTGCTGACAATCAGGTTTGGAAACAGTGGAAGGAAGTGGAAGGTTTGGAAGAAATTTAAGCCGAGTCGAAGGCTCGATAACGACCAAACATAGCTTTCCGAGCAGTGTTTGTTTGTTTGTTTGTTTGTTTGTTTGTTTGTTTTTCTTTCCCCCACCCCCGTTAATCGGCCGACTAGGACCACGCATGCAAGCATCCTGCATTTACCGTGGCTCAGTTTTTATTTATTATCACGGTGGCAGGTGCTTGCAACAACTTTTTGGGGGGGACCAGCATTTTAGCTGGATCCGATTTTTATCCCCCACGGTTGTTAGCCCTGGGGGTATGGAAGATGAAATGATGATAATGGGGGTGAAAGGACAACACATACAGACATACACAAATACAACCATGCTCGAGGCGGGACTCGAACCCGCGATCTTCTGGTCCGAAACCACTCCGGCACTACTGCCTTAGCGATCTCGGCCATCTGATCGACCGAGCAGTGTTTATATTAATTATTCCATCTAAATCCAAGATGCATTCCAATACACAACGCACCCCCTCTTAAGCGATGTAACGTGCGTCCGAACAGCCAACGCGCGAACCGCGAGCGAGCGCGCGGGCGGGCGTCGGCCTGCCGCATCTGGACGCGCGCGCTCGAAATTTCCCGCCGCGGCTCGGCGGCTGCTCCGCGCAGGGGCAGGGGCGACGCCGACGCCGACGCCGACGCCGCGGCCGCCCGCCCGTCCTATTTTCCGCGGCGCGCGCGGGAAAATAATCAATATGAAGTGCGCGCGCTCGGCGCCGAGGCGGCGCAGCGCTGGGCGCGGCGCCGCAGGGGGGCGGGGCGCCCAGCGAACGGGCGAAAGGGCGCGGCCCCTCAAGTCGCGCCGCCCGGCCCAGCCGCCTGCGTCTGAAGGGGCGGGGCGATTAGGAAAGGGAGGAAGAGAGAGAGGTTGAAAAATAATTAGTGAAGGGGAATGAGAGAGGGAAGAACGGGAGAGAAGGAAATAAAGAAGGAAGGACAGACACTAAGGGGTAGAAGGAGGGAGGGAGGGAGGAAAAGATGGGAAGGGTGAAGCAATTCCAGCAGCCAAACAGGATGAGAAAAAGGCTAACGAGAAATTGTGCAAGAGATGAGAGAAAGAGACGAACGTGGGGTAACGGTCAAAGAGTGCAGAGAATATAAGTTTAATAGGGCGAGGTGAAGTGCGTACGGAAGTTCGGATCTCGGCCAAGAGTGGGCGTGGCGAGGTGAAGGCGTCGAGACATAAATATAGCGAGAGGAAGCGAATTTAGATATCGACCGAGGGGAAGCGGAATGAATCAGGAAGCTGCCAGACGGATAGGGTAGGGTAGGAACATCGGAGTTGAGATGTATGTGCACGAATGATGGTGGCAAGCGTGTGCTGATAACGACGCAGAGGGAGTGAGGAGGGGGGCGAAAAACAACACCAGGGCCATATGAGCCTCGCCTCTACTGGCGCAGCGTTGTCGAGGCAAGGGCGCGGCCGTGTCTCGTCGCAGCCCCGTGCCGCGACGCGCGGGGGCGGCGCGAGGGGCGGAGGCCGATGGCGGATCGGGGGCGGGATGGAGGCGGGACGGGGCGGGCCGGGGCGAGACGGGACGGGGCGGGACGGAGGCGGAACGGGACGGTTCGGAGGCGGGACGGGGCGGGGCGGGACGAGGGCAGCGCGGGGGCGGGACGAGAGCAGCGCGGGGGCGGGACGGAGGCGGGACGGAAGCGGGACGGAAGCGGGGCGTGGCCGGGACGAGGGCGGCGCGGGGGCGGCGCAGGGGCGGGACGGAAGCGGGACGGAAGCGGGGCGTGGCCGGGACGAGGGCGGCGCGGGGGCGGCGCAGGGGCGGGACGGAGGCAGCGGCGGGGGGCGGGCGGGACGGGAGCAGGACGGCGGGGGGGGGGGGGGGGCACGAAGTGGGGCGAGACGGGGTGGCGCGGGGTGGATCCCCGCGCGAAACGAGTCCGCGGCCATGAGATTCGGCGCGAGATATAGGGCAGCGCGATAGCGCATGACGCGTTGCCACGGGAGACGCCGCGCCGTCGGCCCGGGCTCTTGCGCTTCACTGACACGCGCGCACACGCCGCGTTTAGTTTTGCCCAGCCGACGCCTCTCGAGATCCCTGTAACGCGAGGCAGGGAAGAATCACCCAACGACTTCATTAAGAAAAGTACTATACATCGGACGTCGCACAGACTAATACTGTCAAGAAGTACATCTCAACTTTATTATTGATTAATTAGAGATCTGAATCAGAACTATAAAAGCAAAAACTAATGCATTTTGGCAATTTAGATAGCCCACCTCAGAATTATCATTTCTTACTATTGCCATGATAAGAGACAAATATAACGACACGAAGGAAATCATTCGTTTTCTTCCTTTCGAAAATATAAGCAATATACATACTCATAAATGAGAAATATTTAGTTTCGCATACTTCGAGCACTTGTCTGTCTTAAGTATGTATACAAGGCTTCATGAGCTAGCTTTATTTTTTATGATACTCAGGAATTGGATAACGGAATTGCATAATTCCGGAAGTACTAAACGAAGGGCATTTCAGTTACGTAAGCACAGCACATTTTTCTTTTAAGATGCATCACAGTCATCGAAAGTAAGCGAGTCTATCTTCGTACCATCCAATGTAGCTTGTGCCAAATTGGCGACTCTGTCCACCCCAAAAAAACACGGTCGCCAAGGACAACGGTCTTCCGTATCATTGTAAATTTCACAAGCTTTGAAAGTCGTCCACCCGTTCATGCGTCTCCATCAAGACGTTTAAGAAATTTATTACTCAATTTCCAATGTTCCCGCAAAATAAATATTAACAAGAACTATATTAAACAATTCCGAATTGTATTAGAATTAGGCAATCTCTACTATCAGTTTAATAAACATCTCGACTTAAGCTGCAAGCCTGTTTCGTGAAAATCTGACAATTCCCTTCTCTGTCAATATTATGTTCGACATATCGACCGTCGATAACATTGAAATATCGAGTTTTTCCCTTCCTCATCACTTTGAAGACTTCGAAATTCAGCCGCATTCAAGAAATAAATCATAGCCTGCGCGGTGTGGGCTGTCGGGCGGGCTGTAGCATTCCACAGGTGCGGGGGCGGGGAGTGGGTGGGCGGGGGCGGGTACTTAGCTGCTAGTCAGTTGCCCTCAACCGCCGCCGCCGCCGCCGCCTCGGCGCACGCGTATCCAAATAGACCAAGGCCAGGAGGCCGTGCCAGCTGCGACCCCGGCCGCCTGCCTCCCCCCTCCATCCCTTCCCCGCCCCCGCGAGCGGGTTCTCGAGTGCCGAGGGCGGTGGGTTCTCACACGAGCCTTCTTCCCAATTTCCCGCTTCACCGTCCATATTCCGGATGATCCTGATTGGTGGTTGAATTTGTATGCAGTTTTTATATTTTCTTCTCCTTGCTGCTGTCCGAGTAGTCCCGAGTTTTGTTTTCTATCCGAAAGGAATTCCTAGATCCGTATTAGGAAGCTTTATTTTCCATATTTTTGCATATCTAAGGTACACTGCACATAAAATTGCATATTTTAAGATAATACTAAATTATATAGCATTTTACTCGTACTAATAATAATGCAGTGAACTGCATATTTAAGTTTCCTATTTTCCTTTACTGACACGTTTTCTTATTCGTGAAACTGTTTTAATGGAAGTTACTGAAACTCTCTTTCTTGAATTTTGTATTCGCAAATACGATGGGATCGAGTCTTTTGTAAAACAAATACGACCACTTGAAATATATCTCATAATAGCTTTTTATTCCATCAATAAACGGTCAAAAATTATATTGTATTGCGTACACAGCACCTTACACGTACTACTATTGTTTTCAAATCACCACTGCGAACATTTGATCCGCATTCGATAAAAAAAAAAAATGTTTCGAACTGTAGAAGGTCCTTCACGAGGCAGTGGTTCTACATCATTCGAAATAGCACGCAGGGGATAGTATAAACTAAAGAACAAGAAAAATTGGTAACGTCTCCACATGCAAATGGAAAAATTCGCTTATGAACTTCTATTCGAACGGGAAAAGCACAATAAGTTTGTGGCAAGATTCTCAACAGTTTTTCATTGTCTCATGGCATGCATATGAACGTAACACGCACGAGACCAACTTTTCTCACACAAAGGTGAAAGTACACAACAAAGAAAGGTGTCCCCTCAGACGCATAACGCTTGCCAAACAAAGAGCAGTAATAGCTCTGAAAAATACAGAAAAACATATGAGAAGAAAAAATGAAAGTGATGTTCCCAGCAAATATCGCCCAACGACATGCATGGCACACCTAATTTACTATGTGCCATTTCTTTATCACATTTAGCGTTTACAGTAACGCCATAATTTCACCACTGCAAAGGTTCGGGCACTACAGGGAAACAAGACCACATGGTGATTACGCTGTCAGTGGTATTAGCTTTCACTACGTGAACGACACTACCGGATTTTCAAACTATTTTCGAAGACAATGTATTATTAAGTATTGCGACTATGAAAATGAATACATCCTCTCAAAACTGTAATTGTGTTACGAACAATATTTTCGGAATAATATTTACATTATCCACTGGCTTAGCGCACACTACATGTCTTCCTCGAAAGGATATCCTTTCATAAACTTCACTTCACCGTTTTATTTTTCCTGACTGCAATCACCGAAGAAGTATATTCACCTTCCCACCGACGAACAAGATCTCTTCCGGGGGTCACCGCTTCCCGAACGCAATTTCCTGGCGCGATATCCAGGAAGCATTACCCGCACTTGCTCCTCATCCGCGATTCCGTCCGGCCCACGCGCCCCCCGAGCGCTGACCCAAGGGACTACTTTCGGCAGTGAGGTCCCCGCCACCGCCCCCGCCTTGAGCGTCATGCAATCTCGTGCGGCGGCGGCAGCCAAGGGCGAGGTGGTGGGCAAGGGGCCGCGAGCAGCGGGTTGGGGGTAGTCGGTGACGTTGGCAGTGCTAGTAGTGAGCGGCGGGTGGTGGTAGTGATAACGGATGGCGACGGCAGTAGTGGTGGTGGAGGTGGTGATGGTGGCGGCGGCGGGTGGTGGGTGGCGGGCGGCAGACGGAGAGGGTGACGGGTGGCGGTGGCTGCTGACGGCGGGTGGTGCGGCGGCGGGTGGTGCGGCGGCGGGTGGTGGTGCGGCGGCGGGTGGTGGTGCGGCGGCGGGTGGTGGTGCGGCGGCGGGTGGTGGTGCGGCGGCGGGTGGTGGTGCGGCGACGGGTGGTGGTGCGGCGACGGGTGGTGCGGCGACGGGTGGTGCGGCGACGGGTGGTGCGGCGACGGGTGGTGCGGCGACGGGTGGTGCGGCGACGGGTGGTGCGGCGACGGGTGGTGCGGCGACGGGTGGTGCGGCGACGGGTGGTGCGGCGACGGGTGGTGCGGCGACGGGTAGTGCGGCGACGGGTAGTGCGGCGACGGGTGGTGGTGGCGGATGGCGGTGATGGTGATAGCAATGTCGGAGGTGGAGGCCGCGGGCATCGGCACGCAACAAGTTCGCTGAATTACAAGGCCTGCACGGAGCCCCATCGGAAGGGGCTCCAGGATTAGTCATGGACAAGCGGCGGCGCCCCGATCAATACTCCGGTCTTGGCGTGTCGCGGTTCGCATCGATTGTAGATTTATACAAACCCGTACCTCAAGACGCGTGCACGCAGAGGGGTAGGCAACCCTTGCGTTGCTGCCGACGACCGAAGAACAGTATCACTGCACAACAGTAGCAAGGCATTAGCATTACTAAATAACTGAAAACGCATTTTCCTCCACGAAGCTCAGAATATAATATCACTTCTTGATATCAGACTTTCTTTGTTCTCTCCTCTCCAGATATACTTGTAATTCGGATGTTCAAACATTGCTGGGTGAGTCTCTAAAAATTAAGATATTCTTCTTCAGATTCGAATTTGTGGTTAAATGAAAAGGAGGTGATCGTATATTTAGGACGCAACTAATTTGACAAACACTAACAAACGATTGTCACGAAATCCTAAAGGAGACTACAATTACTTCTTCAATCATCAAAAAAAGGTATTTGATTCAATAATCGAGAGGCAAGAAACTGGCAAGTCCGTTGTGAGAAACGCAACTTCCCTTCCTCCTCGCGATCTATTTACAAAAGTGATCATCCTAAGCTTTTTCCGAAATATTTTTTACTACAAACATTTTTGTTTTTTCTTCTTTCGATTAATAACATTATACTGTTTTCCTCTACATGCAAAATTTAGCATCGAACCCGAGCTGCCAAACAAAAATCTTAAAATATCCTATAATCTCCCAGCATCAAATTGAACCGTCAAGCTGTTATCAATCGCGCGGCGGGAGAGAATGAGCTATTATGCGTCTCTGTATTTACGGGCGTTAATGCGCGCCTCGACGACGTCGGCAGGCGCTGGGCGCTACTTGGAAGCGAAGGAAATTAATCGCAAACTAGATTTATAAATACGGCATTTTCTAGGAAATCAGTTTGGGCCCGACAGCCGCGCGATCAGGCGGAGCGCATTGCGAGCGTGAAAAATGCCCGGCAGGTGCTCCGAAGCGCTCCATTACTCGTCGTAAAAATTCAGCGGAAATTGGGCGGGCGCGGGGCAGTCACAATTAGTCCTCGACTATCAAAGGCCATTACGCTTAGGGAAAAGCGGAGGTGGTGGTGGTGGCGGCGGTGGTGGTGGCGGTTGTTGTGACGGTGGTGTGGTGGTGGTGGTGGTGGTGGTGGTGGTGGTGGTGGTGGCGGTGGCGACGGTGGTGGCGGCGGCGGCGGCGGCGGTGGTGGTGGTGGCGGCGGTTGTGGTGGCGGCGGTTGTGGTGGCGGCGGTGGTGGTGGTTGTTGTGACGGTGGTGTGGTGGTGGTGGCGGCGGCGGTGTGGTGGTGCTGGTGGTGGTGGCGGCGGCGGCGGCGGCGGTGGTGGTGGCGGTGGCGGCGGTGGTGGCGGCGGCGGTGGCGGCGGTGATGGTGGTTGTTGTGACGGTGGTGGTGGTGGTGGTGGTAGCGGCGGGGGGAGGAACAAAACGTCCTCACTCGAAGGCTGTCTGCCCGCCGCACGGCCGTCACTGATACGCCACGCGGCGATATCGATATTCAACGCAGATAGCGGCCACTGCGGAAGCGGGAATGAATTGTAGTAGTATGTCGTACCTCGGGACAGGACAGACGAAGAAAAAAGACCAAGTAGTATCGAGTGCTACGTTTCAGTTGATGTCGTAGACTTATTTTCGAACGGAAAAGAATTTGCTGACATTTGTGATGAATTACATTTTAAATCACGACAGTACCTCAGGCCTCTACTGAACGTCAGACGAATGAATGAAATATGATTTGGACAAAGCTTCATTCGATAACTACAAGTTATTCGAATTAAAAGTTATATATCCTTAATTTATTACATAAGTCCAGGAAGGAAGAATATTACTCAGTTTTATTTTAGAAATGCTGATTGATGACCTGTAAAAAATGTTAAATGAACACATCAGTAAAGAAAATTGAGTCAATTTGGATTCAGATATTTTAAAATCTAATTAAAGAAGTAAAAAAGACCATTGGTGAGAGGCGGAATTTTCCAACAAGGCAAGAGGATTCTATTCAATCGCCTATTTGAATGGACAGTCGCCCAGGAATTCGCACTATTACCGTAGAGGTGGTGTAGCAGTGAATACAAGATGTGTATTCACTATGTATGTGATGACTAAAATAACCTATGAATGGAGAAAACTACTTCGATCCACCACATACTTGTTCACGCTCATAGGCGAAAAACAAATGCTCATGCGGAGAAATACCTACGAAATGCTCTCTGCAACTGTACAACAAGCGAACGCCACCATCTCAATAGCCAAGTTCAAATATGTAAAAATTCCTCGTTCCAATTTGACCAACTGTATAACCTTCAACACATTATCTTGTAAGTGCAAGAAGAAGCTACTGTATGCTTACCATAAATTGTTTGAACACATTGCGCACAAGCATAATCACACGATTGTCTATGGTGCTTTAACGTCGTAACAAAATAGAACAACGCCGATCCTCGAACTCCAGCCTCCAGCTCCAGCGGAACACCGCCAACTATCTACGTGGAAATGTTCAGTCCGTGATATAACACGTCTTACAAGCCACCGTCTCGCCGAAACGAGAACGAAACAACTTGTTGAATATTTTTCTTCTTCGGATTTCGCTAGCTTCTGCCAAGAACTTGCAACCACCTTCGCGTGTCATGTTAATGGACGAAAGCTAGAACGACTTTTACGTCCAGTTTATTTCCTTCTCGACGGCAAACGAGAGGCAGTTAAAGAACGAGATGATCAGTAAACAACTGCCAAACAAGCTGCTGCTTCCTTCCCCACGTGGCAACTCACAGCACCGATAGAAGAGGATTGCCTCGCAGTTCAGAGACAGTTTCACGGAAATTATAGCAGGGTTTCTTTGCGTTGAGTTCCGTTTTCGAAGCCTGGTATTTAGTGTTTTGACAGCTATTCACGCCATGTCAGGTTTTAACTTAAGACCACAATTCACCTCTGGGTACTATGGTTTCAACCCCAGTTGATTTACAAATATGGGTTTTCCAGTTTCATCTGTCTCTCATTTCATCATTGCTACAACATTTAAATCAAATTATCATAATCATAGCCTTTCCATATACAGAATAGCCGAAAAGGGTTAGATATTGAGGATGAAGTAAATGGATTGTAACCAAGCGCAAAAATTTGATCCCATGGAGATACGAGCACTAGACGTTCTGTTACCTAGTTAGATGCTCTAACCGACAGCTATAGAATAAAATATTGCATTCGTGATAAAATTTATCAGTCCATTTCGTTCGTCTTCACTCTTCATAGCAATTATTTATCTTCACCTTTCATACAATTATTGTATCTTGTATTTAAGTAAAGATACAAACTTCTCTGTTAATGGATCGTTCAGTAATTTTCTGTTTTCAGTACTGCGCAGCGGTCGCGGCTGTTTTTGTCCGATATTTTCCAGTATATTTCCTGCCAGCAGTTCGAAGCAAACATGGTCTAGCGAACAGGTCTTCGTTTCCTTTTCGAGACAATACAGTGATGAATTAAGTTTTGTGAAGTGAACATTCGAAGTACGCGGTACGAAGGAATACTCACTCACGAACGATCACCTACTTTTAGTGTGTTGGTAACTTGCTAGTTACGAAACCCAATAAGAATCTGATGACTCCATACAGAAATTAAAAAAAACATTTAAGCGCAATCGAGTCATGAAGGGGCATGGGGCACACGTCGCTTTCGCAAGAGACACTGATGAATTATCGGCCAGGCTTGCCGGAACAGAAGGGATCAACAATGCACGGACAAGAGAGATTGGTCACACAAAGACCAGAGATTATTTTAATGCTCGAGTTGAATTTTTAACTGCATCAATCACAACCAAATACGGTCAGATTACTAGACTAAAACCGCGAGTAGTGACGAACGTGAACATATCACTTTTGTAAGTGGAACTCTTAACAATGGTACGTAATAGCGAATTAAAGCGACTAAATGTATGTAAAATAAAATTTAAGGAAGTATATTTCAATGTTACAATAGGCGCATAATGGAATTATCCTGCCAGATCACTATCACCCATCTAGGGGCCATGTGCGTGTGTTCTTAAGCCCTTGGCAATCAGTCAAGAAGTGCCCTTTTTTGTGGCACTCAACGAAGGCCTTTTTACCTACTTGGCCAAAACACGTTTGGTGTGGATGTTACTAAAGATCAGCACACAAGGGCATCCTTAGGATGCTAATGCTTCTGGTTGAGGAACCTAAATGATTCCTAGATTTTTACAGCATAAAATATAGATGTACGAGTCGATTTTTGGATCCGAAAATTCGATCGAGTTCGACCGGGAATCGAATCCGCCAACTTGGTTACAAAACGTGGTCGGCTACCACTGTGGTACTAATTTTTTGTATGTATTAAGGCAATTATAGAGCCTATTATTTTCGTAAGTTTCGAAATAACGTAATGCAATTATGAGACCGTCCCTTAGTTCAATGTAATCGTGCTTCCAACACATTACTTCATATCGTATATGTTTTTTTTTAAATATCCAATTTAGTTTCAAATTTATCGTGAGATTCCTAAAGAACTGAAATAATTTAAATTTTCATCTTCCATTAGGTTGGGATATAATATGTGAAATTCGCTTTTTGTCATGATCGTTCTGTTTAGAATAGAAGAGACTTTGGACTTCCTTCGACTTCTTGCGTAATTTCCTTCTTCTGCTATTAAAAACGATCCCAATACGATTGCTTCTTTCCTTAAATTATGAAGCCGTCGCCCGCAATACAAGTCACGGAGCGAAATGTCCAAAGTGTCCGTGCCGCCCCGTCCTAGTGCGCACCACCCACACAAAAAGCGCCGTCCATCCGGCCCCGTCCGTCCGTGCCGGCAGGATCCAGTGCGCGCGTAGCGTAAGTGTCTGCTGAGCGATGTTTCGGAGGCGACGCGCCGCGTCGCGGGCGCTTCTTGGTGCGAGGGCGACGGGTGTTGGGTGTTGGGTGTTGGGCGCGCAGCCCGCCGGATGCTGCGGTGGGGGCTGGGTGGAAGGGGTGGGGGAGGGGGGCGAGGCTGTGGGCGTCCGATGACACGTGCGCTGGCGCCCTGCCGCCGCCGCCACCACCACCCGCTCGCTAGCTGGCACAGCAGCGCCAGCACGCCGCACGTGCACTACTTAGCACACCCACAGGGATCATCACACTGCAGTGTCTCTCACCGGGAGGTTCTAGGTTCGAGTTCCGAGGGTGACAAGGTTTCTTACTCTAACTAGCTAGGTAGATCGAATTCAGTCGTTGTTTGAGGGGGAATTCTTTACCCATCCTTGCCCTTCCTCACCCCTTGCACACAGCACCACTCATGCAGCGAGGCCAATCGTGATCTTAGAGTGTCCCGGTTCGGGAGATTCCCCACAGGTGGGAGATACCTGGTTGAGAAGAACCCCACTTGCCGAGAAGAGCCGCACTTGCAGGTAGGTCGGCGCGAGATCACACCATCCAGCGGGTGAAATCACAGCCATATCCAGCACTACACTTACGGGACTAATGACCTTCACCGTTGACGTGCCCAGAATCAGAAATTAATTAATCAAACCCACCGGGATGCATCACGGGTGCTCATTTTCACGAACATTCGATTCGTCAAACCAATTCAAGTATTTATTATTACTCTCTATTATACTACCATCTCACCATTCAAGTATTTTTAAACGCAATGAGTTCAGTTAATAATAATAATAATAATAATAATAATAATAATAATAATAATAATAATAATTGCTATTTTATCGTACAAGAGAGAAATTATTTTATTTACGTGTGAAATTGTTCACATGCCGTTGTCACGATGCGAGACATGAAGGCCAGTTCTTAAGATTTTAAGTTTTGGTATTTTTTGCTCGAATGAAAAGTATTGTTTTAATTAACACCACCTTTAAGGAAACGAAAACGAGAAAATGTAAACGAAATTCGATCTGTAATATGACATGTACGCACAAATGGAAAATCTATTTTATTATTGTAATGAAATTAATTGTATCACATTTTTATATTAACATTACATATTGTTATGAGACATTAATTACGAATTCAATATGCTGTTCACATCCTCACAAACTACTCTAGTATGCGTCTGCGCCGTTAGTTCTAGATACCAACCATCGCAATTTGCGAGCAAGCGCACCTCCGATCTCCCAACCTGTAATAGAAGCGGGCACGTCGGGCCATTAGTTAAGGGCTTCACAAGCAGACCGAAACGATGCGAGAAACCGTGTGATTTCGCCGCGACCCGTAACAGTACTCACCCGACAATTTCAATCGGCCAAGTGGCGCGAATCGCACCGCAACTCTCGCGGGCAGACAGACGGACGGACGGACGGACTAACGAGTCAGAAAGAGGAAGCGGAGTGCAGAACGCTGGCCGAAGGGAGAGTTCAATATTTACTCTTTCCCCTGAGTGCGAACATACGAGCAAGCCTGGCATGCAAGACAACCGGCGGTTGTAAGTCTTTCTTCGACATCACGATATTTAATCACTTCACACAAAGGATTCTAGTTCGTAAATATTACTGAGTGACGACATTTCAAATAATTTTCAATTTACTCTTAACCGTTATGTTCTGGCAGAATTTAACAGTCAAAACGTATTTTCCTAAAGATATATTAAAGCCTTTACATCCAGGAGTAGGCAAATAGGAGAAACAGAATATCTAAGAATAAAAAGAGCTTCAATCACTGAAATCAGCGACAATAGAAAGCAGGATTTTTTGGGGGGAGGGGGAGGGAGAGAGAGAGAGAGAGAGAGAGAGGGGGGGGAAATAAGACACCGAAACGTCACTGTGTAATTTTTGAAACACTGAAAAAATAATTGGGACAGGGAGATTACATAATAATTAAGTAAATAAAAGTACATTCAGAACTTTAAACGCATTAAGAATGATCAAAATATCGCTTATTTTCTGTTCACACAATTGCCAGCATAGCCATGAAGACGCGATCTCGCCGCAGCAAACCGCAGCGCGAAGGGGATGTACGGACGCGCGAGCATTCGGATCGCCTTTCACGCCGGACCGCGAGCAGGCGCTGTAACCTTAGAGCTTCGAGTGTTGATGCTGCGTTTAGCGGCGTCAAGCCTCTCCCGAAGTTGTAGTATATACAGAACAGGCCGCTGCGCCGCGCCGCGGCGTCTGCTTCGCTGTAAGCGGGATTTAAACAAGATAAGGGCGCCTCCGCCCCCAGACGCACGCGCGCCCAGCAGAGCCGCGCCGCGCCGCGGGCCTCCTCCCCCTGGCTGCGAGGGGCGCGCGGCGGCGGGGCCGACCATAGTGATGAAGGGGGACGTGGGGGTACACGTGGAGGAAGGACTAAGAGAAGGGCGCTGGAGAGGGGACAGGGAGAGCCGGACGAGGAGAGAGCCGGACGAGGAGAGAGCCGGACGAGGAGAGAGGGCGAGGAGGGGTGCGTAGAGAGAGTGAGAGGACGGGCGTGGAGATTGTGAAGTGACAGGCGAGGAGACAAGCTAGGAGAGAGGTGTGGAGAGGGACGAGGAGTGGGTGAAGAGCGGGAAGGGAGGAGAATGACAAAAGGAATGAGGAACGACGCGAGCAGCGGAACGAAAGGGAGACGGAGGAAGACGTGGTAGAGCTGTTTGTGACTGCGTTGGTGGCAGCGGTGGGGGTGAAGAGGCGACGGCGGCCACGGCCAGGGTGGGGGGAGGGGGAGGCGAAGGAAGGGGCGCCGGGGCTGAGGGTCAGCCGCGGGCGGAAGGAGGGGAGAAGGGCGGAAATGCGAGGGAGCGGCCCGGCTCCGCCGCCGCCGCGAGGGGCGCAGGGGCGCGGGCCAGGAGAAGAACAAGGCCGACGGGCTGGAGCGATATGGGGGTCGAACAGATGGCCGCGCAGATCAGGCAGCAGAGCGGGAAAAAAAATGTGGAGGCTCGGAACGTGCGATATAATGTAGGGAACTATAAAGAATGACAATATAGAAACATTACGGGCAAAATTCAGGAATACGAAAACAAAAGAGGAAGTGATATTATGGTTTCAAATGTCATATCAGAATTATCTGCTTTTCCGATTTAATACTATAAATAAATACTATATACTATATAGATACTATAAATAAATAAATGCCCAGCTCCACATATCCGAAGATTGATCGACCTCATGCAGATTTCGTTCAATTTCGTCCAGAATTTTGTTCAAATTGTATTTTTTTATTATTTGAAGAAAAGATAATTGTAGTGACAATTGTGAAATATGTCTTCATGTTTAATGGCAATTCTTTGCAAGCTCTATTGATATCAATCCACATGGGAAGTTCTACTAACCCAAAGAATTAAAACGAAAATAAATAATTTCGTCAACTTTCAAAAGTCAAATTATGTAACATCGTGTCGTCCAACAAACCTTGAATCACTGGTTCTTGTTTGTTACAGAAGAGGATTCTTGAGTTCGACGACATATGACGGAACATGCAATTGTTCTACATTTCCCTCACCCTTCCCCACAAAACATGTATCGTGAACAGAATGGTTTTATAGTACACCGTTTTTAAAACTGCATGTTTCTTATCTTCCTTCAGTAACCTTGTATTTATAATGTTAGATCAATATCTTCCCTCCTCCATTTGACACCCGTATTATTGAACTGAGAACACACGTACTGCGGGAGATTTGAATGCGATGGTGTGGTAAGTACGGAAACATCCAGATTGCGAAAGGAATATGTCAGTAGGAGACAACGGACTGTTTGGGATTTCTTCATCTCTCTAATGAGCGGAAATATTACTGGAATATGCCATACAATCATTTACATACTTGATGGTATTTCATGTTAATAGCTCCAAGAAGTTAAAAATAATCATTCACAAAGGCATCACCTATCCTAACTATCCTATCCTAAATACAACTCTTGAAACAATTAGAGATATAATTGCAAGGTATTAGAAACTCATTACTTACAGCCACATGAACAACATTTTTATTTTTATATTACACATAAGAGGTCTTTGAAGAGCATTTCCAAATCCAAACAATTTGAAATTTTAAAGAGAATACAACTTCACACTGCTACTAGTACAAACAAGAACCTTGAAATACCAGTAGTGAAAATATTTCTGCACAAAACATGAATAGTCTGCAGAAATCTGATCGGTTCATTCTCTGAAAAGCCAAATGATGAAAAAATGTGTTTGGTCAAGTTGGCTTAAGTAAATTTACATTATTTCTCTGATGGTTTGGATCGATATAATTCCGCGTTGTTAATACTATAAATCAACAAATATATCTCACGTCAAAAATAATTTGTATCTATGTGATTAAAAACAAATTTCGCAACCCTAAAGTGCTCCACTATTACGTCACACATGTTATAAACTTCCAAAAGAACTCGCAGTCGTTTCCCAAACCACCACCCTAATAAGCAGGCCTTTAATTGCATTGGCCAACGTCCTCCGCTCTAGGATACGAACATGGGGCAATTCATAACATATCTTTTACTTAGTTTGACAATCCTTGATGCAAAAGTAGCAATTTGCTTCTACCTACGACTGAATTTAACGATTTCTAGGTGTTTCATTTATGACTTTTACACTTAAATGTTCACTTCCACGATATCCAAATCAAGGAAATTGGAAAAGAAACTTTTTCCATTCAGACAGTGCAGCTTATATTTACACGAAGATAAGCCACTATTTCACTAGTAAATTTTTCCGCCTTGGAAACATCGATTAATTCGCACGCCGATACCGTTCGGCGGCTGCGGGGCCGTGGCAGGCGCCCGCGCGCCAGGAGGCCATGACGGCGGCAGCGGCGTTGGAACAGCGACGGGAGGGGGGGGGGGGGGGGCAAGCCGGCCCACGTGCTCGCCGGGCCCGCATGAGGCTCGGCGCCGCCGCCACCGCGCAAAGACCGCGCCGTGCGGGAATGGTGACGCAGATCGCGTAGCAACAGAGGAGTGTGGAACAAGCGAATTGTGAAGTCGGTAGGAGTTGCGATGCTGGCAATGGCGATGCCTCGGTGGAAGAGGGGACATATCGGCAATGACTCGGGCAGCGGTAATGTCTCCAGAATGGCAGCGCCAATTCTCTTCGGCACCGCATATTCTCGACGGCACCGCCAATTCTCGTCGGCACCGCCAATTCTCGACGGCACCGCCAATTCTCGACGGCACCGCCAATTCTCGACGGCACCGCCAATTCTCGACGGCACCGCCAATTCTCGACGGCACCGCCAATTCTCGACGCACCGCCAATTCTCGACGGCACCGCCAATTCTCGACGGCACCGCCAATTCTCGACGGCACCGCCAATTCTCGACGGCACCGCCAATTCTCGACGGCACCGCCAATTCTCGACGGCACCGCCAATTCTCGACGGCACCGCCAATTCTCGACGGCACCGCCAATTCTCGACGGCACCGCCAATTTTCGGCAAAGTCACGACGGCGATGACTCGATGTTAACATCATTAACGGGAGGTGATAGTAACAATGGTAGCATGAACGGTGATGTGCGAAGCAGTAGTAGTGATATTCGTATACGGGCGGTAGCAAGTGAGATGATCGTGGTGGCGATGTTTACTCCTCCCACCGCAAACAGCCGGCCGCCGCCGCCTCCGCGGCCACGGCTGCTGCTGCTGCTGCTGCTGCTGCTGCTTCGAGGCCGCCGGCGGCCGGGGGCAACAGCCTCGCGCGGGATGCACAAGCAGCAAAAAGAACGCCGCCAGCGCCACAGCAGAAGCAGCGGCGAGCGCTCGCGCTCTCGCTCGCTGAATTAGCGTCGGCCGATCGCGTGAGCTCACGGACGATGCGAGCCCTCCGCGCAACTATTCTCTGAAAAACAGTTGATCGGTAACGTGGAACAAGCGTTCACACAAAGGATTACGACCAAAAAATAAAAAAATAAAAAATAAAAATAAAGTAATAACTAGTCAGTGCAAAAAGGCGATAAATAAATTGAGGAATTAATAACTTGAATGCACAGAAATATCGAGCCACTTTATCAGAATTAAACGAGTCCACTAATGAAAAACGTAAGTAAATATATTGTGCAAAAATGATGTTGGAATAAAAATGCCAATTCCCCGATATATATTTTTTTTCCATTAAACGGATTCAACCAACTGTATATCCGCTAGAACCAATGATTTGGGCATCAAACAATGCACATCTCCATCTGGAAGAGAGCGCAGTATCAATCACATTGACAACAGTCCCGACGGGGGGACTGGATGCCAGTTCTCAGTTCAACGCGCCCGCTGCTGCTTCCAAGCGAGTGGACCAACGCTGTAGCTTTATCGGGAAACCCCCAATCGCTTGGAGTTTTCTCCACTTCCACCCTTGGGATATTACGCGTCCAGATGCCCGCTTATCTAGAGCGAGAACATACTGCCGTCGGAATTCTCTTATCACTCGCGCCACCGAGTGAAGATTCCAAGGCTCCGAAATAAAGAGCGTTCTTAACAGATTATACAAACGGGATGAAAATGTGCAACATTCACGGCTATACAAAAAAAAAACACAACAAAAGCAAGTATAAAACCAAGGCATCATCGACAAAATGTTGAGTGAAGGAAACAAATTTACTTTTCATGGATAA